>KK117870.1:251275-327582 GCA_000611955.2 Stegodyphus mimosarum | reverse complement strand
ATATATATATATATAGAGAGAGAGAGAGAGAGAGAGAGACATTAGTTAAGTTTATATACAATAATACTATAGTAATATGTGCACAATAGTACTATATAATACTGTGAACATATGTATATATATAAAATATGGTACTAAATTATGAACAATTTGGAGTTAGACCTTTAAATTACCTTTTTAGATTTTTATATGTCCCCTTCCTAGCATCTGCAATGCATCAAAATTTCTCAGCTGTACAGCTATTTGGATAGATAATGTAGATAAATCTTGAGGTATTTATTCATAGATAAATCTTAGGTATTTCATCATAGATAAATCTTGAGGTATTTATTCACTGCCGTAATGTAACAATGTGGGAAAAGTATCAAGAATGTAAAAAAAATAAATTATGTGTTAACTCACAGCACATTCATCTGCAAATCATTCATCCTTCTACTATGCAGTTATGCCATCACCACCTGTCATCAGTCAGAGATGTCAACTGTGTGTTCTCCAAAATTTTATCTGAACTACTACAAAGATTGCCAGAAATATTTCTACATCAACAGGTTTATTCCATCACCACTGATTACATTTATTTTCAATACACATACATATGTATAGAAAATACTATGTAGTATAGTATTACACAGTAGTTCTATGTACTTTATAAACACAATAATAGTACAAATGACGATTGTGCACATGATCATGAATTCCTAGGTATTTATGTTTCAGGTTTAAACATTTCAAACACTTAAAGTGTTTGAAAAAATTTATTAATTATTGTAAGACAATTTACTGTGTATACAGATCACAAAACCTATTGATATTAGACACATCCAAGGAGAAAATAATGTAGCTGATATGTTATCAAGTTTCAAGAAATCGCATCATTAAATTATGATTGAATTGTTGAAGAACAGACATAAGACGAAGAATTTAAAGATCTACAAAAGTCTCCAAATTTAAATTTTAAGCCATAGCTTTGTCCTCCTGGCAAAGTTTCATGATATAATACTTCAACAGCTAATATTGAATTATACATACCCTGACTTATCGGATGAAAATATTCCAGCAATTTCACAAAGTATCCTAAGAAGAAGTTAGGCCAATAATCAGGCATATTAATTCCAGATTTATTTGGCGAAATATTAAAAAAGATGTCAATCAATGGGTGAAATCTGGTATACCATGTCAAAAAACAATTCCTTGTCGTACAAAATCAACCCTTGGAGAATTTCCAGAAGATTCAGAGAAGTTCATATTGATCTTGTTAGCCCATTACCTGCACTGAATGGCTGTATTTATTGCAAGTTGGATGGAAGTTATACCATTGAAGAAACATCTTGGACATTGTAGCTAAAGCTTTTTTCAGTAATTAGATAAGATTCAGAACACCTCCTCTAATTATTGATCATGGAGCTCGATTTAATTCTGAAATTTTTCAGGCTCTTTCTAGAATCTGTGGCATTTAATTTCAATGCACTATAGCCCACAGTGCGATGCCAAAGTGGAAAGACTTCACATATCGATTAAAACGGTCTTAAAAGCTTGTAATAACATTGGAGCGAAACTTTACTGACAGTGGTTCTGGGTCTTCATATGGCAATACAGGAAGATAGTAACTACCCAAATGCTAAAAAGATGTGCAGTGAAAATGTCAAGCTTCCCAGTGAGGTTTTAATGAAAATGTTATCCATACAGTACCTGTCCATACACAAAACCTTGATGAAAATGTCATCCATACCAACCTTCATGAATAAGCAGCAAAGTCAAATGCAGTCATAAAGACTGAAAAAAAAAATCTACTCAGAAAATATTTGTTCTTGGGGATTTACAGTCAAGTTCTTGTGTTTTTCTTTGTATTGGAAGAGTTTGCAAACAGCTTGAACCACCTTATGCAAGTCCTTTCAAACTCACTTTGTTTTCCAAAATAAATATTATCACCAAATTGAAGGGCTAGCTATGGGTAATCTCCTCGGTCCTGTACCTGCTGACATTTTGAGGTAAAACTATTTGAAAAACTTTCTTTTTGTCTGTGGATTCGCTACGTAGATGACACTTTCACTCTTTTTGATGGTGATAAGGAAGACTTACCCCAGATTTTATCTGTTATAAATTCAATTGACCCAGCCATCCAGTTCATATTTGAGACTGAATCTGATAATACACTGCCTTTCCTTGATATTCTTATAATCCACAATGAATCTAATTTCAGCACAGCTGTTTACCGTAAACCCTTTTCTGTTTGTTTACTTCCCTATGCTAAGTCATGACACCCGGCTAAGAAAAAGATGGCTTCATTTTACTATTATGTATTTCGAGCTCTCAAATTTGTTCCTCAGAATCTCTTCTTGCTGAGGAACTCAATTCTTTAAGATCTGTTGCCCTTAACCGAGGATTTTCTCCCGTAGCCATTTATAAAGCTGTTCGAAAGTTCTCATTGTGCCATCTCAGAACACATTCTGATGTCAGAATTAACGTTAATAACCTTGTTGTGCTTCCATTTCATCCTTCTATCAATAACAAAATTGCACGCATTGTACACAAGTTTAATTTTCAAGTTGTTTTCTCTCCTATAAATAAAATCTGAGGTTCGGCTCTTAAAGATTCTATTTCTGACTTTAATTCTTGGGGAATTTATAGCATATCGTGTCAGTCTGGCTTAAGTTATATTGGCCAAATGAAAAGAGCATTAAAGTTTCACATAAAAGAACATGAATCTTATGTCCGAAAAGACGAAATTAACAAATCTTCAATAGCTAATCATAGTTGGAATTTCAATCACAATTTTGATTTTGGTTCTGCTAAAGTTATCCAAAAAGCTGGTTCTATTAGGGAATTGGATTTTCTTGAAGCTTTTTACATTCACAAAAATTTATCCTGTTTAGTCAATGACTTCAATTGTAATCCACTTTTGCCTAATGCCTTCAAAATTCTACTAACTTAACTCTTTTAGTTACTATTTCTGCCGATAGATGGCACTATCGGCTCTTCCACTGGTCGCTTGTGGGTATAAATATTATTGGCATTCGCTTTCTCCCTTTTGCAGAATTTTTTTCAGAGTAAGAATCATTCAAAAACTATCAGCAAATACTTTTCATTTATGTTATTTGCATATAAAAATCGTGTTTAAAAATGAGTGAAATTTACAAATTATATTAAAGGTTTAAAATGTGTTATGCATTAAAAGCACAAAAGTTCTATTGATGGGGGATCCGTTTTGCCCTCGAAATCGATCGGTATTTTACGAAATCTACGCCAAATACAGGGTTGTCGATTTCCTTGTTTTAGTCCTTAGTAGGTTATTCATCGATCTGAAAAATGCTTCATAATTCAAATTAGAGGTAAAGAAGTCAATATATTTATAAATAAGTTAAAACCTGCGTATATTATTTCAGAATTCTACAGGGTTATTTCTGAATCAACAAATAATGATCCATATAAACCAGTAACTACAGACAATGCTTTTGATTTGTCAAAACCAAGAACAACTCAGTTCACCACAACTATGCCAGTTGTTAGGCAGTTTCAATCTGGTGGAACTAATAAACTTCTTGTTTGATTCAGCAGCTGACAGATCTTATTAAAAACAAGATATCCTCTGCATTATTTCCTGCTGTGGAAAACTTAATGTTTGCTAATGATATTTAATAATTGTAGCGATTAAATCAAATGTCAGTTTTTTTTATTATGTACGTATGCATGTTTTTATGTATATAGTATTTTTTGTAATCTCAACTGGTGTTGGTAATTTTTTTAGTAGTTGAGAATGGCAAAATGATTATTATTTTTGGAATGCTGCCATCTGCAGCTATGTTCTCGCATTAATGTATAACTTTATTTTATGATTTATTTATAATAATAAACTTTATTTTATAATATTTAAAGGCTTAGTTTTATTTCAGCATTATCATATGGCGTGGCATGTATTGTGCTGGTTGCAGTTGTGGAACGGTTAGGTGCCATACTTCAGGTAATTTTAAAAATAATGTTTTGAGTGTAATTTTTTGTAGCTGGAATAATAAGTAAATTTTCTTTAATAGCAGTAAAATATATATATATATATATATTCACTCTGAGTGTAATCAGCTTTTTAATTTTAGTTTTTGAACTTTTCTTTTATAATTTTTTGCTATAATTGAACTGTCACTGCTTTTTGAACAATTCTGTAAACTAATCACGAAGTTTTTAATCACATTGATAGAATGATAGACTATATTTTTTGTTATAATTTTATCAAATCTATTTTAATGCACTTCTTTTGCAAAAACTGCTGATTTTTATTTTTCAAATCATTCATCATTTCAGATTAAATAAATCATTTTGGTTACTGTTTAAAGATAATTCCAATACATTGCAGTTTTCATATATTTGATGAACACTGCAAGAGATTTTCAGATGATTGAAAGACACAAAGTAGAACTTGCTAGTTGTCTTGAGATAGGTCTGGAATTCTTATCAATATTATGAACATTAATATTTATCAATTAATGTATAAATAAATTACTATAAGCTAGCATTTTAGAAAAGCTAATAAAATAAATGTTTTTTAGACAAGTCTCTGTAGGAAATATGTAATCATATCTTAAAACATAACAAAAATTGCTCTCTGAATTACTGGTTATATGTATCTAGGCTCTATAAATAACTAATATTTATGATACTTGGAACTGAATATTATTGTAGATACATTTACTGTAATACAGATTTTATTAATGTTAACTGATGTAATTCCAGTTATCTTTGAGCGTATTTGGCGTAATTGGCGGACCTGTTCTTGGAGTATTTACTTTAGGTATATTTTTTCCTTGGGCAAATGTTAAGGTAAATTTTTTTCTGCATAATTCTAGTACACTGTATAGTATGTTTTTATGAATTCATAAGCTATGTTATGGAAATGATTATACAAATTTTTATTATTGAAAATTTTCAGAGTATGAATCATTCAAAAACTATCAACAAATACTTTTCATTCATGTTATTTGCATATAAAAATCATGTTTAAAAATGAGTGAAATTTGCAAATTATATTGAAGGTTTAAAATCAGGTAATTTTAAGAGGTTTAAAAGCACAAAAGTTTTGTTTGTTTCAAGATTTGTATAAATTTCTATTCTGCATAAGATAAATATTATAAAGTAGATAGAATAGACAGAAACAGATAAAATTTACGGTGTTTAAAAAGGATTGCCTGATTAAATATCCCTTTAACAGTTGATTATGGATTCATGACTCTAGTTTCAGAAATAAATAAAATAAGGAAAATTTCCAAACGATGGAAACTTTAATTGCATAACACATTTTAGAAAAAATATATGGAGTTTAAATTTTTATATGTGCATTTTATAAAAGAAAGTTTCAATTAATAGTTAGTTTAGGTCATTCCTTTTCTTATTTAAGATATTTTCAAAAAAAGGACCTGCCTCAGTGGCATAGCTAGAAACTTTTTGCCCTTAGGCAAAACTTAAAAATAAGCCTAAAATATATATATATATATATATTTAGTTCGAGATAAGCCTAAAATATATATATATATATATATATATATATATATATTACATCTGTGCATAATGCTTCAGACTTGGAGGTGATGATGTAGAACAGTTGATTGTATAGATATTGACCTATCCGGTACTGAACAGCAAACCAGCAACCGAGGCATATTTTTTTTAATTAAGAAAACAAATACAAAACTCCTTGTGTTCCACAGAGTATTCCACGAGACTTATAGATGTAAATAAATAACTCACAGTACAAGGAATTCAACGATAAAAACATAAAATCTAGGCCTGGAGAGAGCATGCAGAAGAAGGGAGGCAGCAAGTAGCAGCCTAGCTACACCGAGGGCAGAAAGCAAGTGTTTAGTTATCTAAAATAAAAGGTTTCAGTTTAAGTTCTGAAGTAGCTACATCATCATCATTATATAAAAGTCATATAACAGGGTTAATCTAGAAATGGCACCATCATGAAACAGTTATTACTATTTTTAAAATAGAGATGGGAAGTACCCAAATTAAAATGAGGAATTAAGAGGCTATTTGAATTTAAATTATAGTTTTGAGTTATGTATTTTTTATATTATATAATCTCCCCCCCCCTGCAAAGAGAAAAAGGCTTGGTTGCAGAAGAGTCTTTTTAAGAAACAAATCAGTCAAGCATTAACAAATGATGAGAAACATAATTTGAAAACCAAAAGTCATAAATTTTGACCAAAGTAATTATTTAAATAATTGAAGAATATAGACTTTGTTAATAGTTTCAATCCTATCAAAGTTTTCAGACTTAGAAGTCTTTGTGTTTGAGTCCACATAATCATATTTGTTCACCGAAGGGTTTCCAAAACTTTTCACACAATATCATAAATATAAAAATTTTATACATCCATTACTCATTTTGAATAATAGAACAAATTTCATTAAATTAATAATTTTCATTACTATAGCCTGCTTTTTAACATCATTTGTAATATTACTGAAATTAGGTTTATTACTATTACATCTCTAATTTCCTTACCAGAAAACCTCAACTTTCTTCAGCTACGAACGTATCCATCTGTTGAGCAAATCTACATTAATGAATTGATATATTAATTTACCAGTGGTGGAAGGGATGTTCTGGCAATTACTTATAAAGGCTTCCATTCCTTGTATAAAGGCAACTTTTTTTTTGTATTGTGTTAAAACATTCCATTGTACATAGAAAAAGATACAGCCACATTCCATTATCTAAAAAAAAATATAAATAAAAATATTTCTGTATTAAAAAAATTGCATTTTTTCGTCAGGTAAGAGCCTTTGAAGTTTATATTTATTATATGAGGAGGGTAAAAGGATCACTTGTACAGAGGTAAAAACTGGCCTCTTTTTTTTGAACTAGTACTCCTTAAACATACTCAATCTTTACACACAATTATTTATCAATCATATGTTGTATAATGATAAATTCATTATAACATTTATTTACCATAATTTCAAGTTAATTTTACTTTTTAATTTGATTGGGCATATAAACTATCACAATCATTCAGCTACTTAAATTTTGCATATTTTTATATTCCTTATCAAAATGTTAAATAACCTATTATATTACATTCAAAAGGCAATTTTATGTCACTTTCTACACATATTCAACCTATTTCCTTCATTTTTCATATTCACTTCATCCTGAAAATAATTAGAAAATTCTTTAAATTAAAATTTTTAAAGAATAAGCTTATTCTTAAAATAATTCTAAAATGCTTAATAATTCAAAGTTGTTTAAACAATAACTAAAAAATATAGTTTTTAATACAGTAATTATAATAACCTTTTCTGAATAAAATAACTACAAATCTTTAAATTCACTGCTTAATTTTTATTCATTATAATATGTAAAAATAAATTACTAATAATATAAAATTTCAATCAGTATGCTTTTCATAATATATTGCAGCCATTTTAAAAATTCAATATAAGAAGAAAAATAGCATTATTTACTCAAAATTTCTAAATTTCTAACGAACATATTATTAACAATGAAGAAAGAAAGTGAAATTGAAACATATTCTTGAAACAGAGAGTAACAACCTTCAGAAGCAGTGGAAATGCACAGTTGAAATGATTTGGAACATTCATGCTCTCAGTCCTTGAAAACCTTCATTAGATCACTTTTAATGTAAAGACTATGCTGGATTATTTTTGATGCACTGATTTTTTTCACTTCAGGACATTGAATAGGTCAAGAGCGATGTTTCATATGGATGCAGAATAAAATAATCCAATATGCAATAATCCTTTTTGTACAGTATGTATAATACTGAACTTTATATATTAAGCGTAATAAAAATTTCATTTAATTTTGCACAACAATTTATTCCTCCAGTTGTCTTAAATTCTTTATAACGTGACAATGCTGTTCAAGATACCTGACCACAAACAAATGAAGAGAGAATCTGCATTGAATTTAATTTGCATAAGTAATTTGTACATTGTGCAACGATTTTGATAATAATAAGCACTATATGTAATTTCATAGTTCACTGCATATAAGGTGTATGGAGCTTATAAAAATTTTCTATATCATACATATATATTTACATATATACATCATATATTTTATTATCATATCATTTATTTAATACATCATATATATTTATTTAAAATATTGAAACATAGACCTATGTTACGTTTTATAGGTTATTTTTCTTTATTCAGTAAGTCAAGCATATATTGTATTGAGCCTTTCATTTGTATGTTATTAGTAGTTATTTCAATTACTGTAGTATAAATTATGTATACTTAATTAAATTTTTTATTGCATGTATCATTATTCTGAGATTAATATAATTGTTTTTACATTTATGCACTTTTTTAAGTGAATAATATTTATAAAATTCAGAGAATTGTAATGATGAAATCTAGCAATGATTATATGATTATTACTATAATTTCAATATAATTTAAGTATTATTAACTAGGTTTTCTGAAATACTGTAAAAAATATAGTATAGTTTCTATAATAAATTTAATATCCATGATAGATATTTAGGAAAGTATTTAACACGTATAAATGAAGAGAAGTATTATATATAATCAATCTAGTATTAGCTTTAACAATTTCTTCATGTCTCACGCCAAGATAGAAATATTTAGCAATAGACTGATGTCAATTTTAATGGTCAGCTGAAATAAATACTGCAGATTAGGAACGTTATTTCAAAATTAAGTTAAAAAAATAAATCTAATAACTGATTAATGTATATTATGTAATAAATGAATAACATATAAAGTGTTATGTAAATGTAATATTACTGGAGTACGTATTGAGACACATATACTTTCTGTTTAAGAAATGGGCATTTACATTATTATTTTGTGAATTTTTGCAAACAGATTTACCATTATTTAACCTTTCATTTTAGGGTGCCGTGGTAGGCTTAATTACTGGTATCATAGCAGTGCTGTGGATAGCAGTGGGATCATTTCTGAGCAAAAATCCTAAGAATTTCGCTCCATTTTCTGTCGAAGGCTGCACAGATTTATACTTTAATACTACGGGAAACATGTGGAATGAAACCATAACTACAGGCATACAGTCTTTGTCCAATAAGTAAGTTAAGTAAAAAATATTTGAAATACTTTAAATAACTTGAAAACAAATCATTAATTAATATTCTTTCATCAGTGTAGCATTACAACCTGTTTTATGTCATAAAAACTTTTCTAATAGTTATTTGTATGTAACACAGGGCTCAAATCATTTTTTAAGGCTAGTTTTATTGAAAACATACTAGCGTAATTTTTAAACTGTAAATGCTTATGGATTTTTATAATTATGTGTTATGGTTCAAAATTTGTAATTCATCATTGTGCTGTTTAAGTTAATTAAATATTGACACAGATAAATACTTTAAAAATTATCAAGTTGTTTTGAAATATATTATTAACTTTGTACCTTCAGATAAATCCCCAGTGCAGCCTTCTGTAAGTGAAGTAGGTAGGCAGTCTTTCCTAACATCTCCTTGAATAGTCCTTCCAGCTGCATATATTGTTGTAGAATTGATACTCTTATTCTTGTTAAAACTGGATACCATATAGCTTTTAGAGATAAATATAGTTTGAATTCTGTCGCAAGTGAGTACATGAAATTCTAAATAACTAATTATGTAATTGCATTTTCTTTGCTTTAAACAACAGTCATTACCAACTTTTATTGGGAAAGCTTACAGTGTTTCAACAATAAAATACATATATTTATTTTACTATAGACTGCATTTGTTGAAAGCTAGTGATTAATTGATTTTAATATTTAATTAATTAGTTTCAATTCACAAGTTAGTTTAATCAATTAGTTTCATTCACAAGGAAAGCTTTCAGAAATGAAAAATATATGTTAGGAAAAAAATGTTGATTTTCTAACATAAGTTTTCATGAAGTTTTTTTTTATATGTAGCTTAAAACTGCTTTTAAATGGATTAGATTATTTACTTATGGTAAAGCACCCTAGGGATATCTGCTGACACAGATATCTGTTTTGTGCAACCAAGAACATAGTTAAATTTTGCTTCAATAATATTTAACATGAAAAAGAAATAATTTAAATAATGAAAAAAGAAAATCTGAAATGTTTCAGATTTTAAATTACGTCCAAAGGGGCGCTTTTTTTAACATTTGTGTGTTACATTTATTCATTAAATATAATGTTCTTCGCACTTAAACCATAAAATTCAGTTAAAGAACAATATCGCAAAACAATTTTAAGTTGAGCATATCTTTAGAATTCCCTATACACAGTCTCACGTGCTGGTGATTAAAATGTTTTTTCAGTACAATGTTGCCATTGTTCGCTTTGAAATCCTTGAGTTTGTTAATCAAAAATTCATTAAAGTTTTACAAAGTATGAAATCGACAATAAAACAAATTTCAAATTTGCTCTTCCAGATGCCCATATTCGCAGCAGGATTACGTCATTCAAAATTCGATGGCATTAGGTACCGTCATTTTATCACAATGCGAGAAACATGCGTACATTTATGCACATTCTTCATTATTTAATTTCTTTAAATATGATACAAGGCTGCAAAATTTGGTGGCAACAGCTTGAAAAGTGAACCGGCATTTAATGTTTCTGACACAAAATCACAAAATGAAAACAATAGTCCTTCCGGGACAAAAGCCGCTTTGGACTAAATATTCAGAAATCGACATGCATATATGTAGATAAACGGTTGTTGCATGCCCGCTCATTATATTTCTTATCTTCATCTAAAAGTTGTAGGGGAAAAAAAAACAGATTTCTAATTTTTTTTTTTTTTCCCTGGGAGGAATAAACTTTGAGAGTTGGTTTATAAAACAATCTGTGGTTATTTAAGAAAACGCCTGACTTCGGTTTCATAGTCTTGATCACTATGCCTAGTCTTATCTGGTGTACAGCTGTTAAAAGCATGAAAACCACTTATTACTTTTTGGCTTTCTGTCATGAAAAGCACTTTTCAGTATTTTTGTGGCAAACTGAATTGTAGCAACATGATATGACCAGACATTAATGATTTGTATTAACAAGCTGCAATACAGTTGTTTATTTTTGGTTTTATATTCATCATAGAACTTGTGTCCTAAGACTTCTGCTTAAAACATGCACACACTTAGTTGTGTTTTATGTTTGTATTATGTAATGTGTAATGAAATTTTTATAATGGAATCCTTATTAGCTGCATAAAATTAACTTTGTGAAATTTTTTAATATATCAACAGAGAGTATTATTTCTCTTTATGTTGTTGAATTTACTTGTATGTACAAGCACAATAGCTGACTAAACCCACATTCTGCCATGTAAAATACCTAAAGTGGAAATTAAACTGTGCTTAGCTGTTAAAAGCTCATTATAATCTTATAAATGTTTGCTACCATAACAGTTTACTAATTTACAATACCTCTGCATTACAGGCAAGACATAATTTTCATCTATCGTTTGTCGTACATGTGGTACAGTGCAATTGGTTGTGCTCTTGTAATAATTGTTGGCCTCATCATAAGTTTTCTAACAGGTAATTAACACACTACATGTAAATTTCACTATTACATTTGGTGTAATAGACATGTTTGTCATTCAAATCTGTATATTCTTAGTACTTTCATTATACTTTATATTTTATGATTGTTTATCAGTTTTCAGTATAGTCTAACAATGCTCAGTATTCGTTATATTTCATTTATAAAAGTATGAATTTAACTTTTGCTTTAGGTCCTTATGGCAAAGATGATGTAAAACAAGATCTTATTAGTCCTGTCACAAGGAAAGCTGTGGCATTATTTACAAAAGTACAACATAATAAAGTGAGTTGCAATAATAATTTTGTACTAAATAATCTGAGTTAAATAAGTTAGTTTATGTTAAACATTAACCGAAATTTCTGTATGATTATGAGTAAGATTATTATGTTTTAACATTTCAAATTGTGAATGAATGGATTTTTTTAGTTGAGATTATAAGGTAAATATATTTGCGTTCCCAAATCTAATAACTATTAATATTTTATGATAGTTTTCCACCTTTTTTTTTAACTTAGTATTTTCGGAGTTTGGCATTTCACAAGGCATTTCTTTTGCTATAATAAAGTTTCATGTTTATGAGTATGTTGAAACATCAATATTTTGTTATTTGCTAGCATCACATAGTAAGTAAATTCTAAAGTTAAGATACTATACCTAATCACTGTATCATTTTATTCCAGTCTGTGTTCCCAGTGGAAATGGTACCTAATAGCAACATTCACGATCCCCGGTTCAAGACTTTGAATGGTAACAAAAATATTCCCAGTGATGGTGTCACCAACATTGCATACATCAGTGAAACAAATACACCTACACTGACAAAGGCAACAAAAACGGCTTCTAATATATATGCTGCAAGAATGTGAAAAATTAAGTGTTTCATCTTCAATAGCATTGCAAAAACTTGGTAAAACCTTCTTAATAATCATATCATGATATTAAGAAGTGACATTTATAAAAAACACTTCATGTTGAAAATCTTTATTGATTTAAGAACTGTTTTAATACAACATTAGTACATGATTAATTTGAGAGATTTATTTATTGTACAGAGGTTATTTTTCAAAATCAAATGAATTTATATATTAAATGAGAAATAAGTATATTGTTTTATGTTTATATGTCTTGTGTTAATATTCTTGTTTCATTTGAAAAGCGGGATATTTATAATGGAAATTTTAAACAAATTTGCATCCACTGAATAGAAATCGAATCTTTCAACTTAATGCTTAAGAGTTACTGTTAGTTAATGTAGTTATATCACCTAATAGTAGTTATATAGTTAATTTTGCAAACAAAATCTGACGAAATGATGACTCATGTGTAACAATGTCCGGTTTATAATATTTACAACTTGATTTTTTCCCCTTCTTGCTGTTTCAGGTCTGGTAACCATTGTTTTTTGAGTGTTGAGGTAGATCTTGTCCTTTTATCTAATGTATGGTTGTATTTTTGATATTACTACAATGAATATTCTATAAAAAGAGATTCTGAGCAAAATTTAAAGCTGTATATTTATGAATTGTGCAATATTATATGCAAGTGCAATGATGATTTTATGTAAACTGAGAAATGTAAAACGTTTCATTTGCTGTTGATGTTACAATGTAAAGAACACATAATTACTGCACAAGCTGTATTGTATTTTATCTATAAAATATTATTAAAAATCAAAATTTGTAATTAAATATTTAAAAAGCCATGATGTTTTAAATTTCTGATTAGGATATATTATTGTATATTTACAAGCTAGATAGAAATATTTCAGTAAAAAGAATTCATGAATTTTTAAGGAATTCTTCATCTTAATTGAAAAAAAGACAGTTTAAAATATATGTTTAATTTTGATGACATTCTGTATCCTTCTAGTATGATGATGAGAAATCAATCGTATCTGATGAGATGTGGTGGAGATAGTATTAATTTAGAGAATTCGAGTTCTAATTGCGTTTTAACTTTTCTTATTCATAGTTTCACACAATTTTACTTTTGATTTTGTAAATTTCGCCATTAGTGCTTAAATGTATTTTCGGGCAAATTTAAGTTCTGAGAGATGTCAACCTCAAAATCCATCAGTGAATAAGACATATATCAAGAATTCATCATTACCTCATATAAATAAAAAATCTGCTGTTTAACATCAAAATTGCTGAACATTGGCAACTTTATCCTGTTTAAATCCTGACAAAGGAGACAGCTGTATGAGGATTTTCATGGTTTTCTTTATGAGCAGTGTGAACATGAGCAAGTCTTCATTAGACAAAGTCTTCCACAAAGCCAGTGCTCCACTTTGGCAGATTTTATTTGCTATGCTGTATTCAAAACAATCTAATAATATGATTAAAATATGGCTTAGATATGTGATTTGAAATGCTTTCTGAATTCAATATATTTTTGCATTTCTAACTGTTATATTTGTGGACCTGATTTAGCAAATTTAAATAGTTCATCAATCCTTCGCCGTAAACTGATTAATTATCCACAGGACCAATCTCACTTAAAGTATCTTTTTTATTTATTATGTGTTCCACCCTTAGGCACTAAACAGAAAGGGGAATGGTGCCCAGTGGAGGACATTTTAAGGAAAACTGGCTCCTATCTACATTACACTTAGTGAAAACTACAAAAATCAGCCTGTTCGCTGGGATTCGAATTTTGGACTGAACTCGGAGTTCAGTGCCTTTTACTGGTCATTTGCTGGTGGGCCACAATTATCATGGGAATTTTTGTCCAGAGAATTCAGTGGCTCATCTGTGTCATTTGGAGTAATTTATAAGTTCAGTTTTGTACACTTTTTAGGTATAAAACTTGCTGATATGTTTCAGCAAATTTAAAAAATATTTTTCATAAGTATTAAGAACTCTATGTCAACTCCAGCAGAAGAAAGAATGGGATTTAATTTTTTTTATTTACAGGTTTTTGAAGTAATACTTGATTTATTCAGAGCTCAAACAACCATGCCATGGGTCAAACATTAGAATAGTTTGAGAAATATTAGAACACTTTTTAGTCGTAATTTTAATCTCTATATTGACTTCTTTTTCTACTTTATATATTAATGACTATTATATTTCATGTATAAAATGTAACTCTGCTTTCAAAGTAATTTTGAGCTTTGACAACAAGTTTATGTGTGAAAGGTAAATTTGATGTAACCAGCATTTGAACTGATTCTGTTAACTGTCATGGACAAAATGAAATATTGGCCTAGATAACATCTAAAATATTGTATGAAATTAAATAAACTTGAGTTAATGAAACAGTAAAACCCTGAATTCATTCTCAAAAGAAATTTTTTAAACTTTTAAGGTGTTGTACTAATATAAAGAAACTAGAGAAACATATAGCAGTCTGGGTGATTTTTAACAAATTTAGAAGGTAGAGGCATATAATTTATTTCTGAAAATTAAATAACATATTTAAAATAAACTCACAACTAGGCTTTCCAATTATTTTTCCTCTTATAATACTAGCATAATTTTTCGAATTTTATGGTGTAAATTTCTCAGATAAAGAAATTAAAACAAAATTTATTGTTTTTTATTATAACTCATCAATGGTTATAAACTCTGTGCATGGGTTAAGGTTAAAATGATGAAGTTATTCAAAAATGCACAGCAACAGCATTATGATTAAAAAAAGCTGAATTTTCAGACTCTCATTTTCCCTAGCTATTGGTATTTGATAAAAGAGATTGAAATATTTCTATCTTTAAGGGAAATTCTATGATTAACATCCATATTTTTAAAATTGTATCCCAGGGAAACAACAGTTTATAACTTCTGTTTGTGGTATAGAATAATTTTAGGTTTTATTGGAAATAGATTGAAAATTATGTTTCTGGATTTTTGTAGTATTTATTAAAATACATACCTAAAATTATCAGTGAATATTGTTTAATAAATCCAGTCAGAAACATAATTGCTGCCAACATTGATTATTCAAGATCCCAATGCTTTGACTCAGTGATCAGATATTTTTGCTTAAAATTTAAAGAAATGTAAAAAGGATTAAGCCAAAATTTTATAGAAAATGAATTATATATTAAATGAAAAGGAAACGGACACTTTTTTTTTAAGTTTCTCTTGATATTTTCTTTTATATCCATTTTTCTGAATATTAAGCTTTTTCAGTCTAAAATACTTTTACTTGTTTTCTTTTATGTACTAGAGGTGATTTTTTAGTATCTGTATTGTACTTAAAATATCTTAATCTATTTGAGTTAAACAAAATAAAATCAACACTGGGGAAATTATTTTATGGTTAAAATTTTCCCGCCAAAACAGGCACATTAATTGTTAATTTGTGTAAGAGTTATTATGTAGAGGAATGTGTGCAGAGTATTCTGTTGCTTATTTTGATTAAGAGTGAATAAAATGTAATGCAGCAGAGTGCCTTCATTGTTTTCCAGCATAATGTGTATTTTTATTTGCCTAAGATATTAATCAACATTTTTATGCATAATTCCTTTTTCTGAGATTTTGAAGGACATATTCAGCAATTTCAACTTATCTTCATTCTCATTTAGTATTGCTGTCACTCAATATTATTACAATAGTGAGTAAATTATGAGTGTTTTACTCATAGAGGGCCTGAAATAGTTTGATTCACATTTAATAATTTCTGTCCTTTTTCTGGGTGAATCTGAAAATTTCAGAAGTCTTACTACTAATTTCTCCACCAACTAGCTGTGTATATTATTGCTTCGCTTGAAAAATGTTCTGCTTTCAGATTACTTCCTTGTCTCTGTAAAATAATATTATGCTTCCTTAGATTCATGTTAAATGTTTTACTTCAACAAATTGCACCCATGTGTTTTGCTTTCTGGTTAATAAGTTTAATGATTGGATCAATCTTGTCAGCCTTGCAACTGATTGAAAAAGCTTATCTGTTTTATATATCTAACTATAGTGCACATCTCAATAGTATATGCACTACTTGTCAGTTTCTGGCATTTCTGAATAATTTATACACATTCTGGTATTTTTGATAGTGTAAAACTAGTATGCAATCTCTTGATTTCTTAAAGGACTGCTCATCTATTTTATTCAACCAGCTGTAATGCATTTCACCATAATATATGTACTGTTTGTCGGATTCTGGCGTTTTTGAATAATTTGTGACCTTTTGCCAATTTCTGGTGCTTTTGAATAGCATAACACTAGTATGCAATCTCTCAGTTATTTTTCCTCTAGTGCAAGCAGTAAGATCCACCAGTAGTGAAAAGTATATGGTTATAAAAAGTACTTTTAACAACCACTTCTATTTTTTAGATTTTAAAACTTCATTTTCTACGATACTTTTATTATAAAATTGATTTATTATTAGAAAATTATTTAGCAGACATTTTCTAGCCTATTGGGATAACTGAATTTCATCGCATTGGATCAAAAGTGTTTTTTAATCTGTTTGAACAAGATCTTCATTTTAATTTCATAATTTTTTGAGCACTTAATGCCCAGTATCTTGTGTCAGGTTTTCCTTTGGTCTGGCAAGTATCACAATGGAATGATACATTATCAGCGAAGAAAGCTCTTCATGTTTTGGATTAGGATATTTCTTTACGACCTCTCCCGAGGAAACGGCTGCGCGAATCAAGTATTGGCCCTAGAGTAGAACTGACAAATTACAATAGTTGCATAAGCTATGTAATGGATGTATAACTATCAGTTAATATTGATCAATATTAAGCCTTTATTCTTTGTTGCTTATTTGAATAACAAATGAATTTACTGTGGTTAAAGCTTTTAATTTTTTTGATGCATCACATTTGACTTTTCTGTTTGATCTAAAATGCTTGTAAGAATTTTCAGCCTAAAGTATATTAAATATAAAATTCTAGTGATGTCATTGCTAGTTAGCTGCTGCTGATTGCTTACATTTAGAGAGACACAATTGTTAAAATTTTGAAGGAACTGGTAAACTTTTTATTCCCTCTTCAACATGCAGTTATCAACAAACTAATCATGTCTCGCATATCCTTTCCTCTGCATTTATATATCACGCTATCACTATACGTCTTGCATTATCAAATGTTTCATTATCTTCATTAATCGTTTTACTGTATGCAATCACTTTGTAACTGTGTAAGCAAGCACTTAAGAAGTTTTGTATTTAAAGATCTGAATTAGTACATAGATACATACCTTTAAATCATCTGCAGTTTTAATATGTAATGCCTATTATATTAGTATTAAATCATCTTAATTTTTTATGCATATAATATTCATTTATAAGTAATAGATATGTTGTATTAATTCTTTATAGGAAATCACTAGAAATTTAAAAACTTATTATGTAAATTGTTATTGAAAATCTGGTTATTTAAAAATAATTACTAATTTGAGTACAACGTGATTGTTTAAACCTTGTGATACATCATTTACTTTTATGCAGTGTTCAAACTGAATTTCATTTGTATATTTTATATCTTTTGTGTGTATCTATGTTTTACAGTTCCTTGTAATATGTTTCTATTTATATGTTACAAGAAATTAAGAGAAAAATGCGTTTTAACTGCTGTAGAGTTAGACAGTGTGCTACAATATATAATAGAATGTGTTGTATAATGTTGCAATTTTGTGTTTTGTTTTTATTAATTCAATGTAATATTAAATATTATATTTACATGTTGCTACAGTTTTATATTCTGTTATTAAATATATTGTATTTTATACTGAAGAAAAATAAAGTTTCTATAGTTTGTAAACATTAGTTGCATTTTTTATGTGCATTTGAATATACAGAATTACTGAATGATATAACATGCATATATGAAAGCTAAACTTGGATTTTTTATTTCTTCAAATGTGAATAAAGGAAATTAAAAAAAATATATATTATACATGGTAGTTTATAAAGGTTTTATAAAGATAAATATATCTTGAACTACTGGTTGTAGACTTATGGCTCTGTACTGAAATAATGAATCAAATCCTATTGGATTTCAGGTATTTAAATTTGGTAACATGACACCTTTAAAAAAAATCTATGACACTCAAAAAATTTGTACAGTATTATAGTTAATAGTTTTCATGCTTGATTAATGAAAAAAGTATTTGCATGTCACAATTTACCTGAAATATTAATAAAATGCTCTACAAAAAATATACAAATGTTAACACAAGAGTTTATTAAGTTATCATATGCAAATCTGTAAAAGACTCATTTACGTCAAAATAGATTCATACTGAAGCATGGAATTCTAATCCTCATTTTGTAGAAATAATAAAATTCAAATTTTTCATCAAATGAATTCAATTTTTATTTCCTAAATCAATATTTTCATTATTTCATTGTGCCATTATAAAGTAATTTAACTCATAATTTTGAAAATGACACAGGAATGGCCGATAGCATGGAACTAATTATTTACTATTCAAAAGTTTAAATTTAGGCCGCCTCGCTGTGCATGAATATTGCTTATAATTCAGTCAAAATGGAAACTCGCTAGCTCTTAGAAATGTCATTTACACTGAATAGTAACACAGCAACTATACTACTGATGGTTGAGATTGCTATAATTTTCTCTAACATTTAGGATTTTGTTCTTTTTCAAAACCCTTCTTATGTACGTATTCTTTGGAAAGAGTATACGACAGAATTCAATATAAACAAAAACTTGTTAACTAAAGTAAAACATTAAATTTGACATTGATTCTTAATATGGTCCTTCATTTCGAGAGAGAAAATAGCTGTATTACTCCAGTTTTCAGAAATAAATTCTGAAGACCCGCTTTGTCTCAAAGTTCTTAACATTAGTACTTTTCTGTTGAAGTCAAAGCGAATAAGCATTGAATTTTGCCACTTATAAATAAGCTGATTATTGCTAAAACAGTGAAATATATATTTCTAGATTTGGCTGCAGCTGCATAGTAAAAATATGTTTTCCATTGATATAGCAGTCACAATATATGTAAATTTAAACGTGGTGCAATTAAAAAAATTAAAAGCGTTGAGAAAAATTGCTCACAAAATATTTCAAGGCCTTTTTTGTGTGTCTGCTCGCTAAAAAAAAAAAAAAAAAAAATCTTGCGAAGTCATTTAAGTGTTGGCAAATGTTTTTGTTAAATTATCTGACTTGTTTTGAAAATAGCAGGTCATTTGTTTAAAGATAAATTAACTTCTTTGCAAATTATAACTATCATGAACTTTGTTTCCGTCAATCCTGGTAGGAGCCTGAATGATCTTTTCAAAACCGATGTCAAATGTACTGCACATATTTTTTGTTTTATTATAGCACTTACGAGTTAATAATTTAGTTACCCGTTTATCTGCGAAAATTTCAAGCACATAGAAATAAATCTTAATGATTTATACCTGTTAGATATGCTTGACTCTGGGAGACGATTTGTTTAAAGATTAATTTCTTTTAATTTTTTACAAAGTAATATGTGGTACTTAATCAAGCAATTTTGTTTGATCACTGATTTTAGTATAATTTGTCTATAAAATTACATTAACCACAATTTTTTTTGTAATCAATGGTTTGGTTTATTTGTTCATGGCAAAGCATTTTAGGGCTATATGTCTTAGAGGAGGGAGAACTTTCTAAGGGAAACTGCCTCGTATCCACGTTACACATAAGAAAAAACATGAAAACTCCCATGTAGCCAGCTCTTTCGCCTGGTATCGAACAGATCAAATCTACCAGTGTTCAACAACTTAACCGTTTTGCCGCTGGTGGGCCTCTTTTAATAAATGATCTTTCTCAGCCTGATGGTTCAGAGGTCATCACATTTATTTCGAGGCGGAAAACGTAAAAAATGAGCAGTACCCAAGTTGGGATTCGAACTGTTGACCAGTCGATTGCCAGCAATATGTTTTTCCAGTTACACCACGAAGGCGGGTTGTAAGGAAGTAGAAAATTGCAAAACATCGAAACCGCAATACATTATGTTATAGAGGATCAAGCAGACCTGTAAATATGAGAACAATATTTGAAAACTGTTGAAAAGTATGTTAAGTATTCTAACATTAAATAAAAAGTTAATATGCATTAGAATTTAATCTGGTTTTCTAAGACTGAAAAAAAAAACCCCCTTTTTTTTAGAGGAAAATTATATGTCTTCGATGATAATTAAACTGAGCTTAAATGAAAGTTTTCTTGTTTCATTATAAAACTCAAACATTTATGATATGGCAAGCTGGTGCTTGAAAAATCGTTGGAATGCAAGTAATTAGTTTTTAGCAATTTGAGGAGCTGTTAGTGCGAATTAACAAACTGAATTTTTTAATTTAAAATTAAACCTCTTAGTTTAACTCTCTGCCAAGCACTATGCCAAAAATGAATTTTTTTTTAGAAACGCTTATCTAAATGGGATTCTCCAAGCCTACAAACATAATTCGCAGCTAAAAAAAATTAAGATTGTAGGGAGATGAAGGCAGGTGTCATACTGAGACTGACACCGCTCATCTGGGAATCATATATGGGCGCTAATCTGCGAATATTGCATTTTAAATAAAACACATTTTAAATCATAAAAACATATATAATAAACTTCTTTCTTATGTATGTACAATAAATTTCTGTTACTTTGCTCGGGATCTGCATTTTCATTTATTTATTTATATTAACATTCATTATATTTATATTCAAACTTGGATTTGTTTCTAAATAAAATGGATGTATGTATACAAACATTTATGAACAAAATTTCTTCGTATTCTAATAATAAAAAACATGTAGCATATTGTGCATGTAGCATATGCATCGAACATGTAGCATATTGTGCACAATTTTTTTCCTTGATAAGGATTTTAGATATAGAAGTAGCATTTCAAAAATCGTTTTGAAGGAAATATTTCAAAGCAGGTAGTGGGAAACACGCAGTTGTGCAGTGTCAGATTAAGCAAGAACTTAAAACGTCTGCTAATTGAAAGCATTTTTTTTTTCTATAAATAAAAACTATTCAAAGGAAATCGTGATGTACATTAGCCCGAATATCCCCCCCCCTAAAGAAAGGGTGTATTTCGACTGTAAAAACCATTGTTTATTGAAATAAATGAAAGATAATTTCCTTCAGAGCAGCGATTCTCAACCGGTGGTACGCAAGAAAACAAAGTATTTTAAACTGTTAAATTCAAAAATCTCGTGAAGGAAAAGAATAAGTGATAGAAATTTTCTGTGATCGAACTCTAAATGAAGATTTCAAAAATAGCACACTTGTTAACTTTAGGCTGAACTAAAAAAAGAATTTAAAGGTATTCAAATAAAGCTATTAAATTTTTATTCCCTTTTTGCACAACCTATTCGTGTGAACAAGAATTTTTTTTCATGTTATAGTTGGGGGGGGGGATCGGAACAAACTTAAAAGAGGATCGTAATTTAAGGTTAAAGATAAGTGAAATATGACCAGAATCTAGAAACCGATCTGTCTTAAACATACCCAAAATTCACGATTAATTTTAGAATTAAAGTACTATAAATTAAATTTTGATAATTAAAATGGTAACCAATTTTTAATCTAATATTACGTGTGCATATTTAATACAAATAGCCAACAGGTTGTGCAAATGGCAAAATATATATTTTTTTAATATTTCTATTGCGAAATAGAAAAATAGTCATCCTAAAATGTAGTGATAGCGCTAAAGTTTTTCAATTTTTGTTTACATGGTTCGCGTTAGTCCCAAAAGGTTGAGAACCGTTGCTTGAGAGTTTAAAACATATGGCCGCCATCATTTTTTTTCGACCAATACCTGTGAATTATAGTGCTGCCATCTATTGGATAAGAAATGAGTTATAGAATAGTAGAAATTTTTATGGAGCTACTTAGAAGCGATTTTTTATTTTAAAAATATTTGTTAAAAGGTGACACATTGACACAGAAACCGCCTTTGAAATGGTTATTAAAATTTATCTCTGGTATCTTAAGTTACAAAATCTCATTTTATAATATATAAAACAGAAGCAGAGCATTTACGCTGCCTGAAGCGTTTTGATGTAGCTCAAAACGGACTGCTATAGAAGAAAAGCAGATTGTATAGGTTATATTTAGAGTGAAGGTCATACCATACGACGATTGCGAGATCTAGCTTAAAAGATTTCTGAGATGGTGAAACTAACATTAATGATAAACAGCTTCCGGGAACATCAGGAAAAAATATGAAAGCGACCAAATTATAAAACTTTCTTTCTAATGTCATGGCTGTAATTATACACTATCTGTCTGTAGCTATAAATGAATAAGTATTTTTCTGTTATTTAAAAAATTGCGTTTAAAATTTCTGTTTTTTAAGAGCCTATTAAAATTCTGTTTAGAGATGAAATATATAAAAATGTTTATTTAAATATAACAATATTAAATTTATTCTGTGACCGATGTGTTGTAATGAATACAACCAAAGGTTCTGTCTGATGAGATCTGTATTAATTTGAAGAGATCCTTATTAATATCAGAATAATAGTTTAGTTTCCTGAGAAGGATACAAAATAATAGCTGCTTTCAAATTCCTTCATTCTGTATTACCTTCCAGTGCATTTTAAAAACCATAGCTCATTTCTAGAGTCACTTGGGCTGTGAGGAATGACATAAATTGCTAAAGGAGAAAAAATAAATTTATGAAAATATATCTCACAATGATTATCATTTAATCTGCTTTGTAAAATCATGAAGTAAAGTTATGCGTATATGATTTTTAATGTAAACACACCATTAAAACTTATTTTGTCTAAATTAATTATCAGAATAAACAAAATTAAGAGCATTAAGAAATCATGAAGAATATCTAAGAACATTTGTGTTCTCTTCATTAAAATAAAATGGCATTTTAGTGTATTCAGGTGATTCATTTTGATGCTTTGTGCAAAGAAAAAACAACGATTATTAAACTTTAATGTTTCTTCATCAATAACAGAATAAAACAAATTTTGTGTAGTAATATTCTGTAAACTATTTAAAATTAAAATTAGATAATTTAGTATCATAAAAATCAGATTTATCTCTTTAAAATGAGTAATTTTTAATTACTCAAACTAGACACTTTTTAAAATTTTATAAATCACATCTAATTACGTCTTTATATATTTAATAATTTAAAAAAATTATGTGTAAATTATGTTATTGGCATTACTATACTATTCACTTAAAACCGTTACTTCTATAAAAAGACAAACAAATGTGTGTGAATCTTTCTTAGGTACAAACACTGAATTTATGATGCAAAATATTAGTGTCACTGTATTGTTTAGAATAAATTGCATTTATAGTATACTGTTGATATGAAAACTCATGCTTGTTGTAGAATATCTGTAATTAATCAAAATTAAGAATATATATGAAACTTTTAAAATAGAATTTTAATGATTTCTTTTGCTTATACAGACGGTGAATACACATAAAATACACATTGTCTTCTCTGAAAGTAGCTACTTGTGAATAATATCTTATAGTATAAAGAAAATAAAAATAGTGACTTTACAAAACTGTATTACATTTAGTGCAGAGTTTGCAATTTGATACTTAGTTGACTTCATGAAACTTATTCAGAAAGCTAATACATAACTTAAAAACTTCATGAAACAGAAATGGCGATTTCTTGTTGCAAATATTTTAAGTTTTCAGCAGTAAACAGGAATATAGATCTTAATATGTTTTTAAGCATGCAGAAGTAATAATGTCGAAATAAGCTTAAAGAATTATTGTATTAAGAAATATTTTTTTTACTAGTGTCAGAATTTGCCTTTTTAAAGGACAAAGTTATCTAATTGCCTTGAAGGAAAATGTATATTATAATTACGAGTGAAATTAAATGTGATAACTTATTTAATAGTTCTGAAGGAGACTGAAATGCATGTTAATTTCGATAAGTATTATGCATAACATTCATTATTGTTTGATTAATTTGTACATTAAAATATCAATGGCCATGAAGATATCTATTGAGAAAGTGATTCTTACCTACGTAAAACTTCATCTTTTTGTAGCATAATCTAAGAGAGTCTAAATTTCTCCTAAATAATTCAATTTCAGTAAGTAAAACTTTTTCTATATTTCCTTCAAAAGTATGAACATAAATTTGAGAATTTTCTGGTATCTCCTGAAATTCAGGTAATATCTAAGAAATGGAAAGAAATTTTAAACACATTACTTAATTTATAAGGAAAATTATAACAGGTTGCATATAAAATACATTTAGTTATACGTTTCTCATTAAGTGGGAGGTGCATAATTTTTATAAAAAATATATACATCTCACTATTTAATGCTATTATTATTCAAGTACAGCAATGGAACATCATCGCTCATCATCTCAAATATGTCAAATATGTCGCATGCACTCCACTAAGTATTATTAAGGAAATCCTGAAAATTATGCAGAAGTGTTACAGAAGCTCATTTGGGTATCAGAATACGCCAGTGAGCAATTAAAAATATTTTGGGAAATGGTTCTTAACTCCCAATTAACGAATAAAACATTTATGATAATAAGCTAAGCATGCCAATCTGAAACTATCGAAAATGAGAACGTATGCCTGAGCTTCTATTAGTGCACAGAATTTGAAATGTAGTTAACCGTGCACTAGGCATGAATATTAGGGATTTCTAAACGCTATAAATCTTAGTCGTCGGAAAAGCTAATATCGTCCAAACGCTGTTACTGCATTCGAAGATTACACACGCGGTTAACCAAAAATTACTGGAATGAATTTTAAGCAATTATGCCATACTTTACATTGCATATTTTAGTCCTTTTCAAAGTGTTCTCCACCAGTACTGATATACTTTTACTAGAGTTTCTCCCATTGTTGGAAATATGGAACAGTTCTGCAATTCTTAGTACAAAATCAAGGCAACCTAAGTATTTTCCCGCATCTTATCCAAATCCCTGAATTGCTTTTCGAAAGCTTTCTTCATCCATAGGAATAAAAAAGTGTCTTACTGAGGAAAGAGAAGATGAGTAGCATGAGTGAGACACAAGCACACTCTGCTTCCCCAAGATTGTTGGATGTATGGAGTTTCTTCAGAAAGCAGACGGATAGTGATCCTTTGCACTTTCTGAGTATTTTCCTTGGTTTTGCTCATCATTACGTATCCAAGTCGTAGCAGTCTTCATTTGATTTATCGCCGTTTTTTAATCTGGAAAAGCACACGTATTCTTGTGATTTATCCATAGCATCGCGAAAGCATCATTTAAGGTTTGCATTAGCATAAGAACGGTCTGAACTGCAGCTTTTCGCAACAGAAAACAAAATTTCACGCACCCTCTTTGTAATATTTGATCGCACATTATAAGGTATTTTCTCCCTCCTTTCTGCATGCCTTCGTGGTGTAACGATTAGCACACTCAGCACGTATTCGAGAGGTCTAGGTTCGAGTCTTGGCGAGAGCATTGCTTATTTTTTCCGTTTTCTGTTTCCCAAATAACCTAATGTCTCTGCATCTCTACCTATGTATCTGTTTCGACGAGAACAGTTTGTCATGCATTTATAACGCACCTTGCATCTGACCTAAATTGCCATTGCTACATGATTAAGTACTGCTACTACAAACGAAATCTGCAAGAAAGAAGCCTGTACGCAAAAAAATCAATCCATTGTGTGTGTATTCCTCTTCTGATTGGGCGTATTTATAGTTTATTCCTAATGGTGGCTTCTGCCCTGGCAGTGGAATCCAAATTATCGAGGGAGCTCATTTTCCTGAAGAATTACGGTTAATTTTAAATACTGGTGTGGTGGGAACTGAATTCAGTGTTTCAAGCAAATGTCTGCGAAAAATCCTATTTTCATGAATGTGATTAGTTCATCTCAGTAAGAATTACAACGAAAATTTACATCGATCTGACCGTTTTCGACAGAGGTTTCTATAATCGGTCATAGATCGGGTTCACGTAAAAGCTTATAGGGATCTCTATCTAGAAAGTTTCTTCTAATATGATGGTTAATTCTCGAGCTCATCCATTATGTCTGGTGGGTAAACAACTTGAAGGTATTGCCCGAATAGACTGGCCAGCATACCTTAGTCATTTTAATATGCTTGTATTATCTTATGACCTCGGTCTGCAATACCTCATTGTCCTCCCAGGAATCTCTAAGAGCTCAGACTGGTTATTCTAAAAGAGATTCTTTATTGACACTAGAATTACTATCACTGAATCACTGTATCGTAATCACACACAGATTCTGCATTATTAGCACTGCCTAAATAGAGTGTTCATCATTCCGTTCTTTTTTTTCTTTCTTTCTTGTTTTTAGTTCAAAGGGGCTTTGTCCCTGAAGGACTATTGTTTTCGTTTTGCGATTTTGCGTCGGAAACATTAAATGTCAGTTCACTTTTCAAACTGTTGCCACCAAATATTGCAGTCCTGTATTATATTTAAAGAAATTAAATAATGAAGAATGTGCACAAATGTATGCATGTTTCTCGCATTGTGATAAAACGACGGTACCTAGAGCCATCGAATTTTGAATGACGTAATCCTACTGCGAATATGGGCATCAAGAAGCCCAAATTTGAAATTGTTTTATTATCGATTTCATATTTTGTAAAACTTAAATGAATTTTTGATTAACAAACTCAAGGATTTCAAAGCGAGCAATGGCAACGTTGTACAGAAAAAACATTTTTATCTCCAGCGCGTGAGACTGTGTATAAGGAATTCTAAAGATATACTCAGTTTAAAATTATTTTGCGATATTGTTCTTTAACTGAATTTTATGGTTTAAGTGCGAAGAACATGATATTTAATAAATAAAGATAACACACAAAATGTTAAAAAATCTCCACTTTGGACGTAATTTAAAATCTGAAAACCTTTCAGATTTTCTTTTTTTGTAAGTATGAACGATAACTTTTATTTAATTTTTTTTTAAATATCGGCTCCGAAGCCAATTTTTTATCGTGTACATTAAGTACTATGTAACAGGAACAACTATTACCGTCTACCACATAAAAATGATTTCAAACAACTACTAAACAACTTGGACTAACACGCATTCGCGAATTACTAACAAGTCATATGTAATTGGCTACAAAAAATAGAAATAGGAAAGTATTCTAATTTGAATTTCTGAAGCTGATTGAATCTGATTCTCTCGGTTTTTAATACAGGCGAAGTCTAAAATTTCTCTGAACGTCATCTAGGAGAACGGAAATGAAAAAAACTAGACAGGGATAATGTATAACTTTAGCAATTTAGATTCTGATTTTATTCCTCTAGTTATAAAATTAGGTAAGTGTGTAAGAAATTGTCTTATATTATTATTCATATCAGAAAAATGTAATAATATAAATTGACATGTTGTAATCAAAAATGCGGTTATTTTTGTAAAAATGCAAACTAAAGATTTTGTTTTCATGAGGAAATAAGAGCAAAAAATTTCAAAATAAAAATGAAGAATTTTACATTATCACTCTAGTATTTATTTCCAATGGTATAATAATTTTGATGGGTAAATGTATGAAATCAATTACCAAACATTCCCAGTTAAATAACGTTTAACAGTTAAATAGAGTAATATCCATTAATAATAAATTTTGGTGAGTACAAAAATATTATATTATTGTTATTAAATTTTGCAGAAGTGTGTTAATTTTTTATAATTACCTTTGTTGGTGTCGCTATAATCCCCCAAAAATGAGGTATAAATAAATTTGCACCGTAACTCATCCGACACCAAGGGTTTTTGGATTTTGAACTGGTATGCTGGTCCACTTCGATCAAAAGCGGTTGAGTATGAACATACATTTGTTCTCTATTGTTGGCTCCTTAAAATAAACAATGAATCAGAATCAATATGTTAATTTTGAATTAAATTACTTACTGTCTTTTGATAAAGTAATGAAAACTGGCGAAATTTATGAACAAGTACACTCTTCCAAGCAGCATTTTAATTAATTCGATATTTTATTCAAATATTTGCGTTAAGAAGTAAGATATGAGTACATATTAAAAGCTAAATAAATTTAAGAGTGGAAACTTAAACGCAATGGAAACTCAAATTAAAAACGTAATGGAAACTTAAACTCAAACTTAGGTACGCATCGTTATTATTCTTCATATAATTTATGTTTTGGATTTGCAGTATTTATCGCCCTTCTTATTTTACGATTATTTTAAGATTATACGTAAGAAAAAATTATAACTAAAATACCTTTATTTCAAGCTTTTAATTAAAATATAAATGAATATAAGGAAAGAATTATGTCACATTATTTATTCTTTTCTTAATGGTACCTTACATACGGTGATTATATGAAGTTAAAATTTTGCAATAGTGGAACCAGAGAATTAATTTTGAAAAACGCAAAATCTGGATGTACATGCATTATTTAAAGCCGTACGTAAATGTAACTAATATAATTAAATGAGGCCTATAATGCTCTCAAGTAAAACTGGGAATGTGATCTTAATTATCTGCTTAATCAAAGCGAGACTCCTTGAGTGAAGAAATAGACTTGGAGGAAAATATTTCAGTTATTTCTCAATGTAGCTGTGCAGAACAGGTGTCCGAAAGCAAACACATTTTGTGCCTTTTTTTATTGCAATGATAAAGCCGGGTTTTGAATAATTAACTTCTAATCCAGATTCCTTTTCTAAATGCATCTGTGTTTGTCGAAACTAAGCATCGCTTGAATCATCGATGTTATTTATTTTTACACATCACTAATAAGGAAGGCACGCCAACCTTAAACTAGCAATATGTTTGAAGGAATTATACATAACTATGCTAATCGAAAAATACATAACAATAAAAAATTAGTTGCCAAAACGCTACAGATAAGTATATAAAAACAATGATTTTTTTAAATATTTGGCAATGTAATGAAAGGTCAGGCTGCGAGCATTTGTTCAAGTTATCCAGAAAGGATATTCTCTATTATTCATTGTACAGCGTCTTTTCCCTCTGGGATTTCAGTTTTTTTAGGTTACTTTTCTACTAGAATATTGAAATACGCGTGGCCCATTCGAAGTGCATAACCAATGAAAAAAAATCTTAACCTTTTCAAATTTTCAAGATTCGTTAGTTGTTATCTTGTCAGATATAGCTGTTAAATGAAATTCGACGCAAATGTTTTTTTTTTTTTTTGTTTATACTATTCTGTTACTATTTTCAAGTAAATATTGCAAGTTAGACATATGTAATATTTTGATATATGTAGACATAACTGTAATTGAAATTCCTAAAATAATTAAAGCATGTTCTACATTCTACAGAAAATTTTGCATTAATTTAAGTTTTATTTGCTAGCAAAAGAAGCTAAGTCGGCGACTGAAATTATTCCATAGTGTAATACGCAGTAATCTGAATTTTTTTTAAATTGTCCATTAAGATAAGGATACTAATTGCAAAGTCTTTAATACAAACCTTTAATGTATTTTTCTGCCCTGTCTACACCGTCTTCCAAAACCGACTTTAAGCTGCAAAGCCGAGGTGCTGTCAGCTTCAGAAATTTTGAAGATCTGTAGGAACGCTGTTGAATGAAATTTGGATGATCTTGAACAACTGAAAATTCAGGACACGGCATACCTTAAAAAAATCAAAAGTTTAACATATGTACATTTCTAAATTGCTCTTTTTCTAAATGTATAATTGTATAATAGCTCTTGCTTTATATCTAAGTTGCATAAAAAATTCGTCATCTGATTTAGGGTAATAGGCTTTAGAAATATACAGAGAATGATTAATTATTAATTATATTATTTTAATTATGAGATCGTATAATAAATATAATTAATTAATTATTAATTATTTTATTTTAATTATGAAATCGTATAATCAATTAGAAAACTCGTATTTTATCAAAAGGGTCCTGCATTGCTAAACTATAATTAAAAAGAAATGCTGTTCTCCTAAATTATTTATGAATCATTGTAAATGAGTAAGATAATTTATTATGACAAAGTATAAGGTATTTCTCCCGCCTTCTTCGCATGCCTTCGTGATGTAGTGGTCAAAACGCTCGGCGCGTATTCGAGAGGTTCGGGGTTCTAGTCCCGGTGAGGGCATTGCTTATTTTTCATGTCTCCTGCTTCGAAATAACCAAATGTCTCTACAGTGGCGCCCGAACTAAAAAAAGTGGTAGATGATGATTCTCCAAAACCAGAATTTGGGGATTGGGTCCTCTATTCCCCTGTCGCCCTTTAGAATATGTAAGATATTTCTTCCGCCTTCTTCGCATACCTTCGTGGTGTAGTGGTCAGCAATCTCGGCTCGTATTCGAGAGATTCGTGGTTCGAGTCCCGGCGAGGGCATTGCTCGTTTTTCATGTCTTCTGCTTTGAAATAACCTAATATCTGTACGAAAGAATTTTATAATTAGATGTCTCTAATATAAGCCTACATGTCTTAGAAGGATATTTTTGTGGGTAAAAGAAACAGCATTGCATTTGAACAAAGAGAAAACTCTTCTTTTACATTTGTTAAAACGATATCAGCAAACAAATATTTATTGCTTATTGTCACATATCCGAGCATAATACTATTCACGCATGGCGTTCTGAAAAATCATGGGTTGATCAGGTAGTATACAGGTCACTGGCAGGAGGTCTTGAGCACAGTGGAGACAGAACAAATTTTGTCCAATACGGTCTTAATTTTGACAATGACACCTGTGTACCCATCTAACAGAGAAGAATTCATTATTTGTAATGCCCAGCCGTGAAATCGGTTTGAATTTCAGAAGGGTTGTAAAAGTGACTAATGTAAACAAAAAATTTAGGGGCTCTTTAAAGTCGACTACAAATATTTTAGGAAAACTTGCTTCTACTGATTGTGCATGGTTGCAGAACTTTTAGTTATGAGGCTGTTTTGCTACCTCTGGTCTGCTACTCATTGATATCGAAAATCTTAAGTAATCCTGATATGAAAGAAACCGTTTCCAAGGCCCTTCCAGTTTCCTTGATGGCAATCTTTCTATTTCCTGCCTTCTGCATCCTGGAAATGAAAGCCTTACACGAAACTGTTCGTTCTGATGATATTCTTGAGAAGTATTAGACAATTTTGTTTCATTCACGAAAGCAAAATTAATAAGAAAACCTTTTTTTTTTTTTTTTGCTGTGTATGAAGCCAACTAACGGTCGAGTGGTAAAGCCGTTAAACACAGACAGTCAACCCGGGCTTAAATCCCGGCAAATGGACGCATGGGAACTTTCTTTCTTCATTTATAACGTGAATACGAGCCAGTTTCCGTTTTCCAGTTTCCGTCTACCTTCGTAGAGGACCTTTGGGACATTTCTTTCTTCAGGCAAAAATTGCTCGAGTGCGTTGCCATGATCTACATAATCCTCATTTTTGCTGTGTATGAAAGAGAATGAATGAGAATTTAAACAATAAGGATTTTCAAATAATGTTCTGTCTTTCATCCTGGGTTCCTGTACTTAAAACTCTGTTAAGACAAGGCTTGTAAAATTTAGTATTGGCTTGAATCTCATCGTAGGTAACGTCTTTCTTCACCATGGTTTACAGCAGAAATTTAATTTCATAGAAAGTAAAAGTTAATTATTAAATTTAAACAAATAAAAACACCTACGCAAGATATTATTATTGTTATCGAGATTAAGTATCATAGGTTCTTGAACACTGCGGAAATTTTGTAAATGAGAAGGCGTAAGTTTTGGCAAAGTTAATAGCGATTCTTGTTATTCGATTAAATGTGCTCGTTGCTGTTGCTTACTATAGCATTTAATATGGAAAATGTTGCCGTTCACTGGAATAACGAATACCTTGTAGAGTCATTAGGTTATTTGGAAGCAGGAGAGGTGAAAAATGTGCAATGCCTTCTCCGGGACTCGAACCACGGACCTCTCGAATACGCGCCGAGCGTGCTGACCACTACACCACGAAGGCGGGAGAAATACCTTATATAATCCCCCTTTTAAAGAGTGACTGGGGATCAGGAGACCCAATCGGCAAATCTTGGTAGGGGAGAATCGTCATTCACCACCTTTTTTTATTTCGGGCGCCAGTTGTAGAGCCATTAGGCCAGGGATGGGCAAACTACGGCCCGCGGGCCAAATCCGGCCCCTTGGAAGACTGTATCCGGCCCGCGGATAGAATCTTAATTTGCCGGTCCGAGGCAAATTAAAAGAAATATATATTTAAATATTATATCTCCATCTCCTTTTCTACTTTGTTTAAATATTACTTTTTTTCTTCCTTTTGTTCAAATTATTGATGATCTTTTTACTGTCTCTATTTTTGTTTTACAAAACATAAATCGATGGAAATAGCAAGCACAAACACCTTTCAATCGGTAAAGTGTTAAACGCGGAAGTACTTTGGTAGTTATGCTGTAGATTGGCTTAAGAATCGTTATCTGTTTTTCGGGGAGAAGTATGCGAATTCAATATAAGTGAATCAGACCTCACATTTGGCAGACTGCGCATTTTAAGCTCCAGCCAGCGGTCTTTTCTTTTGTCGCGAATTCTAGTATTATTGATTGCGTATGGAAAGATTGCGGACATATAGCATCATTGTGAATAGTGGTTTTGAAATTGTTAAAAGTATAGCGTAGCTAGTGCTTGTTTGGGTTATTCGTAAAATATTTCAACCCCAAAATGTCTACTAAAAAACGTAAAGTTGATTCAGAATGCCATGCTTTTAATGATGAATGGACCTAGAAATATTTTTTACAGTTGTAAAAGATAAACCAGTGTGTCTCATCTGCAATGAAGCTGTAGCAGTCTTCAAAGAATATAACATCATTATCGAAAGTGAGTTTCCCGAATTTAATATCTCACGCTCAGAAAATCAGTGCTATGTTTGCTTTATCTTATATATGTGAACAAGTGTTTTCAACAATGAACCTTAGAAAGAATTATTTAAGAAGTAGACTGACAGATGAGCAGTTAGCCCCGTTCCTTAGAATCAGTACATCTCACTTCGAACCTCAATATAAGAAACTTTTAAAAATGAAAGCGCAATTTCATTCTTCTCATTAACATATTTAAATTGTAATACTTGTATACGTTTTTAAAATTTTAGAAAAATTTACCTTGGCCCGCCGAACTTTTTTTTTCGAATTTTGGCCCGCGAACGAAAATGTTTGCCCATCCCTGCATTAGGCTATTTTGAAGCAAGAGATGTGAAAAATGTGCAGTGCTTTCGGCGAAACGTGAATCGAACCTCTCGAATACCCGTGGAACATGTAAATTTCTAAGGAAATGAAATAGAAGTTTCATAATAAAATACTCAATGATAACTATAATAAATAAAAAAAACAAGAAATGGAAATTTACATAAATAATTATGTCTGCGGCATTATAATAAAACGTTTTCCTTGTAGTTTTCAATAAAATAATAAATTTAGTTATAAAATATAATAAATTTTAAGCGTTATTAAAATTAATCAAAAAGTTATCAGCACACTTTGTTTTTTCTGCGTGCAGTTATTAATCATCTTATATAGGTTAACGGAGATTACATTATGGTTGCTGGCAATGATATTACTGCAAACCTGCTTCAAGACTTTCATTAGAAATGTGCGTTATCAATAAATGCATGTGCCATCATAAGAGTATGAAAACAAAAATCATTATAAAAGGCTTCGCGAAGCAAAAAGTATCCTTAATGTTTTATACTTTTGAACATTTATCGTACCATCTTTGGAGCTTCCTTTACTATGTTATTTAGAGCATTAATCACTTCATATAATTCTCTTTTCCGAGTAATACTTGGGAGCTATTTTTGGCAATTACAGGAAGTAATAAATATGGAATATTATAAAGAAAATGTAGCTATTACAGTATCTTTACACATCTATATTATTTAACGTAAGGAATGGTCTTTTTAGCTTTTCTTAGAGCGCTTACGCTCAGTTTGATAAAAAGCAACTCTGCCAGTAGTCAAGAGGTTAAAAACGGCTGAATACTGGCGGTTCATTCTGAGTTCAAGTACAGGCAAACGGGCCGTCTGCATGGTTGATTTTTGTGGTTTTTCCCATATGTAACGTGAATACCAGCCAAATTCCCTTAAAACACCCTCCTCAAAGGGATGTTTCCCCTTCGGCAGATAGCCATCATGCGCTTTTCCATATTCAAGTAACCTAACTTAATTAATAAGAAGCATGTGTAAAAATGATCTCCTCAATAGATTCCATAATTTGGAACTCTTTTTATAAAATATGTATGTGAGTAGTTTTTCTTTGTTATAAAATATTTATATACCTTTAAAGAATGAAATAAAAGTTAATTTGAAAAAGATAGGTGTCGGACTATTAACTAGAGAAAAGTAATTTCGATGATCGATTAAGTGTTACTTTTCCTCAGCTCGTGTTTCTGCTAAAAGAAGTTCTGTTAAGTAGCGGTTTCCTATTCAAAAGGAATAAAAATTATTGAAATACTGTAAGACGGCATTCGAAAAATGCACTTAATTTTAGCATTCGTTCTTATGTAAAAATAATATCAGACCTGCACAGAGTACTTGAGTTATAACTTGGAATTCTTGATTTGGCGATAAGTAAAATGTTCTTGGATGCATGCTTGAATATTTAAGCCTAAAAAAAAAGAATACAGTTATAAAAATGTCGAAAGTTAACATCTCTTTTTGAACTGCATTGTACTACATAGTATTGTTGTGTGCGTACGGGTTCGTAATAGATTGAATGTATAAATCCGGTAGAAGGTTAATAAAATTTATTCTTATCAAAAGAAATGTATCAGAACTCTGGAATTTTCCCCAGAGATATTCGTACCAGTACAAAATATCGAGCAACATAATCAGTAGTTATACTCTAAACTACTGAAAACGTTAGAATACAACGCAATGCAAAGAAAAAGTTAATCCGATCTCACGCTGAGCTCGCAAAAATAGTAACAGCAGCTACCTAAACAGCTGAGCTGAGATGTTCTCTCGTTGGCTTTTTATAGCTTTCAATCGGTCGCGCGAGAAAGTTCTAGCATTTTCTGCTTCTCGAGATTTCTGGAAACCAATAAGAAGATGAAATTACGGTTACAGCTAACATAGCAGAAAATTACATTATTCAATTTAAATATAAATTACGAGATATCTATTTATTAAATGTTAAAGGCACGTGCTCCTGTATTTTTACTTTTCCGGCGTAGCTTTCTCTTAAAACTTACTCTTAAACTTGGGCTGCATTGCACGGGGAATAAAACAATTTTAATTAAAATTCTACTAACATTACCTATCTAAATACAAAATTTGTAACAATATGTATCACCAAACATTAATACGCATAGAAAGAATTATATTTCCTTTGTCTGTATTGAATACATTCGCACATTTCTTCTGCAATCATTAATTAACAACTTGACTGAAAATTAAATTTCGAGCAGTTCATAACCATGTGGAGTTCCAATCTTTTATCTCATAGCTAAATATAAGGAACCGCATGCACAGATAAGCGAATAATCACTTGGGTTCGTGAACAGACTCAAGAAGGGTTAATTACCCTTTATTTCTCAAAATAAGAATTAACACACTCGGCTTCTATCTCAGAGCGTACAGCAAAGCCTCCACTTCGGCTTGAACTCAAAGTAATAGGAATAAATAATAAGCTCAAAGTAAGAAGAATAAATAATAAGCTCAAAGTTAGCTTAAATAATGCTAACTAAAAAGATATAGTCGAAGCTACCAAGATTCTAAGTAGTTGGTCCCTAAATCTCAATTAAATAGGCGAAGCTATCAAGGGCCTGTACGGCTGAGCATAGTAATAGCTTAGAGAGAGACGTAGCCCAAAAGACGAACGAGCGCTAGTCAGAAACTCCGGCTGTCTAACGAAGTCAGTGAAACTTCGAATTAAATACTACTCTTATTCATTTGCATTAAACGCGATTCTGAAAACACATTCTGGTAGGAAATTGTAAGCTGAAAATAGAAAGGATAGGAAAGTAGCTTTAACTCAAGATAACTGTTAAAACCTTAGGATAAACTTTACAACTATTTCCTTCGTCATTTATTGTGTCACGATAGAACTATTTTGCATAGATAGGCGTTGAATATTTACGTAAACTTAATACCTGAGATTTTTCTATAAATCATTAAGTAGCACATAAATGTGTTTAATAAATGAATATGAGTAGTAAGAAATATAGGTGGGAGATTATTTCTGTGTATGCGAGGAGCACAGTCTGGAAACTTATATCAATTCATATAACACGTAAAAAGCAACGAAGGTAAGAAATATTTAAACCATCATAAATAACTAATTATGGCATTCTTTTAGATAAGAACCAAAAACTATAAAAATTACCTTCTATACGCACCTTTGTCATTTTCCAAACTATTTGCTTCTTTGTTTGTTATTCTACATTACGAATGCTTTCACGATCTGTGACATGCATATTTCTAAAAATTAATTTTGACTTACATGATTTGGTCCAGTTTTTCTGACGGGGTAGGGAGCAAAGCGGATTTCATAATCATAAACAAATCACAATGAACTAATAAATTAACTGTATTTGCAAATTTATAAATTTCTGTCTAACTTATGAAAGTTATGGTCATAGATCCGCTGCAGAAACCCTATCAAAAGACTCCAGCTGTATGAAATTTTGCTTCTATGATGACGCGGATTAGCCATACAGTTAACCTTCTGCCCTTATTATATATTTTATAGTTCATTTTGCTTCCTACTTATGGTTTTAATTACTAATTTGTTTGAAATTTTGATATGGCTCGGAACTAAAAATCTGTTATCTCTATTGTTTATTTTAATGACTTATATGGATGTTTTATTTCTGCTCAGGATTTATTTGCTAATTTTTTTACTTCACTACTTACTGTTTAAAATCGTTTTCATAGCCAAAACTTTCTTCAAATTCTGATGCTCTGTTGGGTTACATTTTTTAATTTTTAGAATTGGAAATACATACAGAATTTAACATACTTAATTTTTAGAATTAGAAATACATATAGAATTTAACAAGAGGTCTTTCAGTTTTTATTTTTAGGGCTAGATACTAATACGAACTTGTAAATCTAACCCTTCACTAAGTCACAAAGGCAATTTGTTTTCTGCATTATACATATGTGTGTATGTGTGTGTGTAAAGAGTTTGGAAATTTAAAAATATAGACTATTAATTATAAAGTCGCGCAGTATGCTGTAAAATTAATTAAATAATGAAGAGATAATAATTAAATCTATAATGGTGGCAAGCTAGTCAACGGGAAGAACATGAGCTAAAACTGAAACAAAAACAAAACTGCATATTTCTATAACAATACAATAAAATAAATAGTTCAAAATTGTTTGCCCGTTTTGAAGGAGCAGTTTAATATACTCATATATGTATATATATGTGATAATAAAAACAAACTCAGTAGTAATAACCAACAGGAATTAGGTGGTCTAGAAGTGTTGATCCATAATGAATAGGAAATTGGAGGCGAAGGCAGATTAAATCTTCATTTTTTATTTAAGCTTGTTGTGGCCACAATCAAGCTGACACATTAAATGTGCCTATTTCAAAACAGCTTACATTTTAGGAAAATTTTCAGTACGATAGAAGGAGCAGACAGATAGCAGTGCAGCTAGGCCAAATCGTTGAAAGCAAGTGCGTTATGTTCAGGGTGACACCTTAATTCAGGCTGAGTTACTTTTGGTTCTCAAAGCGTTTTGATTGGATAGTTAATATTGCTATAAAATTACTATTGGTTGTTCGAGTTTTAGTTTCATTTACATCACAAGAATTATTTAAGTCATATGACATGGATTAATCTAAAAATGACGCAGTGCAAAGAGAGGTTACTATTTTTAGAATTGAGAAGGGAAATTTACGTTGCTAATTTAATCTTTTACATATTTTTTATTTTTCTTATATATATATGTGTATGTGTGTATGTTTGGGTGTGCCTGTGGGTGTGTTTAAGAACCGTTTTCTAAAACGAAACGATTTTTATCTTTCTTAAATCATCAGCATTCAACAGGTGATGTTACTTATATATATATATGTGTGTGTGTGTTTGTGGGTGTTAATTAAGAACCATTTTTTAAAACGAAACGATTTTTTTATCTTTCTTAAATCATCAGCATTCAGCAGGTGATGTTCGTTCAGATTTAATATTTTACATTAAAATTCCTAAGAAAACTCAACATGAAATTTTAACTTCATAATGAATATATGAGCTTTCATGTTCTCTAAAATTTAAAGAAAAGTTATTGGAATCTGTTAATTTCATTTATTCGTTAACTGGACATTACGCGTAGTAAAAACTATGGCATGCATAAAATTTTAGAAAACACATAGAGATTCGTAAATTATTACGATGGTAGGAGCATTTCAAATGCATTTGCTTTAAGTTTGTAGTTTTCTTGAATATAAGTTCTATTAAGAAAAACTTATGTCTTTTCTTTTTGGTAGTTTTATGAATAAACCTTTGTCAACATTTATCCATATTACATTATGCCTACCTATTTTTGGAAAACAATAAAACAGAAAATAAACTATGTATTTTTGGCCAATTTTTAATTGTTTTCTTTAAAATTAATGAGCGTGATTCACACTATCTTCTAAATTGGTCTTAAAAACATGTAAACGAACAGGAAAATTAAAATTCTTTCCCGTGGCAAAGGTGTATAATGTTATTCTTGCTTAAGATTCGCGAATGGTTTTGCGGAAAACAATAGTGTAATAGCAATGACATGCAAAGGTATGGAACCGAGTTTGTAAGAAATACTTCACACTTATACTTACTGATTAGAAGTTTCGTCAGCGGAAATGATTAATGAAATAACAACCAAAATTCGGATCAATAGTACTTATATCTCTTAAAATGGTGTTAAGTTTATTGGAAAAAAAAACTCTTCAAGCACATTACGAACAGCAATTAAAAGTGAATAAATTTTGATAACCATAAGGCGAGGACACGTAAAGTAACTAAAAGTATCCATGCCTTAGTAACAAAAAGTAAAATTTCTAGATTCAAAAATTACAGTTATGAGGAAGTAAAGTAAAATAATCTATTTAAATTGCAATTATGAGGAATTGAAACACTGACCCAAATCGCAGATATCAGCAGAAGTAAAAAACAAAGACAAAATGAATCTATAAGATAAAGTGGCGAAAGGACTTTATGTCAATAATAACAGGATGTTAAGAGTTATACTCGCTAACAATAAACAAATGAAAATAACATATGCATAACAATTATTACAATAAATAAAATAACTTAAAAATATATGTGCTTAAAATATTTTCAGCCTTAAATTAAAGCATCATATTAACTTAAATATTTTAAAAGCAAATAAAATAAAAATGCTAGCAATGACTTCATAGATCTATCACTAAAATAATACATTATAACAACTGATTTTTAGAGATTTATAAAAAACACCGTTTTTTAAAAATATTTTGTTGCTTTAAAATTGAATTGCAACTTCATATTTCTTATTCAGAGAGCTGTTTATATATCACTCATGTACACGCGACAAAGAAAAAGAAATTCTAAGAAAAAAAAAACTATTTAGAAAATTATGTTGGTACGTACTCTTGGAAAAGCACTTCTTGAAGCATAACATTGCTGACTTTCGCGAGTAATACTAAAGCCAAAGATAAAAACATTATACTAGATAGTTGAAAAAATTCAGCGGAAACTTTAAACTTGTAATTCAGAGATTGTTCAGTAACTGCGGTGTGACATGTGATCACCTTTCATTGTATACTTCTGCTTTCCAAGCGATAACCGCAGTTTCCTCTTTTTCAGGATTTCCCATCGCCTAAACAAATGCGAGATACATTGCATAATTCTTAAATGCTTACGTAAATAATTGTATCAATTCACACACACGATCAGCATTAAAGGTGTATTTCCCTTTTCTTTCTATCTATCTTTTTTTTTTTTTTTAAATCATGGTGCTTGACTGACGTCAGAGCTTTACCTCTTTCATGGAAATCTCACATGAAAAAATAGTTGTACGAATTATAATGCGCAAATTATCCAGAAAATAAATGGATCACAAGTAGACATTTAAAGATCATACGGGAGTTATCGTTTACATGCATGAAGCACCTTCTGGAATTTCGGAAATTCAAAGAAATGAAATGTAATTCATATCTAAAATGTGCTCATTTGTGTAAACTAAGTTCATATACAATGAATGTAAAAAAATTAAGTTCGCATCCATCTGAATGAGTCGTCTCATGTTAAGAAGGAACCCTTTTCATGTGAAATTTGTTGGCCGCATTCGCAGAGATTTTAGGCATACACGAACTATTCGAAGAAATACAAAATCACACGTCAGTAAAACAATGTACAACTCATTATTAAAATTTTTAATCGAGCTAAAGATTGATGAAAATGCTAAGATAAGATTATGAACTCATTTTTCTTCGCATTTGCTAATATTATTTTTTATGCCACTTGCCCGAGACTCCCTGTGCTCTGCATGTTAAATAACCACTTACCTCGTTGCACTGATTCCTGCAACAGTTGTTCAAAAACTGGTCTCCGCTGACATCTAGACATACTTGCACACACTTCTGTATGTTAGAAATAAAAAATTACGATTGCAGTATGATTTTCTGGATGTTGGCCGTGGTTGCAACCTGTAGCTCTTGAAATGTATGCAGTTCGTCTATTTGCATACACCTTTCCCTTCGGTGTTGTGGAAAAAACAAGTCAGATGGCATTAGATCAGGTAACTGGATGGGCTCTAATCGAAAGGAGATGATGCAGTTGTTGAGTTATTGTATTCAGCGCATAGTGGCTTAAAGAGAATAGACCATATTTATTGCTGTAATAACTTCAGTTCACTCTTTGCATCTTGTATTAAATATTTTTTACGTTTGTTAATGCATTTTTGCTGGTAGGGTATAACTCTTGTAAGCAGTCCTATTTGCTGCGAAATTATTGCAAGCTGCATTAAAGGAAGATCAAAATCATGACTATCTCCATAATAAACTTGCTTTTTTATAACAAACTTTGCTACTTAGCTGTTATCAGAAAATGTTTTATACTGCGTTTAAAATTACTTATTAGTAGCAAACATTGACGAGGGATATTGTTAAAGCGGTTATCACATCGAATATAAATGTTCATTTCCAACGCATTCTAGTTCCGGAAGAACAATCTAGGTCGGATACGTAATGCGTTACATGCCATTGACTTATTTAGTCCATTTTCCTTAGTAATTATTTTGAAGGCTGATTCATACTTGTTTAACAAATTTTCATAGCTTCAGTTCATATAACTGACGAGCTCTTTTTACGATTCAACATGAAGACTGAGAGCAAAATGTAAGTAATGTAAATGAAATAATTTTACAAGGACAGTAATCACTGCAAAGTGCAGTCTGAACACTGTTCATATTTCAGCTGAAGGCCACAAATAAATTTACGCAAGGTAAGAAATAAATTCAAGGTAGTTTTAAAAGCTGATTTTTCTTTAAATTTCACTTTTTGTTATCATTTTAGAATAATAATTAATTCAGTTTTCAATATTTCTACAGAAATTTCGTATAATCACTTCCGTAAATTGTATTTTTTCATTTATTTAATTTAATGAAAGCAAAAATTAGTGGCAATTGATTGTTGTTATTTTTAGTCTTGTTTAAGCCTTAAAGCACAAGTTTTCCACACAGCCTTAATAAAATGGCCGAGCAAGCATAATAACAATGTTTTAAAATGTAATATTTAAAATTTATAATGTATTTTAAAATGTAATAATACTATATCAAACCTAATTCCTGAACTAGGTAGCAGCAAAAAGTATATAAGGTATTTTCTCTCTCCTTTCTATATTCCTTCATGGTGTAACGGTAGCACACTTGGCGCGTATTCGAGAGGTCCAGGTTTCGAGTCCCGGCAAGGGGCATTACACAATTTTTAACATCTCCTGCTTAAAAAAAACCTAATGACTCTACAAATGTAAGGAAAAGCATGGAAAAAGAGGAAACAAAAATTAGAAATTTTTGCGTTTATCGAATAAATTAATTTGATCTTTCAAAATCTAGCAAAATTTTATAATAATAAGGAGCTAAATTTTTCGTCTCAGTAAAGATGCGCCAGGCCTTCAGTAGACACCCCTTTAAGGCTAGAAAATAGGCTATTGTCCTCATAGTTTCGATACTGGCAACGAAATGAGGTGGCTTCGTGAACATTTTTCATGATTTTCCAGATATTTCTTCTTAGCGATTGGGTGTTTTTTCCCAATTAATTGCCAAAGCAACTAATTAACCAAACGTAGAGAGCTAAAACTAATTATTTAAAGGGTTCACAAATTGAGGAAGCTTTAGAAAATTACAAACTGTAGTCTCAATATTTGTGATAAAAATTACTCACGTAAGTGAAGGAAATTAAGAATTTTCTAAGCAAAATTACGGTTATACTTCCTATCAGGAATTCAGTCAACTTTTGAGAGTTAAAATTTCATGAACATTTCACATTGCAAAAAACACCCCTGAAAATAAATAAATAAAAGAAATTAAAAACTCCCTGCACTTATCGAATTGAAAGTGAAGCAAGAATTTTCACAGACTAAGAACTGGTAATTTTTCTGTTAAAACATAAGTGAAACCCCTTTGTGACAGAGCTTTTAGTCTCGTTATAAGGAGAAAGTTATAAGGCAGTACTATAAAATTTGGTTAATTGATTCATTTTATCCCTTAATTCTTTCACTAAGTTGGTATACGTACGTGGGTTAAAAAGACCTTTCCTACGAAGTAAATAGTTAAGCTCTGTAATTAAGTACTTAGAGGCGCATTTGCCGTCCAATCGGGATGGTGATTAGAGACTCTGACTGCCGTACCGAAGGCTCCAGGCTCGAATCCTGGAGAAGACATGGGTGTTTGTAAATGCATATTGTCTGTGCCGCATGGGGACACTAAATGTGCAGTGAGCCAAAAGTTCTGTAGAGATAGGGAAAATGGAGGTGGGAGAAGATGGTGATATACCGTCGAACCAGTCCCTCCGGATTGCTCTTCAAAACTGAGCAAAGTCGCCTGTATAGTTTCCACTGCGCTTGCCAAGGACAGGCTAGGACGCATCGTGAGCTTTCTGTAATATCTGACAAGCGAAATCAGTCATAACAACAACAAAAAGTGAGCTTGTTAACGTTATCTAACGCTTGTTAACGTGTCGCTATCTGTTAATCCCGTCTTTAACGACTTGCTATTTTGTAAACCTGCGCACGGAACTCGACATGCAGGATGTTCAGCTAGCGTGAATAACTGATGTGATACTATATCCAAATTTACGCTAATGAATTATCAGTTCACTTGATTTTCTTTTTACGTTGTTTAAAACTTGTTGCACTCTCTAATTGAGAATGTACTAATAATTAAGTAACTTAAGGCACAGCAAGATTTTAGAGTGCAGTAAAAAGTAAATTCCTCAATTCTTAAAAATGAATGGAACCTTGAAAAAAAGTTGCCTTTCCCACTACTACTTTCTCTCGTAACATTATGTCATTTAATATCAGCGTGAAATTCTAGTATTACCTTTTTGGCTACCGTAGCGTTTATTTCACTTCAGCGAGTTCTTTGCCAAATTACCGTGACTAAAACGCTAACATTCTGAGTATTGCCAGTGCAAAAGTTTTCGTCCTTTCTGTCAGGCGCTTTCATGTCATGGCCAAACAGACATCAGGTTGTTTACTTTTCAATTAAATAATTCTAAATTTTTAAGAGTTCAAGCGTTTCTCTTTGTTTTCCAGTGCATCCTACTGAAAATCTCTCTGAACCGGAACTTCAGAGACTGGAATTTGTTACAACAATGCACAGTTTCTAATAATTGAGTGAATTTCGTCTATCCAAGAAATAGTCATTAAATCCAGAAATCATACGCAGTCGGATAAATTTAAATAAAGTCCCGTCAGTTGGGCAAATGACTAAGACTGCTCAATACTTATAGTGCATCTCGAATTCTAATCCAGGCGAAAGGTATGGCTATATGATTGGGTTTCTTGAATTTTCCCGTTTGTAACGTTAATACGAGCCAGTTTTCCTGTATAAGTCCCTTAGGAAAATAGGCCTCGCGTGTTTTGCCATATTCAAATAAAATAACCTAACCGATTTAAAACGTACCTCACGTAATACATTAAAAGGTCTTTTTTTAAAGTATTTCTGTTACAAGAAAGTTTTTTATTTTTCTCCGAGCTGCTCAATTTCTTTACATCTGCTAATTAGAAGCTTTTAACCTTAAGAGCTAAAATTTCTTAATTTTATTTTTATATCAGAGTCACACTCTTTAATTTTAATAAATGAATATGGCAGGATTTATAAATTTTTTACTATGAGTTATTCGCATGAATTTTAAGATAAATGTGTGTTTTAAACCTCAGCAGCCAGAAAATGTTAATTATTGATCAGAACTGATAAATATTAAACTAATTTCAAGTGTTAACTCTGTATTCGTATCGCAACAATATCAAAAATGTAAATGTCCTTGAGTAGGCACGATTAGAGTGTCTAGTGAATTGTGGCCACAAATGTCAACTGAAATCAAAATAAAATTTGATCCGTCTCGACTGCCAAGTTTTCTAGTCATTACGGATTCAACAATTTAGAATTCTACGTAATCACATTTTCCCTCTATCAATATTGCAAAGTCCATTATCATTACAATGTGTCTGACAGGATGTCGTAAGTGCGGGTGGAAAATTCATCTATGGAAATATAAAGTGTGTTAAAGAAATAAATGTTATTTCCATGCTACAAATTTCAATGTAAAACATCTACAAAATTAACATAAATATACCTGCTTATCTGCGACTTCGAAAGTTCTAACGTCCAATGATATGAAATGCGGCATTACTCGATCCCACAAAACAAACAAACAAACAAAAAAAAAAAGATGTGTGCTTTGAATCGTCACTGATTCAACGTTTAATAGATTCAGCATTACCGTAGGTTCAAGATCGTCGATCTGAGTTTAACGTGCTTCAAGTATGTGCACAGAAAATTACTATTTGCACTTCCGCTTTTAGCATTTGGTCGTTCAGAAACTCAAAATTATTGTCTTCGTGTAAACTTACTCAAGTTCACTTTCTAATGCGACAAAACTATTAAATATGCTGCGGACTTCGTATTTTATATCTAAATTTTGTTTAAAATTTTTACAATTTGATTGCGCTGTTTATCAAAAATATGAAGTTCAAGAGACGAAAAAATCATAACAATTCAATATTTTTAAATGGTTCTGAACACGTGAATTTTGCGATTATTTTTAATGTTATTTCGTAATGAATTTTTAATGTTATCAAAGTCTATACTAAATATTTTTTGTTCATGAAACAGATAATTTGATCATGCATTGCTGTTGTTGTTGTTTCTGGTGCTGTTGTGCTGTTTCTGACTATACGTCAGTCCAAACCGAGGAATTTCCCCTTGGCAAAGAGCGCAAGATTACGTCTGTCGCTGGCAACAGCCTTCAGCATCTTACAGATGACAGTGCGATTTAGCTCAGTTCAGCCCCCAATTTTGTTAGAGAGTCCCCGGGGGGAGAACGGCTCCGAGGATTTCCACCCCTCTTCGCCTACCACAAGCTCTCGAGAGACCTTTCGGCTCGCCGCATATTCAGAGAAGCTCCATACCGCAAGGACACTATGCATTTACAAACATCCATGCCTTCTCCGGGATTCGAACCCGGTCCCTTCGGGCAGGCAGTCAGCGATGCTAACCACTATACCGGTTGGGTGGTGGCTGATTATTCATTAATGTAACTAAAAACGTTTTATGGATTAGTAAACTAGTACTAATGCTTATTATTAGTTCGAAATTTGTATACCTAATGCTGTTTTCATCTATTGGATTAACTGCATAGCGTTATTGAAAGAAGAAAGGTTGAAAATTACATGTATTGCAAATTCGATTTTGCAAATTTGGTTTAACTTCATTAATCTATTTTTGTATCATTGTTTAAATATCTTTGAATTTATATTTCAAATTATTTTAACGGTGATATTATTCTTTAAAAATATGAGTTATAAGAATTTTCTGATTATTTTTAAGATTGAAGTGAATAACTCCAAATTTCTTCATATAAACTTCAAAGGTGAATTCAAACTTCATAACCTTACAATTTTTCCTTATATAATTATTAGTTTTATAATGGAGTGAAGTTTAATTTTTTTTATATAAATGGGATGTTTTATTTCAGTTCTTAAAGACCAGTTGCCTTTAAACGAGGAACGGAAACCTTTTGGAAGTAACAGCCGCAAGCGTCCCTTTAGCCATTGGTGAGTATACATCAATTCCTTAATGTGGATTTGCCTAATACAGGGAAATGTCTGTATTAAGAGAAAGCTCCGGGGTCTTCCAATTTGTACAAAAATAAGTAATTTAGAAATTTTGATAATAATAGAAAGCATAATTTTATTAATAATATTTCAAAAGGTGTTTTGAATGAAAATTTAATTACATTATAATATTTTGAAATTTTTTGTGATTTTGAAATGTAATTAATAGATGTATTTAAAATTTTTATATTTGAAAAGTTTTCAAAGTTATGAATTATTATGAAGTTTATTTATTTTCTTATTTTATATTCACAAAATTATAGGGTCCATATTATTATTGTAAGGCAGTTTGAAATTTTATTTTCAAAATTTAAAAGACCTAAATTGAGCCTACATGTTATTCGTTTTCAATTTAAATTTTTGTATATATGTAATAAAAAAGAGAAAAAGGCGCAGTAAATGTTGATGGCGTAGAAGGCAGATACATACTGGAAGAGCAAGAATTTTGATTGCGTAGAATGCTAATTCATAATGAATAGGAAACTTGGCAGTCGAGGCAGATTAAATTCCATTTTTATTTAAATTCACATTTATAGCCACAATTTAATTGACACTCTAATCATGCCTATCTTCCTGAACATCTATATTTTTGAATACTGCTTCGATAAGAAAAGAGAGCGAGGGAAATAGCGTCCAAGCAGCACAGAAGTTCAAGCTAAAAGTGCGCATTTATCCAATATGGCAATCTGTCAAGAGAAAGTTTTTTTAGATTAGAAAGGTTTCAGTTCTCAGAGTTTAGGTTCCGAAATAACTACGTTATAAGGTATTTCTCCCGCCTTCTTCGCATGCCTTCGTGCTGTAGAGGTCAGCACGCTCGACGCGTAACCGAGAGGTCCGTGGTTCGATTCCTGGCGAAGGCGTTGCTCATTTTTCATGTCGCCTGCTTCTAAAATATTTAATGTCTCTACAACGTCATCAGCGTTACGCAAGCTCTGTGCATAGATTAATCTAGAAATGGCCCAGTCCAGAAATGTTATTATTACTTTCTTAGAATAAAGAGGAAATACCCAGATTAAAAATGAGGAATTAAGAAGCTATTATTAAATTAAATTATAAAGCTGATTTACACATTGTTTTTCGTAATTTACCTCCAATTGCTTTCCATTCTAGAAAATTAAGTTCTTACAAGCAAAAAATGAAATTACTGAACTAGAGTGTTTAGCCATTTTTTGATGCCATAGATAAATTCTATTGTTATTTATATGGTAATCATTTTACTGTACATACTGATCATGCTGCCCTAGTTTGGGTTAAAACCATTAAACATCCTACAGGTAGATTATTCTGATGATCTCTAAAATTATCCGGGTATGACTTTGATATAAAATATAAGAGAGTTTCTACCAATATTGAAGCTGCTATGTTAGCTAGAAATCCTATTTGTCTACATTTCAGTTTGCAAATCAATTTATTATCATTAGAAGAAATTAAAGAGCATCAGAATTTGGATAATGTATGTAATCCTAAAGTATAAGAAAATTGATGATGTGTTAATTATTAAGAAAAAAGGATTATATAAAATTGTAATACCAATATCTCTTCGTACTAAATTACTTGAAAAAGCTCATATTGAATTCAGTCATATTGGTGTGTCCTCAGTGATAAATTTATTATCCCTTCAATATTATTAGGCAGGAATTATTCAAGATATTAGAAATTATTGTAACTATTGTGAAGTATGTCAGTTTAATAAGAAAAGTAAACAAAAGAGATTTGGTTTCATGCAAGCATTACCATCTGTCAGTGAACCTTTTGAACTATTATCTATTGATCTTGTTGGCGGCTTAAATTATTATAATTCTACTAAAAAGTATATTCACATAATTATTGATCATGCTACACGTTATACATGGACTTTTGTCTCTAAAAGTGTAACTACTGATACCTATATAAATTGTTCAAGACAAATATTTCAAATTCAAGTAACAAAGAAAATTTTAAGTGATAGAAATGCTGCTTTTATTTTTTCAAAATTCAAACTTTTTTTTGAGAAACAATAATGTAAAACAATTGTTAACTACTACTAACAGAACTCAAAATAGAGGTAAAGTAGAAAAAGTAAATCAAACTATTATAACTAGATTAAAATGTAAACTAAATTCTTATCAAGGCAGTATTGCATGGACTAAATTATTACATCAGGTTACCGAAGAATATAACAACACCCCACATTCTGTAACAAAAATCCCACTATCTTATTTAATGCATGGTAAATTACCTTATGATTCTTTAATTGGAAACGAAGAAATGTACCCGCTAACTGAAGAAGGTAGAAAAATTGCCGCAAAAATGTCTGGTGATTATCACAATGTAAATAAAGGAATACATGGCACTCATTATAAAACCAGTAATTTTAAAATAGGTGGTTTAGTAATGTATGAAGAATTTTAATATCCTAATAATACCCGTAAACTTTCTCGTCCTTTTTCAGGCCCTTACAAAATTTTAAAACAATATTCTGAAGTTGCTTTTGAAATAGATAAGCCTAATCCTCTTACTAAAAATAAATCAGAAATAGTTCACTCAACCAGACTCAGACCTTTTAACCCAGCTAGTGAATTTAAATTAACTGTTAGAAATAGTAGAATCCATGTTTCTGTACAAAATTAATTTCTTTTGGTTTCTAAATTATGTTTCAAAATTTCTTACCCAATTATGACTTTTTTTAAGCAGATGAAGACTTTAATTACGACAGTTTATTTTCCTGATTTTGATCTTTCTCAGTCTGGCTCCTTTTTCTATCTTACCTTTCCTTTTTCCTAGAGCTTTTCCGTTCAAAATTTGTTGGAGGATAAGCAGTGATAGCCCACGCCCGTTGTCCCTCTAGGAACACTCCTAACATCCCAAAAATTGAGCTTTTATTTTGTTAGGAGTTTCAGCTATGGTTACGAAACTGACTTGGTTTTTCATATTTATTTACCAGTCACAATCGTCTGGCCATAGTTAAGTACAAAAGTGCTACCCCCCCACACATATTTTACACAATTTAAAAAAAGTGCTTATTTTTTCTTATTATAGGGTAATGTCCAATTCTGTTTTGCAAAATTTAAAAGACTTAACTTGATTATCCAAGTTATTTGTCTTAAACTTCAACCTTAATTCTGTGTAATTTTGTATTTCAATTATTTAATAAATATGAAAGATTTTGGTCAACTTTGATAATTGTATAAGGCTAAAAACTAGTTACCTTTTTAAGAACGGAGGTTTATCGATTTATTGTACCTGATTTATTGTACTTTTTGATTTATTGTACTACGTCCTCTAACCGTCAGCAAGTCGGTACGCTAATTTTGTGTGGAGAGGTTGTGCTAACTAATCATCGAAGTTATTATAGTATATTATTAAGTTATTGCATTGAATTTGCAATAGGAAGAATTTATTCAATTACTCACAAACTGTATGTGTTATGATTTAAAATTTTCTTAACAATCAAGAAATCTGTGGAACTTTTCATGCACGCGAAGCCAGAAATTTGCTCTGTCTTAAAATCCAGAAACCTCAGTTTAAATACTGGTTTACTCGTTTGTATTCTGGTAAGAAATATGGAAAGGAGAAGGTAATAGTAAAGACTGAAATTATGTTAACTAGCTAATTTAAATAATAAACTTACAAATTATATTAATAAATTTTAGAATAAAATTCTAATTAAATATACCTATATACTTATCAACTGCATTATGAAAGTTGATCTTTTCTTTTCATGAGCAAATATATATGTGATTATAAAATTAACTAGCTGTAAAAAAATATGTTTAAATCAATTACTTAGAAGTATGCGCCAATTTAATTAATTACAGTTAAATGAACAAGTTTTGCCTTTCGCAAACATAGTGTGACAATTATTATCCCTAAGTTAACAGCAAATTGACATACATTTTTGATTGGTTTTAATTATGTGAGATGTCTTTCACGTGTTCACTTCTTAGGTACTAGCTTTTTAGACGCTGCGAGATTATTCTTTTATAGCACTGATTATTCTTTTATAGCTTTTCAGTGTCGCAAAGCAAGTAACTAAAAAAACAAACAAAATTTTCTTACTATTTAAATATTGCATTTCATTTCAAGTTTGAGAAAATTATTTAACTTGTTTCGCCTATTATTCCCATTCTTACATACTTCTAGAATCGTTATATTAGTGGAATATATATCCACTACGAATCATACAAATTTCAGTACCACCTTCAGACAGAGTAGATTTGCAGCTGTTAACCATGGCATCTATGTCATCTAGAGGCCTTGATACCTACCAATTACTTAGCGCTACCTGTCTTTTCCTGCTAACATTTTGATTTGTAGTGGAATGATTATCCTTTTAAGATAAAAATTTTTTCTATTTTTGAAACAATATAGAATTGAGCAAATAAATCAGTTTACATATTTATTTAATAATTTAATGCCCTCATTAGAATTGAGGTAATTCCAACGTAACGAAATGTAATTTATTCAAAATTCGCGAAGTGTAAACAAAATGGAAGTCAGTAACTAGTGGGTATAATTATAATTTAATTGAAATTGATTTTGCTTATATCTTTAAATTTTAAAATAAAATTTATGTCGACAAACATTAAAGCAACATTCCTGCCGCTATAAATATGGTATATTCCAAATATCAAACTGTGCTACTTTATATTATTTGTAAAGAATATCTGAATGAAAGATATAAAAAAAAAAAAAAAAAAAAAGAAGAAACAAATCATTTTGGCAATTGTTTAACACGTAAAGCGGTTGGATGCTTCGACGGAAGTCGCGAGCTCATATCGTAGCGAAAATGTCACGCATTCCTTTCTGATTCCTTTAGGTTAAACAAAAAACAGAGAGCAAAGGAAATTAAAAAACTGATAAAAAAGATACTTTTATTTAGAGATGGGGCATTTCAATCCTCATTTCCCATGAATCTCAAAATGATCGGGATTCGAAAAAGCTTTCAGCTTTTTTCTGTTGTTCGAAACTTTCAAATCCTAGTTTAATATGTTTTAACGCAAAACTTTGGAAAGATTAAATTTACTGATGCCTTAATAGCAGCGTTAATTAAAAACAAACACCATTGTTATAATTGAAATGAACCTCGACCAAGACTATTACATCCCAAAGAGTGGAAGTGCCACACTGTAAATTTTCTGGAGAGAATGATGCATTTCATTTAATGTTTATCTGTCTTAAATCTGGCAATAATTCTCTTCCTTTCAGACTTGCTTTGATTTTAAAATGTAAAACATTCGACTCAAATATTTTTTGTTAAATTATATTGAGAAAATAAGCCTCAAGAATCAAGAAGTTTGATTATATATTTCACTTGCTAAATTTCATATCTATCTTTGTACAGTCTAGGGTTGTCGAAGTAGAAGGCGTGAAAAATGTGTAGTGTCCTCACCAGGATTCGAACTCCTGACCTTCTGATTGCTAGCTGGACGTGCTTTCCAGTTACATAACGAAGGCACTTAGCAAGAAGGAAGAAAATATCTTACTGTCTCCCGCACTTAAAGGGCAACAGGGAAGGGAGGGACCTAATCGCCAAATACATGCTATAAGGTGACGAATTATCTTCCAACTCCTTTTTTAGTTCGGACGCCACTTGTAGAGTCTATTAGGTGTTTTGTACTTTTTTTTTCGAAACAGGAAAGGAGAGAAACTGAACAATGCTCTCCCCGAGATTTGAATTCTGAACCTTCAAATGCTAGCGGGACATGCTTTCCAATTATACCACGTAGGCACGAGGTACGGAGCGGAAAAAAATGTTAAATCTTATTTATGACATAGGTATACTTTTAAAAATCATATTCTAAGATTTGTTTTTCATTAAACGCAGATTTCAAATTTTTCTTTAGTTAATTTGTTATTAAACGGAACTTTTTTTTTTATTATTCTTATGTGAAGTATTTGAGAACCCCTCACGGTTCGAGAAAATTTAGGATTCGTCCTATTTCTACTTTAATCAATATTATAATAATTCCGAACTGTTTACAGGAGTCTTCCTAGGATAATTTTTTGAAGTGCCTAGTATTAAATGTTAGTATGAAGGGTAGGAGTTAAGTACTTTCCTATTTGGATAGGGATCTGCACAATATATTCATGTTATAAATATTTTACTTTTATGAATACCCTTTATATTCAAGACTGTTGTCAGATTTGTAGCAATGTAATTGTTTGAAAAGGATTCTTAATTCGAAGCCCTTAAACATGGGAATGAGAACTTGCTTGAGACTATTATCGTTTATGATGACAGCTCAAAATAGTGCACTCTGTCATACAAATAAATGAACCGACTATTGATATTATTAAAACAATTTCGTAAGCGTTTATTGAGTACCCGGAAGGCAATCGCGTTAAATAATACTTTTGTTTATATTTGGTGCCGAATGAATGGCCCTCGGATATTTACTTTAAGTTGTTTGGAATTCGAGTATCATATAAACACTTTTAGTTCACCACAGCCCATTTTTCATTTTATCTGATAGATATTAGGATTCAGGGCACTGACTGTAGGTCTAGAAACGCTAATATCTAGACTCCTCAACAACGTCCATGATTATAAAAGAAAGTTAAATATCGCACGCATCTGTGTTATCGCAATACCACCGCTTACTTTAAAAACCAGTTGCAGGCGAATGAATAGAGGCCACCGCGAACCAGAAAATACGCGGTAGTTGGTAGCCAGTGGCAGTGGGTCAAAATTTTACTTGTTAGGGAGATGACTTTAACCTTTTGAAGTAGCAGTTAGAGCAGCTATACTGTTTTGCGCGGAAATGAGTGAAAGTTTTGAAAGCGGATTAAAGATGAGATAAGTGAACAATACCAGCTTTTAAATTTTATCCTTTAAGGAACTACCTTTGGATTGAATCCTTTCACCCTTTTGTGGTTTTCTTAATTTGTGGTAAGTAATCTTGTAAACGTATGTTTTGATTTATCGTTTTATTTTCAGTTTCTCTTTATTTCTGCAAAATGCCTGCAGGATGGAAATAGGATTGCGTTTAAGTTAGACAATAATGTTTTTATGAAAGGATTTATAATAATCCATTTGTAAGTGATCAATTGATATGCTTGAATGATTTCGGGAGCAATTAAAAACAAATTGCGTTTGTTGAATAGAAATTTTTACCTGAAAGAAAGTGCACAAAATAAAGAATAAAATGTAATTAATACAAGCAGAAGGAAAAGAAATTTAACCCCTTTAAACGCCTCATATTTTCAATAAAACTATTTTAAAAGCCATAGATATTTTTTTATTTTATCATTTTATTGTTCTGAAATTCTGAACTGATTGGTATCCTTAGCAACAATTTTTTTGTTACATTTCATTTTTTTAGCCATATTTTCTAAAACTGATAGAAAACTACAAATTATCCAAAACTGACGCATTTGTTTCCTTACGCATTTCATTTGTTACTTTCTTCATATACTGACGCGTTTCCTTTGTTGCTTTCTTCACGTACTGACTGACGCATTTCCTTACTGCTGCCTTATAAGATGGTAATTTTAGGCACACAAAACTGCATACTGGCACGTCAATAATTAAGTTTTCAAAATTTAATAATTTTTCTGTATGTGATAAATCTTAAAAGAGAAGAGGCTCAGTTTAACAATGCAGTCCTGTAAAAGAAACGCGCATCATTAAAATCACGCGCATCAGTTATACATCCAAATCCTTCAGTGCTAAAATAATGTTTTTCAGTAAACCTCTTACTTATTTTACACAAATATGCGACGAAAAGGAAGAAGGAGAAAAAAACGCCTTCACAAAAAATGCACGTAAAATAACTGTTCGCATAAAATAAAATTTGTTCGACTTGCACTGTCATCTATTGACCATGCCAGCCATTAAAATAGTAACAGGCTGACAAAAATGAACAGCGTAATACTTTTGGCTCATTCATTTTGTGGAGAGTAGAGCGGAAAGACTTCCCGTTTGTGAGTCGGGCGCAAAGAGAACACACAAATAAATGCATAGTTAAATTCTGATTTTAAAATGCAATTTTACAGGGTTGTGTTTTAACAAAACTCGAAATTCTTTATGAAGCAGGTGTACCTCTTTAAGCTACTATTTGCTGGTCTGAATGTAGTAAGAACACTTTATGAATGACGATGCCGTCCACACCAAACGCTGGCCATTCAGCGAGTACAGGACAAGGGAAATTAAATATTGAATATAAATTAAATATTTTCACACTACTTTTCGTCTCTAGATTCCATTACAGTTATAAATTTGAGGGTGACTATGAGCTCAGTCTCATATACAAGATTTAAATGTACCACTTTCACTTCTATTCAACCTCAATGACTACAAAAAGAGAAGCGCTTCGATATAGAATTCAAAAGCAGGTAAAATTGAAACTTAGCTTGATGTTGATTTTATAGAAACATTCTATGCATTTTGAAGAAGGTGGTGCGGGTTACCTTTTTCTGAAGCAGTAAAATATTTTGCATTGTCAAATTCAAACGGGCTTTAAGATGTAGTCTTACCGGAAAGTAAAGGATATTTGACTGCTAATTAAAGATGAAGTCTTCATTTAAATGCATATATTTTTCACATAAAAATAATCTAAGCTGAATTTTGATAAATTTTAAATGTAGAAGGATTTTTTTATTATGATCATAATTTTACGTTAAAGAAATTTGCAAAAATTATGGAATTAAGAAAACCGTAATTATATCGTAATTCGTAGCTAATTTGATGTAAATTTAGCTAATTCGCAATTTTCAATGTACAGCACTCTGTTTATTGTCTTATATTAAAAAATATTATTGCAATTTCGGCCTAGGTTGAATCAAATTTTACTGATTATTTTTTTGACATTTATGGGTTAAGCTGGTTAGAGATTTAAAATAAAAATCTTAATGTTTGAAAATTTAAAAAGTCACGAATTTTCGAATAGCTTCTGATAATTACCCGATATATAACATAAAGAAATCTTTAAAATTCTTAGTATAAAAAGCAAAATTAACCTGGGAAAAGAAATCTATAATTCTTCATAGAAAATAGAAATATATCTACACAAAAAAATTGTGACTGCAGGCTTTGAACAACTGTATGAGTTCAGAATAACACGGAGCCGTGCTATGGGACTTCGAAGGGAAAACAAGAATAAGAAACATGCTTGTAGGACCAAATGTTCTTGTTCTCGGAAAAAAAAAAGATTATCCCATATCTTGTTAAATATTACTGAATTTTTATTTTTATCTTTTTTATTTATCTTTTCCCAAATTAAAAAATTTATTACGAGCAACAAGTATCTACGTATAGTGCGTAATTTTGCAAGATTATAGTTCCAAAAGAAGAGAGTGAATGATAAGGAATATATATATTCCGTTTAACCTTCGAAACTGTAGTCTTGTAAATTTACTTTCTTTACGCACATATTGCTCATTATTAGTTTCTTTCATATTCGTTCTTTGGCGTCTTCGTTTACTTTTCTTATCTTTTCCCAATTTTAATCAAGCGTTTCCCAATTTTAATCATAACGTTTTGTAGAGTCATTAGGTTATTTTGCAGGAGGCGTGGAAAATGTGTCATGCCCTCGCCGGGACTCGAACCTGGACCTCTCGAATACGCGCCGAGTGTGCTACCGTTACAGCACAAAGGCATGCTGGAAGTAGGGAGAAATTACCTTATAGTTTGACCTGAAATTTATTATCATTACTCCATATTCCCTTTACTGTAGCGCTCGTAAAAATACATTTGTAAGAACAGGGGACAGCAGAAAATTTCAAGTACAGCAGTCTTAGCCATAACTTGGTTTACAAAATCACCTAGACATTTGCATTTCATTTTAATACAAAATATATCATGAAACATACGCAAAATTAGTGTTTTATTTTTAAAATTCAGAACGTTTTAGTTTTATTTGATGTAACTGGAAATTCTGTTTTTCTCTTTGCTATGAATAGAATCTAGAAGATCTTACTCAAGATTTTAATTTTGTGCCATAGAAATACAAAAAAAGTTTCATCTATTGCACTTATATTGGTCTATAACAAAAATAACGAAAATTTAAATAATTTAATAATTCTATTGCAGCAACATCATGACTTTTGCGTCAAAATAATAAAATCCATAATTGAACGAAATCGCAAAAACAAGCAACAGCTCAGTTTTGGAAAATAATTCAAGCGAATGAAATGCGGTTATATTTTTTTTTGATGTTATATGAAACAAAAAGTATCACAGAGTGAAAATTTTAAGGCTAAATGTGCGCAATTGATTAACGGGAACCGCTAGGTTTCTTTACTTTTTAATAAGCTGGTACCAATGTCAACAAATTATTACCCCTGCTTGTGAAAATTTTCGCATCGCTGAATTTGATTCATGGAACTGCGCTCGGAAAAGAATCACTGTCATTTGTTTCAGAAGCTAATATTACCAATTGCAGTCACAACAACACGTGCTGGAACAGTTCTCTGATATTTGGTTTTCATATGCCCAGAACTAACTGCAAGCTACCCCACTACTCTGGTTTTGGATTTTAAAGTCAGTTACGTATGACAGTAAAGGTAAGGCAATTAGCTACAATTAAAACTGAAGAAGTTAGCATTAAATAAGTTTAAAAATATACTTTAAAATATCACGATGCCCAGAGAATAAAAACAACTTTCCTATTTTTTCAGTTCTTCCGTATTCTTGCATCATAATTTGTGGCTGATAATTGATATTAAGTAAAGACCTCTAAAGTATAACTTTAAGACTAACATTTCAGATAAAGTATTTCGGGCTTGATAAATTACAGTGTTGTTACAAATTGTGGCTTACAGAACATGCATATTATGCACTTGAGCAGTTTACATTTTTTATGCGTGAGTGTATTGTTAAGGGTTAAATGACATCTTATTTAATATTCAAATATAAATATCATATCATATATCAACGAAAAATATAAAATAAATTAGCAACTGTTAACAAAATTTGCTTAGTGATAATAATTACGAATTGAGTGTTTACCGTAACGGATATGTGGCACATAAAATGAACGAAATATTAGTTAGCCGAATGTCATGATCCAGTTTTAGTTACACTTAAAAGACTGAGAGACTTGAAGTTATGTACCAGTTTATAAATTGCGGTTTCAAGCTCAAAATAGCTTCCAAATTATTAAAATATTTTCCAGTTTAATAACGTTACTGTAAAATGTTATGCGTGGTGTAAGTCAAAATGAGTCTAAAATTTTAGGAAGGAAAAAACATTATTGAATTGAAAGATCTATGCCACAGTTTTATTCATAAGAAAATCTATATCTTTTTCTTTCTTTTTCCTTCTTCTTCTTTTCTCTTTTTTCTTTCTTCTTTTTTGTAGAATAAGGATGGTTTCTTCGGAAACACTACGCTTTTTTATCCATTCATGGCTACAATGCTAAGAAAAATTACTAGCTTAATAGTTAAACATAGATAATGGCATTAATTCTTAGATAATGACACTAATAGCTAAACTGCTTAGTGCCATTATCTACGAATCTTGTGATTACCCATTTTTGTTTTTTATAAAATCGTAACCAGTATTATACAATAAAATAGATGAATGAAATATGATTTATTTTATATACTAGTTGATGATTACTGATATATTATTTTGAGATAGCTGGGAATATTCTCACCATAATTATGTAGGCATGTGTTTCCATATCAACAATGAGAGCTTGATAGGGGCAATGGAACACTTTTCTTTAGTCTAGTTTCCTTTGGACGGATTCTTTTATTGTATATTTAGATAGAATATACCCTTCGAAAGTTCCTATATACAGAAAGTTCTAAGTTTGTGATTACACAGGTGCTATAAATAACAGAAATGGAGACTGTATATAATATTTGAGGATATGGCACTGATATAAAGAACGGGACTGATTCATGGAAAGATGTTATTTCAATGTTTTGTTTTACATAACTGGCAGCAGTTAGAATAAAACCTTTCCTGATAGTGTCTTTTGCAGTATGAATTTTCAGAGCATTTAGAAACTATAGAAGCTTCACAAATATGACTTTGAACACGTCTTTGGGCATGTTCAATTATAAGGTATTTCTCCCACCTTCTTCGCACGCCTTCGTGGTTAGTGGTCTGCATGCTCGACGCGTAAGCGAGAGATCCGTGGTTCGATTCCCGGCGAAGGCGTAGCTCATTTTTCATGTCTGATGCTTCGAAATAACCTAATGTCTCTCCACAATATTTAACTGTTTCAGAGTACTCCTTTCTCTGCTTGCGACTACTTTTTTATTAGTTTTAGAGGTACTGCATATCATTCTTTAAAGAACGTTGTCTGCAGCATCGTCTAAACATCTGTGGAAAAATTTTGTTTAGTTAATCCATTTGAACAAATTATTATTATTTACGGTAAGCATATTTGCTGACATAATGTTCTGCAAAATTGTTTTTAATCCTTTTGATTTAATTCAAAAAGAGCTAGATATCTTTATTTTTTCATTTATCATGAGGAGGTATGAAAAGGCAAGGGAAAAAGGAAACATGCATAAAATTTGTAAAAATAATGTTTTTTTCCTTTCGTTATTTTCTAAAATTTAAAAGAATTTGAGATCGGAGATTAATTACATATTTTGACATAAATTCTAAACGCATTTAAAATTAAATTAATTAAGGCTCATAAATCACAATTTATCTCAGTTGAATTTTGTTCAATATATATATTTTTAAATTTCTATTCCTGAGAATCTTTGATTTTACACAAAATTTGCCATGATTAAATTGTTGTTGAAACATTAATTTTTTTACGATTCAAATAAAATTTTATAATATATTTGGTAAATATGAAAAGTGCCACTAGTTTAAGAAGTGATTATAAGCCTTTGTCAAAGCTTAAACATCTCATGATCAAAATTATGTCTTAGAATAAATGTCGAAAGTCATGGTATTTCTGTTGGTTCTTGGTCGTGATTCTCTGGAGGAAATTCAAGAACACTTCGCCTTTAAAAATCTTTCATAAATTTACATTTGCCTTTATAAATCTTTTACTTCCTTAGATTTCCCCACAGTAAAAATTACTTCATTGGTTTCAGTCAACACCATCCGTAGTCACACGCATATAAAAAAAAATGATTTCTGAATATTCCCACTTCTGACTGGTTACACTGGCTTTGGTGATTCTGCAGCGTCATACTCTTTTTAAAGCTATCACTTGAAATGTTGCGTAAGAATACGTGCTGCTGAAACTTCTTACTCCACATCTTAATACCATCGTCCTGTTACTATACATCCGCCAGCCAATATAAAATTAGACATCTCAGAAAAAATTTCTTTGTAAAATAACTAAGCAGAAAACAGAAAAGAATAAAGTACAGCTGTAAAAAGTACTATTCGTGCATCAAGACATAAAATAACTGTATCTCAGAAATTCGAAATTTAATTTTGCTTGAAGCTACAATATGTCCAAGATTAAACCTCTATGATCTTGAACGAGAGTATGACGGCACCGATTTGTTTTAACAAGTCTTCATCCTTTTTCTTGCAGCATATTGATAAAAGCCAATGCATGTGATAAAAGTTATACATGTGTTATAATAAAGATATAAAATAACATTTTTCATGCATAATAAGTGTTATATCAAATGATTTGCTAATATTTTAGCTACTGTAAAAATAATTATCATCTAAGCATAAAATTTTGTTTTTAAACCTATGTTTCTTCGCCTTAGTTTTAGCTTCTAAAAATTAGCTGTGATACACGAAATCCAGTGTGTGCTTGCTAATTTGTAGAAGGGAATGGAGGTCCTGAGATATTGGAAATACTGTGAGTGGTATTGTTGTGCTGAAACTGTGAAAACCATTATACATTTCAGACAAGGAAACATGAAAATCAAGTATACTGTGATGACGGGATTTGAACCAGGACCTTCCAGTTGCTAGCTGGACAGGTTGCCACTTGCATTAAAAGAGCACGCATGGAGAAAATGGGATACTTCCTCATAAAACGTCTGCTTAATAGCCTATGTTTATTATGCACCGGACTATTAGCTGTTCTTACGTATATTATTATAATTGCACTACTATGTTTATTATAATCGTTTATCATAAAATAAAGCATTAGAAATGTAATATTATTTACGAGTTGAGTTGTCTTAAAAGCAAAGGTGTTCAGTAAGGTGAAGAAGATTTTCTGAGACAAAAGGAAATTGCAGGATCAGAATGTCTGAAAAACCCTGGGATATGAAATTCTTTTCGCTTCGGTTCATCAAAAGCTCTTTTTATGCATTTTGAATTTTGAAATTTGATTTAAGCAAAACATTGCCAGAATTTGAAGCTGAGACAACTGTTGAAGCTGAGGTGTTCCTTACAGTTTCTCCGAAGTTCTATGCTTCTGCAATCTTGTGAATCAATCTCTTTTTAAACAACATTCTAGCTGCATGTACCAGTTGCTTCTATTGGTTAAAATTAGAAGTTTAGGCTTGAAATACAGGCGATCACTGTAAGTGGTAGCTGTCGAATGATTTGTGCAAAGTCCGGAAGTCATCACTGCTTAAGGACAATCTCATGAAAATGGCGATAAAATTGATCGTTTAGCCCTGGCTCAAAAGGGTATCAAATATCTGGCTCAAAAGGGTAGAAATTTTCAATGTTGCTTTTGGCAATGAAATTGGAGAAAAGCGAACCTTCAGGGATAATGCCCTAATAACCTGAATAAAAGTACCCTTGAAATTACCTGTTCGTATCTAACCTTCTACAAGCACTGATCTGACAAGAAAATTGTGAGCATTTTGAGTCAACTCTTGATACGTTGATAGGAATGAATTAACTGTGTTCTAGTCCAAAGAAAATTTAACTTTGTTTATGGATGAACTGTTGGATGGAAAAATTATTATAATAAACCATCAGTAGAAAACAACACTACGTATACCGCCAATACAAAAAGGAAGAGAAAAGTGCATGAGACAACAGTAGTGGTAGCAGATGATATTGTAATCATTTATAACTTAGTTTCTTCATTATTCATTATTCATTTTTTTGGTGTGCCTTTAATATTTAATTTTTGATATGAGATGAACATATTCTTCGAAATTCTTCGAGTTCTTCCGCTTGAAAACATATGCACACTAACAGAATTTTCTGTTAAATATATTATGATTTATAATTCTGCGATGTATTTTGCAACGTCTCTCAGGTTAACTGTGAGTTAACCTTGAATATTGCTCCGATATTATCCCAGTTGACTGTATTTTAACACTCTTTTTCTATAACTTAATATAACTTTACTGAAACAAATTTATTCAATGGAATATAAATACAGAAATTTATAACAGCTTAACTAATCATTTGTTAATGAATAGCAGCGTTGTGAGTTGTATATGTAATGATTTATAAAATTATGTTAAATTTGAACCTCGTCATTCGTTTAGTAATAATAATATTTAGTTCAGTATCTAAATTCTGAAATTAGCATATGTCTATAATTAAATTTTGTATTTTATTAGCACCTTACTATCATATCTAGCCAAAGAAATTATTTGTCATAATTCTTTCTCTGAATGATTTAAAATATGTTTCCAGAATTTAATTAGAAAGAAAGCACTCCAAGGCTTTCGCGCATTGATTAAAGTATAAAATATTTGTCACGCCTTCCAAACTTTTTTTTAAAACTTCCTGAAGAAGAGCTCCTCGAAATGGATAGCGGGTGTCTCAAAATCTACGTCACACTAAGGTTGCTTTTTTGCCTGATTTTAAACTGATGTGGAACTGCTTTCAAATCCTTTGCATTTCTTTATTTCTCTCGCAAAAACAGCACTCCATCTTTGATTTATTAAAAAGTAGTACTCTCCGTGGATTTGAAGATGAAGCTTTATTAAAAAAAGGTTTAAGATTATTAAGAAAAAAACTTCAGATGCTTAATAATGTTTTTCAGTTCTAACTTAGAATTTGTCTGAACTTACTGTGACATCTTAGACTTTAAACAAAAGATCAATAACATCTCTTCATGAATTTCTATATGCTTTAAAACAATTAGTTCATCTTTTCTTCTCGAGAAAAAGAGAGGAAGTTTCCTTATAGTACCATTTCATGTCGATATTTTAAATTTCTTGAAATGTAATATGTTTTGGATCTGTAAATTTCAGTCACGTAGTGTTCGAGTGGTTTAGTTTATTTAATTATGGCAACGCACTCGAGGGCTTAAAATGAAGGATGCCTTCGTGGAAGACTTTCTATGGGGAAGTGAATACTGACCGAAAAACATTCTAAGGGCAACTATATACACTCACGTTTGTGAAAATTGCAACACCATGAAGGACTTACGCGAGTGAGCTGAAATTTTCAGGAAATGCAAAGTAGCGCATGATATGCAAATGATTAGAATTGCAAATCCGTAGCGCATGCGTATGCTGAGCAGCGCCCTCTGAACGGCTGATGGATCCGAATAAATAGACGGCTGTAGCGAGGCGTGTATGGTTATCGGTGGTTATCTGCTAGTGGTAAACGTTAACTCAATCTGTACTTATGCCTCGTCGACGAAAGAGAGCGAGATTTGAACAACTTACAGAGTTTGAACGAGGGAGAATCATGGGCCTTCGTGAAGCTGGATTGTCGTATCGTGCAGTAGCCTCTCGTGTGCAGCGTAACAGCAGCACAGTGATGCGCGTTTGGAAGCAGTGGACGGACGAGTGTCGGACAACTCGGAAATCCGGGAGTGGACCCCGAAATGTGACGTCAGCTCGCGATGATAGACACCTGGTCCGCATGGCGCGGACGGACCGTACAGCTTCCTCTAGACAATTGGCAGCACTGTGGTCAATAGCTACAGGTGTTTCATTGTGTGCTTCATCAATTCGTAGACGTCTGCTGCAGTGTGGACTGCGCGCACGGACTCCTTTATACAGGATCCCCCTAACGCACGACCATCGCCGCCTGCGGCTACAATGGGCCAATCAGCATAGAGACTGGCGTGCTGATTGGCAGCATGTCGTGTTTTCTGACGAATCCCGCTTTAATTTGTGGTACCATGATGGCCGCATTCGTGTCAGACGCTATGCCGGTGAACGCCACCTTCCGGAGTGCATTATCGAACGCCACAGTGGACGAACACCCGGAGTTATGGTCTGGGGCGCCATAGCATATCATAGACGATCTCAATTGCTACGAATTGTGGGCAATCTGAACAGCAACCGGTATATCCGTGAAGTTCTACAGCCCGAAGCTGTTCCCTTCCTTCAAAGCTTGCCAGGCGCTGTATTTCAACAGGACAATGCCCGCCCTCATACTGCTCGGATTGTTAAATCCTTCTTTGCAGCGCAGCAGGTACAGCTTCTTCCTTGGCCTGCGTGTTCCCCGGATATGTCGCCAATCGAACATGTGTGGGATGTCATTGGTCGGCGTCTTGCTCGTGATCCTCGTCCTGTTGCGTCTGCAGACGAACTTTGGGTACGCGTACAAACGATATGGAATGCTCTTCCTCAGTCAGACATTCAAACTTTGTTTGACTCCATGCCACGTCGTGTAGCAGCACTTATTGCGGCGCGTGGTGGCCACACAAAATACTGATTCTGATCTCTTGTTCTTGTTTGTTTGCTTTGAACATTTAATCATTTATTTGTACCACTACCACTCAACTGTGTATTAAATTGCATTCAATTATGACGATTCCTTCTTGGTGTTGCAATTTTCATAAACGTGAGTGTATGTTATTACGTAGAGGAAAGCTACGCAAACGCCCATGCAGCCAGCCTGTTCGCGGGTTTCGAACCTCTGACCGGGCTAACAGTGTTTAGCGACTTTACCGTTCGGCTGCTGGTAGACTACGTAGTATTCGACCTCGCCCGTTATGTATAGTTACCTGCAGTTAAAATCATACACGTTATTGCGATGATAACATACACGTTATTGTTACATACACGTTATTGTGATGATAAAAATGATTAAACATTGCTTTTGAAAATATTGACATTTTATAATGAAATCACTAAAATAATTTTCAAACTGAGTTAGAATTTTGTAAATATTTATGAATTATGACATAATGCCTTGAAACATATTCCAATCAGAATTTTTCTGAAGTATATTTCAGTCAAAATATTTCAATAAATTTAAGTAATAAATAATACCATAATAACAATTTTTATGAGTCTAAATAAAATTTTTATTTTAAATATCCACGAAAAAGTAACTTTTTCTTAGGTTGACAGTGATGATTATTTATTTTAAAAAATTTCAAACGTGTAACATGCATCTGTAGATTATTTAGTTAAATTACTTTTTCCCTGAGTCTTCAAATTGTCATTATTTTTTACACCGAAATAAAATAAATTAAAACGTTAGTTTGAATACAAATTTCAGTGTGCGTATTAGAGTTGACAAAAAAAATGGAATAAAAAACAGCCTTAAGCTTGTTACCTAGTCAGGATTTACTGTGTACCATTTATATTACTGTGAGATACTGCAATAACGAAGTCGGTGAAAGGAAGCAACTTTTTAATTGAGCCTCAAACTGAACACTAGCGCACACATACGTGAGATCTTAGCTTCGCTTATTATTATATATGATTCTAAAATAATTAATTAATTTTAAAATTACAAAATATCTTGAGGAAAATAACTTTGGATAGTTTAACAGAAAGAAAAATGAAGAAATTGAGCTAAATAATTATCACAAATAAGCAAAGCAATCCTCCCTTTTTTATCTTGTATCTAAAATAGATAAAATAGATACTGTGAGAGTAAATAAAATTACCTTTAAATATTTTCGAGATTAATCTAAGAGATTTATGTATATAAAACAAATATTTTAAATTTTCTTAAATTGTAAATAAATAAAGGTTATTAATTTTTTTGATAATCATTATTTTCTAAATATCCCTAAATGTAAGTCACCTGGAGTTTTGCATAAATTGGATCTGTGTCTGGTATATAAGGAACTTTAAGTCTGATATACACAGATTTCAAGTTTCTTGTTCATATCTGAGAAAACAAAGTAATCCAGATATTTTTTTTACTGCTTGCGTTACCAGTACTAAATCTGATGACGGTTTTTGATTTCATAACAGTTTTACAAATTTTTATATTTTGTTTACATTTTGAGCTCTCGAAACGAAGCAGGAATTTTAAAATTCAGCTTCAAAATTATATTCGAATCTTAATTTTTCTGCTTTTTCTCTATTAGATATCATAATGAATATCACCATCCCAAGTGAAATGAGTCGCCGTTTCGACTTAGCTGACTATGCCGTGTGTATAGCCATGCTAGCTGTTTCGGCGGGCATTGGTGTGTTCTATGCTGTAACCGGGACAAAACAAAGTACGACAAAAGAGTTCTTATTCGGCGGAAAAACCATGAAGGTCTTACCAGTGGCTATGTCTGTTTTGGCAACATTCTTATCTGCTATTACGCTATTGGGAGTACCTGCTGAATCATATCAATTTGGTATACAGTACTGGATGGTCAATATTGCATACTGCTTCGTCATACCTGTCACAGCTCATATTTATGTACCACTTTTCTATAAACTTCAAGTATCTTCTGTAAATGAGGTAAGTAATAAAATTTAAATTTCTCATGCATCAAAATTTTCTAACGTAGAGATTAAGTGTTTTATATATTAAAATATACAAATTAAAATTACTCTTCATTTATAAAATAAGAAAATAAAGGTGATTTCAGTGAACCTTCATTATTATTTCTTCCTCTCTAAGCTTTGTTATACTTTGCTTTCCTTCAGATAAGTTAACTAAATACCCCTGTTTAATTTTAGATAAAGAAAGCTGTTTTTGCATATTTAATATTGCAGTGATTTAAATATCTCTGCTGAATTTTGGATAAAGAAAGCTTTTTTTTGCATGTTTAATACCGCTACAATAGCACTAACTACAGTAGAAACTCGAAGATAGAATGGATTATTTAGGAGAAGTAAATCGCAGAATCATTAGATTTTGTTGTTGTTGTATGCGTGTATATATGTAAGAAGGAATTTTAAAAAACGCCGTGTTTAGCCGAAGCCTTTCAAACTGAATAAATTTTTAAATTAATATATTTACTTGTAAAGCAAGCTTGGATAATTTTCCATGGTAAATATGACTCACATAATCAGTTTTTCCAATTACATTACAACTGAGAAACCGTGGTATATCTAGTCCAGTATCCGTGATGTTTAACTGTAATCAAGATGATTCATTTTTCAGCTCATTTGTAATGTTGAATACTGCTAGGCCTCAACTATTTAATATTTTATCGGCAAGAATAGCTTTCATTTGCTAATTTCTATACAAATGAGTTGACAGTTTTATATTTCCATAGTTACATTCAGATGCATATTTCTTTCTTTTTGTCTAGTACTTGGAGAAAAGGTATAGCAAACTCGTGAGAACAACATGCTTCCTTATATCCACAATAGCCCAAGTAAGTACTTGTTTATGAAAATAAAACTAATGGAGTCTAAAAATAGATTAACATAATTGTTATAAATACTTAAATGATTTACTTGTTAACATATGGCTGAATTTTAATCCCTTAAAAATATAAAAATATCGATAATTTTACTTGATTTAGATCACAAAGTATTACAGTAGAATCTCGACCTAGTATTTCTGAAGAGGTAGTTTTCCTGCATGTATTGTTCTCTATGCCTAGTCCTGAATGAAGTTCTCTATGAATAAAGTTATTTAGTCCAGCATCCATTGTTCATTTTACACATAAATGTTTTGTAAATCACGTTCATGACGTAGGAGTTTTTCATGGTTCGTTTCAAAAGTATTATTTGGACGTGAAGACGTGAAATTTACGAAAAGGATGGAAAAAAAGGACGTGAAATTTACACTTTCGACTGTAAATTTCGTTGTACCGTAAGGCAGTGAATAGCCTTCAGTTTATTCCGGCATTATCAACTATACTTCCGTCCATTGCACGTTGCAATATAAATTCATTTCTGTTAGTTTTCATTAATTTATTCCTGTCAGTATCCAGGGTTTTCAAGATGGCTTTTCATTTTATGTCTATAGGGAGTATGATAAATGAAGATGAAGATAAAAATGAGGAAAAGAAGATTATAAGCTTGGTCGAGATTTACGAAGCTTTATAAAAGTTTGAAACAACTTTCTATGTAGAAAATGGTAGCTACCCGAATCATCAGAACATCTTAGGTCTCGAAAAGTCGTATTTGCCAACTGAGGCAAATTTCAGCCAAGAAGCAAACATCTTTACATAAGACCTCTTTTTAAAAATTAAAAATCAGCCTTTTAATGCATCCGAATTAGCTACGTCATCGGCATCGCTAGTTTAACCCATTTATGAGACTTTAAAATCCCATTAATAAAATCGCTCAATAAGACATAAATTTTTATTAAGATACAACTGGAGCTTTAAATTCCCCGTACTTTAACCCTTTAATTACCAAAATTAGATGGCAGCAGGAGCTTGTTCTGCACGGTAAAAATTTACAGAGCTCTTTATCTGCTAACGTATTGCTTGAAGCGGCCAGTTTGGAGGAAGTGCTATTGCTTAACTTTAAGCCTTGGATCTCTGATTAATTATAGAGATAAATCTCTCATATTTTTTATGCACGTTCAATGTATTTCACAAATATTATGATTAAGTTTTGAGATTCAAATCCTTATTTTTCTTGAGCAAGGAAAGTGTTTTTCTTGTGGAACTGCAAAATCCCCTTGGGACTTTGAGGTCTTGGATTTATAAGTATCATATATTTTATGTTTTATTGATTCTTTTTATTTGGTATATTTTTAGCTTTCAAATGTCAAGCTTAATTTTTACATTGAATTATCTATTATATTCTTTCATTTGTACGTTTTTCATTCGCATTTTTACTCATATTTTCCCATTTTCATTATTTTTTTCTTAGTTAAATTTTCGAGCATCTAAAAGCTATTAGAATAAATGCATGTACCAAGGTAAGAGGCAGCCGTAGAGGTTTGGGAATTCTAGCCCTAGATAAAACTTTGAAAAGAGGAGATTTTGACTTCCGTATTGCAAACTAAGAGCTTTTTTATTTCAGATGGGCAGACAGTTATTCAGTATTTTTTCTGTCAAATTATCATGGAACCGAGATATATACTCTTCAAAGGACCCAAAAGGAATGTTCCAAACTCGATGTTATAGCCTGTGTAATAATGAAAGACTACAGTAGCCACATGGGTGGTATTGACAAGAGTGATATATTGAAATCTTTGCGTAATAGAAATAGAAAATCAACAAAATGGTGACACCCCCATTTTTTTATTTTGGAAATCACTTTTGTCATTTATATACAGTATACTGCGAATTGGTAGAGAAACTGTTATTGCTTCAGTACAAAAGTCGAGTGACACCAGGACCCACTACAATGTAATCTACTGTTCCCAAGAAACAAAGAAGACCAAGTTCCTCCACGGAACCCTCTGAGATACTATCTGTAACGAAACGAAGAAGTACTAAGTTTTCGTTGTGTGATGATATTAGAAAACAATATAAAGGAGTACGGCCAGTCTTTGTTAAACCCAGAGTCGTTGTGAAATATGTTTATCGAAACAAATTGAATTAAAGCTACATTCTCAATGTTCCTTATGTAAATTTTTCCTCTGTGTAAATGAAAGAAAGAACTGTTTTTATGATTTCTTCAATGAATAGCAATTTTATATAAAAAAAGAATTATTCTATTCTAAGGGAAAGTATGTTTCTAATTAAAATGATTAAGTGATTTAAATTAAAAATTTTTCACTTTTATTTAGCCTGCCCATTACTATCACAAATCTATATGGATAAAAGAAAGTCCAAACGGGACTTTTAAATTTAAAACATTTTTAATTTTAAACAATTTTAAATTTTAAAAATTAAAATAACAAATCATCTTATTTTAATAAATTTAATGCGAGACGTTTCTCCTGAACAAAGAAATATAATAAAAAAGTTTCAAACTCTTTTTAAAAAAATAAAGTAATTTGGGACATAAAGGGTTAAATTATAATTTTAAGATTTACATATTTTCTTTCTAACATATTAAAATTTCGAATTAGCTACATCATCAGCATTATTCAAGAAATGATGCAGTCCAGAAAAAGGCATTACTATTTTTAGAATAGAGACGATGCACTAAGGGTTTATCGTTAGTTTAAATTATAATTTTGAGTTTTACATATTTTTTACTCGCATATATATAAATATGATATACATATAATAAGTTGATTCTTTTCAATACTGCAGTTGCTGTATACAGCATTTGTCATCTACGCTCCATCACTTGTGCTGTCACAAGGTAAAGAAAAAAAACTGTTATTAATTATTTGCATGTAAAGTATAATTAATATTATTTTTATTTACAGCATAGCTTTTTTTTTAGTGACGGGACTTCATCTATGGGTTTGCGTTTTGTCTATCGGATTGGTGTGTACATTCTATACAACAATAGTAAGATAATTGTTTTTTATTCGTACATTTATGGTAAAATTACTTGTCTGTGTTACTAAGTTACTTTATATGTGCACTTAGCCTTCATAAAATGCTTTATGCTTTAGCACTTCAGTTCTATGTAAAATGTTTAGTCTTCTGTGTGAAATTTTTACATTTTCGCTTTTAAAAATACGGTTTATTGCATTTTCATTTAATAAGTTTTTTATTTACCAGTACTTGTTATTTGTATTATTTTACTATAGTATTTTTGGTGAAATATTTATTCATATATATTGCAAGAGAGATATATTCATATAATGATTTTAATAGAAAACTTAGGATCTATTAATATTCTTTTAGATCCTGCATTTTGGCTTAACTTAATTTAGTTAGCATTTCTGGTGGAGTTTATCGATAGTAGAATTGCAGAAAATATTTTATGTACGAAAATAGCTTCCTAATTAAATTAAACCTTGCAGTGTAATATTTATTTACATACTGTTTAAATTGCATAGCTGTCTCTTAGCAGAAGCAAACGTGGTTACATGATAGTTTATAACCAGAGTCTGTAAATTATGAGGAAATGCTTAAAAATGCAATTATTACCAAACTAATAGAACGATCTTCCATTATATCAGGATGGTTTTGTAAACAGAACAAAACTTCTGTTAAAATCAGAAAAGCCAAAGCATTTTGAATAACTCTGTTTTACTCTTATTAGAGAGATTAAACACCAGATTTTACTAAAATTACTGAAAATTTTTCATGAGGCAATGGTGCACCTATTGAATAAAATCTTATATTAGAAACACAGTGTTTTGAGCATGAAGTCTTATTTTGGATCATGTACCGTTGGCAATTTCTCATTACACAGTTTTATAAGATATAGTAAAACTTCCAACATGTTTACACTAGAATTTCACATAACTTCATATTTCAGGCATGAGTTGTCTGCAAGTGCTTACTTGGAAATTTCTATTCCAGTAATGCTTATGTTAGCTTGTAAACAACAAGTCAGCTACATTTTTGTCAACGGTACCTAAATATCCTTGAAACTGGATGATTGTTCCAAATATGGCAACAGCAACAAAGAAAATAATTTTTCCAAGAACGATACGGAGCTCGGAGTACTAAAGACATATATTAAAGACCCGGAAACTTGCATCTTCATAACAGAAAGCCTTTACGTAGATAACAAGATAATAAACAGATTTCCTTAAAATTTAATGTGATATTCAAACTGAAATCTTACCTTTTTTTTCCTGCGACCAAACGCTTGTGACAATTATTCGTAAATTTTGTTAACAACAGTTTTTTGAATTAAAATCTATCCTATCTTTCTTGGTTCGTGTCGCAATTTCCTCTCAGACCAGAAAGCTGAGCAAATTGAAAGGCATGCCTCATAGTTTCAAATTAAATCTTTACTGTACTCTACTGGAACTTTAGCTGCATCGCCGCTTCTCACTGAGAACTAGTTGCTGCTGAATCCATCCAGGAATTAGATTTTAGTTGTGCAGCTGGTAAGTGAATCAACAGTTTAGTTGTAGAACAGGTGACCAGACAGACCAGGTATTTAGCTTTGAAATAACACATTGTTTTGTAAATAATCGAAATATTAGCTACCAGGGGAAAAGTCTCATCTTGAAATATTTAAATTCAACAAGACAAATCAGGGTGTAAGTTAGTTACAAACTCATCATAGTTTTAACTGCGTATAGGATTTGAGGTTCGGAGAACTGTTAAAGTTACTGTTTTTTCAGAAAAACTTTATTACTAATGAATAATTTTTCACAATTTTTATGTCTCTTAGGGAGGTATCAAAGCTGTTGTATGGACTGATGTCTTTCAGACTATAATAATCTTTGGCGCTCTTTTCACGGTAATAATCAAAGGTGCCATGGATGTCGGAGGTCTTCAAGAAGTATGGACTAAAGCCCAGAATTCTGAGAGAACTGGGATTTTAGAGTACGTAGTTCTTATTTTTGTGCGGTTACACTGTATATACTTTTGTTTTTTACGATGTAATTTTACTCTTAAAAACTTAGATTGTTTTTAGAAAGAATCTGAAATATTCCAAAACGAAATATGGGATGGAAATTAAGATAATCGATTCAGTAATAATACCAGGATCGATATTCTCAGTATCTTAGTGTTGAATAAATGATTATACAACTTTTTTTGTTATGTCACATTAATAGAAAGTAAAATTTGAAGAACTTTCAAGCATTACAAAAATATGTTTCGTCTATAAAGACATTATTTTGATTATAATTCGGAATCTATTATTCAGCTCTTTAGTAATATTCTTTACATTCTCCAAACATATTTCTTTAAGACTACATAAACAAGAGAGGTAAAAATAAAGAAATGTATTCAGCTAATATTTCCAAATCTTTATGGTCATCCCGTTTATTGATCACGAGAACTTTGCATTTCTATTGCCATTCTATGAAATCTGAACTCTGAAATTTAAACAGATGATTTTGAAAGTTGAGAATTAAGCATTCGATTTTTAATGCCAGTGTTTCCGCAGCAATGTTTTGACTGAATCGGACAATTCCTCTTATGCTCTAGTTATGTTCCTTTGTGATTACATTTTATTATCTAAACTAAAATTGTTTTACGAAAAAATATTTTTGTTGGTGCAAAAGTGATGTAAAGAACTCTGGTATCTGCTCTTAAAGTAATACAAGAAACGTAGTTCCACACAAATTTCCTTTCGTTATCTAATCGTGCCTCTGCTTGTGTTGCCGCAAGACAGTATTTAGAAAAGATATATCATTGCAAATTCTATTATTTAGCTAGGCTAATATATAGTTCAGCTAGGCTAATATATAGATGGTGTACATAAAACTGTTTTTTGTTCTTTTCTTCCCTCTCTCTCTTTTATTTTAGAAGTCTTGAATTAATCTTAAGAGCATCGGGCATCTGCGACATGCTCACACATTGTCATTCAAAACTTACCGTAGAAACAATAAGTATCTGTTTTTTTCGTGAAATTAATAAAAATAATCAGGTAAAATTCAAAAGAAAAAGTGTTCTTGTACATATGCGTTTGAAGTTTTGCAGAGAAACTTCCACTAATGCTTAGATTTTAATTTGGCAAATTATTCCAATCTTCGAATTCAGTTGTTAACCTCAAAAGATTCTCTTGTCTCGGAAATAATTAAAAAATTATTACCAATGTAAGAAATAAAAAATAAGAAAGATAATATGACTTTCTGATTAGTGCATTAAGACAATTTTTTTCATTCAGTTTGAAGTAATCTTGTTATTTGAGCTGTTCTGGTATACAAATTCTTATACTGCATTAAGTAAGTTCATTGAGAATCTTTACTGAATATTTTAAAAGAATAAATCTGTAAATGCTCTGTAAATGACGTCTGCGTCTTCTGTCCTTAAAAATCAGTTGTAACAGTAAAACAGAGAGAAAAGCTTCTTTCTTTTTTTTTTTTATTAAGTTGAGAAAGGTTTTTGGGCCACCAATAGCTTACTGCTGTCAATCTCCTACTCGGTTCGTTGTCACAAAAAGGCTTAGCGGCGTGCCTTGTTTTGAATGTATGGAACATAAGGCCTGAGACAACTTCTCCCTTAAAAAGCCATTTATGATAGCATCCCTCTCTAGGACGACATTCTGCGTATCTTTTCCATTAACATCCACAAAAAATCAATTTAATGAAAGGTGAATGGCAGATTTTGTTAGATATTAATGCACTAAACAAAATATTGCAACAGGAATATTAAGGCTAAACTGTGTGACATAGACTTTGATTCCGATTCAAGTTACTATCTCTTAACATAGAAACGTAATTACTGATCTTGGTAACATAGTAATTATTCATAAAATTGTAATTGCTGTTCCATGTAAGTAACGTAGAATTATAAGGCAATCTACTAATAATTATTTATCTATTTATACTTTAAAAAATTTTAGTAAAATAAAATTTACATGAGAACTTCAGTAAAAATCTTTTATATCTTGCTCTATTAATATAAATTATTTCTTTCAGCATCAATCCCGATCCGACCGTTCGGCATACGATCTGGTCACTCACAATTGGTGGTTTCTTCACTTGGCTCAGCATCTATGCCGTAAACCAAGCAATGATCCAAAGATCTTTAACAATTCCCACTCTTCTGCGTGCAAAGACGTATGTTTAAAATGTGTTTCATTTTGATTTAAAATAACACGCTGAATAACAATAACTGGGGTTATTAAAGCAACAAGAATTAGCATAATATTCATGCAAATTCGTAATTTTCATACCGCAGTAGTGCAAAAATTTTGAACTCTTGCAGTTGAAGAAAAGCTTTCTATATTTAAATCTTCGAAACTAGTCCTGCAAATTAAATATTACGTTGATTCTTGTTGCCTTACTACTTTCAGTTATTGCAATTACTGTGCTTCATTTCTTTATGTAGTTCAAGCAAATTTCTTGCCTTCTGAAAATTATTATGCGTTTACATACACTGAAAGTTATTGTATTGAAGAGGACACATATTTAAAAGAGTTAATTGTTAGGCTTTATAGCAAAATAATTATCATATATTTTCGAATATAAGTCGATCCGTGAATAGGCCTGAAGGTAAGATTTGAGCAGAAAATTTGAATTTTATTTTTTAAATAATATTTTATATAAATATATATATATATATATATATTTTTTTTACTTATAATTTTGGGGCATCTGGCATATAAAAGAACTAATAATTGGATCAAAGTTTTTAATAGTTGCATATATAACAGCTATTAATGATTATAAAATAACTAATGAAAGTTTAAAAAAAATCAGAATGGCAATTTGAGGTAATTAAACACGATATATATAAATAATTCAGACACACACACACACGCGCACACATATATATTTAATTCAGATACAAGTAAAATCAATACATATATATATATTCATCAGTTCAATTTGACTTTTATATTTCATACTTCTAAATTAGTTTAGCTGAATATTAATTTAACTTACTTTGTTTAAGTGACAATAATATCGAAATACTGTTCTCGAATTTGGTAGAACAAATGAATTTAAGGGGAGATCACCAAATTTATCATGTTAATTTATGGTAATCATAAAAAGAATAAAATTAAATAATCCATAAAATTTAATGTTAAAAACTGTAGAAAATAAGAAATTTGAAAGTCAACAGTGAGCAATATCTAAGCAACTTGCCTGTGAAATTTTAAAACTAAATGACTGGAATGCAAGTATTAAGTAATGGAAGTAAAAGGGTTGTCGTAATATGTAGATTTCCTTTTGAATTTCTGTTCCTTGGAGATAGTAAATGGAAAGTTTTCTTATTATGAATTATTTTGAATTATTGGTTTATTACTTTGCAGCTTTAGCGCAAGTCATGGGCTTTTTTAATTTACTTTTAATTCCTTTTATTTCGAATTTATATTCAAACTAATAGCAGCTTTTATCGCTATTTTAGTAACAGACAACTCCTCTATACATTATCTCCAAGAAACTTTCCTGTTTTCTCGCCAATTTTGGCTAAACTTTCTTAAATAGAAAACGATAACCTTTTCACTTCCATCACTTAATACTTGAATTTTCAGCCATTTGGTTTTAAAATTTTGCTGTCAAGTTAGTTAATTTTAAATTACGAGGTTTGATCTTTAACTTTCTTATTAACTATTGTTTTAAACTTTAATTTTAAGGATTATATCATTTTTGATCTTCTTATGATTTTGAGTTACTATTTAATGTTCTAAAATGCATACTTTTGCTTTTACTTTTGTATCTGAGTTTGAAGATGAGAGTGTGGGGGATATGTCTTCTAAAGTAAGCATCCCGTTCAGTTTAAATGTGTTTTTAGTCAGAAACATTAATTTTGAAGATTATTTTCTATTTATTTCGTTTAACTGGATTCTTTGGGCTTAAATGGACTAATTTATTTGGTTGAGTATTAATTGTGATTTTTTTTTGGATCTAGAAAATAATTTGATGCTTATTTGAAAGTGAGATGAAACATTCTCTCTTAATTTAATTATTGTTAATTGATGGTAGATTGGTTTATCCTCTTGATAAGTCGATTAATCTGCGACCACTGACAATGGCTGCTTTTTCAATGCTTAAAAGGTTTTACTTATGATTTTGGAATTTTTGTGATTAAAGATTTTTCTTAGCAGTTTTTAAAGCAAAGGAGTTCTAGAAAATACTAATTTAAAATGCTAATTAAAATTCTGACTAAAACGTTTTTTCTTTCATGGTTTTAAATAGAATTTCTGTTCCTTGGAGATGGTAAATGGAAAGTTTTCTTATTATGAATTATTTTGAATTATTGGTTTACTACGTTGCAGCTTTAGCGCAAGTCATGGGCTTTTTAATTTACACTTAATTACTTTTATTT
>KK117870.1:214199-251258 GCA_000611955.2 Stegodyphus mimosarum | reverse complement strand
ATTATTAATGACTGTAGTTTGTTTGCACATTATTAATACTTATTAATGACTTTATTAATAAACACTAATAGCTAAATTGAACTGAATTGCGCAAACATTAATGAGTTTATTAATAAAATACTGAATTTAGTTTATAAAAATTACTAATGTAAAAATTTTCCTTCCTCAGTAAATAAAAGTTTACTCAAGTAATAATATATTCTTCCATTTTGACATATATAATTTTCATGCTAGAAAAGGGGGAAAATAGTAGGCATTGAAGCAGACGTACTTTTGCGTCATGACATCATTTGTAATATTGAAGCGGTTTCAGTAAGTAATTTCGCGTAAAACATAGCTTCAAACAAAACGCAACTTTTAAATTACACTGGCATACACAATGTTGATTTTTTGCCGGTCGTTTACCCGGTTGTTAAATTGCAAAAGAGGACGTTGCAAAGTTCAACTAATTCACAAGCAGATTCTCAACATTTTAATTTTGTTCTTCTAACTTCCTGGTATTACTTTTGCAATATTTTCTTTGTAATATTTTAAAAGGTTACCTCATTTTAAGTTGGGCATGGTGCTTAAGTTAAGTATGATGCTTAGATTGTTTCAACTGAAAAAAGCGATGAGTAAACACATTATTGTGTGCTTAGTTTTTCTTTTTATCATGCTTTCAAATGAAAATATCAGTGGCCAAAAACATTTTCGCTTTAACTATTTCTCCCAAATTCAGTTCTGATACTCTTAAATCTTATTTCATCGATTTTAGTAAAGATTATCATCTCTATTTAATGGAAACTTGGTAATTTGACTTTAGTTTGGTTTCACACGTAGCTGAAGAAGAGAAGCTTTAGAAATTTTACTGTGATGTGTTACAATCAACGTGACTATAATTTCACAATCATAGAAAATTTTATAATATTTTAAATGTACTCGGGTTTTATTTTTGTTTTTATTTTATTTAATTTGCAAAACCAGACGATAATTCTTATAAGGTATATGACTTCATAAAACTGCTGCCATCTTTTAAACCGAAATTATACAAATTCACAGCTAGTCATTGCGAATGTAATTCAATATATTATATTAATTGTAAATTTATTTCAGTATTATGCCAATTAAAGCAAAAAACTAATGTAAAACATTTTGTTTAGTGTCATTTGGCTGAATCTTCCGGGTAATATCATTACTGTTACTATGACTATTCTAGTTGGTTTAATTATCTACGCTAACTATTCAACGTGCGATCCAATAAAAACCAAACAAGTCAGTTCCCCAAATCAGGTATGTAGTTTCCAGATTTTCAGATTTACAATATGTGCTTTTTTATTATTCGACTTATCCTGATGTATTCTTTTCTTACCGCATGTCTATTCATTTCTAGATTTTTCCATTGTTCGTAATGGATAATCTTGGATTTCTTCCTGGGCTACCAGGATTATTTGTTTCCGGGATATTCAGTGGAGCATTAAGGTAAATAAAAATTTTGATTGTGATAAATTCGTTTTAATTTCGATTCAAAAGGAAAAAGGAAATTTTATTTACATGTTAGATTGAGAACTAGAAATAATGCTGCTCAAATCATTTTATTAATTTAAAGAACTCCTTCCCGTAAAAAACAGTGGCGGTGTAAATGAGACCACGATTTATTGACCCAGCATTAGTTTCGGGGGTACTCTTTCACTGTTTTGCCAACGTGTGATTTAAATAAGAATAAAACTTTCTTGATAAAAACTCCACAAAGCCATCCTTACCAAGACAGTTAGCTCTTAAGAGCATTTTTACCATGATAAATGCCACAGTTTATTTTAATCTCCTCAAACAGAATTTGTTACAGACAATATATGCTCTCATTTAGACTAAACAGGCTTTTAAATCTTACCAATTTGTTCCATAACCAGCCATAACCAATTTATTCTACGTTCTTATAACCACAGCATGGTCTTTTGCGCATTTGCATGCTTCCTAATTAATTTTTAATGAAAAGTACATTAAAGTGTATATTGAAGACTACATTAAGAATCATCAGATACTCATAAACGTGTGTTGATTTGCAAGAGTAGAATTTTAGTATATTGCTATTAGCTGCAAGGACAGATTCAAATTAAAAGTTTGGATAATCTAAACTTCTGAGGTTTAATATAAAATATGACAATTGTTGTGAAATTTAATTTTGATTTTGTGCATATTAAAGAATAACTAATTGCATAATAATAATGTTAAATATAGTTAATTGAATTATGATAGAACATGAAAAATATTTCTAGGGTAGATAACGAAATTCTCGATAGTTATATACGTATATGTATAAAGAAACACATATTTTAACTGTATGTGGAAGCGTTTTAAATACTAAATTAGCACAGCACTGAACTTTCATACATTTTTAAATATACCTTTATTCCTCATGGTATTATATAGTAATTTATAAATGTAAAGGGTAGTGTAAAGATAACGCGATTTGCAGAAGTTTCTGAGGACGTAAAAACAGAGATTCATATTCTAAGGTAGCACAGCTTTTCGAACAAATACGGAATACAGAGAAATCAAGAGGTTTATTTTTGGCTTTTGTTTGTTTTCAGTTTTTGAATGGATGGTTCTGTAAGTTTTAGAGTTTAAGGATATTTTTTCCCTCATTGATATCATTTTGATTATATTTGTAATGAAAATGATATAAATCAAATAAAAAAAGTATTTTGCTGAGATAAAGAAGCTTTTAGCTGTTACATAGAAAAAATAAGTGAGACAGATTTTCATTTGTAACCTTGCATTTAATAAACATAAGTTCTCCGTTACATATTTAAGTTTATTTCTAAACATATTACAGAAAAAAACCACATTTTTTGAAAATGGTGCATCCTGCACGCTAACACTATCTTTGATAAAGAAAGAAAAAATCAAAATTATGAAAGCATAATTCTTTAAAACACAAATAATTATCTAATAAAATACATGAATAAGAAAAAATAATAAGCTGTTAGCATATTTATACTCGTAGGGTTTGTGACTCAAAGAAATGAGTTTATGTACACATAGGACGGACTACTTAGTATGTGTTCTAAATTATTACGCATGCCAGTTATCTTTTCTTCTGCGAATATTTTATAATCTTTTAAGCCTGTTGCTTACCTTTTGTATTGAACAAAGCTGAAAAATCAATACAAATTTAATATTTATACATACATATGCATATTAATTTCTATAACATTTTATTTCATAATCTATTTAAAAGGTAAAATTAGTGTAAATAATTAAAACAGCAAAATGTAAGTCAAAGAGGAAATTTTAAACTAATTTCCACCATTAAATGGACATGTAAAAAAGCTTATACTGAGTTAAAGGGAACTAAAGCAACAACGAAAAAGAAAATAACGGAATACGGTAATTTATGCTTTAGTAAAGGAAAAAAGACTTAGCATATATGCTTTTTAAAGTCTTTGATTTCAATCATTGATTTGAATTTCAGGCCTTATAATTCATTTTCTTAAAGAGTAAGCATTACTTTACTCTTTACGAAAACTTTTCCTTTAAGGGTAAACACTAAGCATCTTGTGATCAATGACCAGTATTTATATTTGTTTCGTTGTAATATTTCTCAATTTTACTCTATATAAAATTACTAATTATATTATTATACTTAAATAAATAGATGAAATGTATTTATGAAATAATATCTTTAGTTTTCTTTATATTAAGTGTGCAAATGTAGTTAAAACGATTTTTTAGTAGAGTCGAACTTAATACTGTTAATTGAAATGCATACTGGCATGCAAAATTTAAGTGAAAAAATTATTTATTGGAAGAATTGGGATTAAAATTGATAATTAAAATGCATTAAATTTTTAAATAATTACAGCACTTTGTCTTCATCTTTAAACTCCCTCTCTGCAAACACATTGGAGGACTTAGTAAGGAGTTATATTGCGCCTAATATGACAGAACTGTGGGCTACAAGAACTGCGAAATTACTTGGTAAATAGTTTAGCTTATTTATGTTTCTAATATTACAAAAAAAGGTAATTTTACACTTAACTGAGCTTTTAGAGCAAATGCATGGCAGCAAAAATATATTTATTTAAGTAGAGTATTAAGGAAAGTTGACTTCTCAAGAGCGATTTTTGAAACTGTTGTACCTTTCTATATATGCCAAATTTCCTCCTTTTTCAGCTTTACTGTACGGTATCATTTCCATTGTTCTTGTGGTTATTGTGGAAAATATGACAGGAACAGTTCTGCAAGTAAGTATTATACATTTGTTTTCATTCACAGTTTTTTTTAGCTGACATAAAGCAGGGCATTGCATAAAATATATTTCACTTAAAACTACACATTGACGTCATTCTCAATATCAAACCGCATGTGCTCTATCTTAAGCTCAAATTATTCTATGCAAAATGAACAAACAGAATCAGATAAAAAGTAAATCTAAGGAAATGATGATCAGGCTTACACTTCTTTAAATTAAAAAGCCAAGGTAATAAATAATTTAAAGGTAGCAAAGTCCAGAATATTTTTGTCAATACATGCAAAGTAACACTTTATTTTTTACATTAAATCTTTCCTTCACTTTGAAATTTTCTGCCAACGCTGCCAGAAAATACAAATTATATTAGTTTAAATAATGAGAAAGAATCTAACTTAAAAGGCAGAGAGTATTGGCAACTCCATTCAGGAGTATTGCAACTTTCACATTCTTTCTGCTGTAGTGCTGTTCTGATTGCTAGCCAATATTGGCTTTTTGACTTGCTTAGTTATACGAGAAGGCACGTACTGGCATGCAAACCGGGTTCCCAGACTTTAATTAGATATTTGGTTTTTAAATAATCAGTACTGCATGGCTGGCATCAGAGCTGCATGGCTTCCTCCTACATTTGCTCTAATCCGAGTTTGACTTGTGGTATCATGTTAAATTCTTATGGTTATTATACACCTATTATTTATGCTTTACTAGTTTTATTTTTTATTACATTTTGAAAAAGGCTAGTATTACTGTAAGAATATAATCTTACTGTAAGAATATAATCTTACTGTAAGAATATAATCTTACAGTAAAGATATCATAAATTAGCTTTTGTTTCCACGGAAGAATTTTAAAAGGTAAAAATGGAGTTATAAGTATATACACTCACTTCCAAAAGTTAAGCACGAAGATGTAAAATGCAAAAAAATCAACAAGTACTGCTTTGATTGACACAAAATTCGGCAGGAAAGTAACATATATATTTATGCGTAAAACAAATCAATAATTATATACAGAAATGAAAACAATATTAAATTTTTGTAAGTTATCAGATAATGATATACTGGAGACTTAAACAGAATTATGTATAAAGTGAAAATAAATAGCATAAAATGAAAAAAAGGATATTAATAGGGTATGTGATCCCACCTCATCTGTATACAAAGTTTACACCTTGTGACCATGCTTTCAATTCGGTGGTCAACCACCGCATAATTAAGCAATCACCATTCTTCTTATAGAGCAGTTTCCAGCTCAATAAGAGTGGCTGGAGGTGGGAAACGTGAAGATACAGTACCGCCGAGAGCATCCCAAAGATTTTCAATGGGATTAAGGTGGGGAGAATATGCTGGCCACGCCATACGCGCAATCCCTTCACTCTCCATGTAGTCATCGACGATGTCAGCTCTATGGGGACGGGCGGTATCGTCCATTAAAACAAAATTAGGGCCAACTGCTGCAGTGTACAATCTCACAATGGGTTCTAGGACTTCATCTCGATCCCGGCTAGCCGTCAAACAACCCCGTTTAAAGACGTGCAGGTCGGTGCGGTATCCTAATGAAATCCCTGCCCACACCATAATGCTTCCGCCTCGGAATGCGTGATGTTCGGTGATGTTTTGGGACTGATTGCGTGTTCGTTGTTCACGCCATATCCTTATACGCTTGTCATCTGGCTCCAGAGCAAATCTTGACTCATAAGTAAACATGACATTGACCCAGTTAGACACATTCCAATTGACATGTTCCCGGCTCCACTGTAATCGTGCACCTCTTGATTGGACGAATAGAGGAACACAAACCCGAGGTACCCGAGCGTACAGTCCACTCATATGTAATCTTCGGCGTACAGTAGCTGCAGATATCGCCTTACCAATGGACGCTGTAACCATAGATGTCACACGTGTGGAGGTCTCTCTGCGATTCCGCTTGGCTACAATAGCAATGTATCGATTTTCCCCGGGGGTTGTAACCTTTGGGCGCCCGGCTACGGTCCTTCGGACAACTATCTGTGTGGTTTGGAATTGTTTCCATAAACATGAAATTACAGAATGATGAACGCCGAAGAAAAGAGCAACATCTGTGATCGACTGTCCTGCTTCAACGCGCCTAACAGCACGCCAGCGCTCAGAATCTTCCATTCGTCTTCTGGAAGTCATAGAAACACGTATCTCTTGAAAACAAATTGTACGAAAGTTTTAAACACCTTCTATCAGCACTTACAATCAACTTCTGTTACCCTTCATAAAGCTGGCTTCTTATAAGACTGCCATTTTTGCATATTTCATGACATGAAAGCGCAATTGGCTGTTACCTAACATATTTGCATGCTTCCATCTACCTCTGCAGCGAATTGCATCCTCTTCAATTCTGATTGGCTTCCGGAAATTAGCATTTTCCTCTTCGTGCTTAACTTTTGGAAGTGAGTGTATATATAAGTACACATATTACGAGATGTAAGTAAAGGCTTCTGTGATGGAATAATTGAATAAGAAAAATTTTATAACTATTGTAGATATTTATACTAATTTTCATCAGTGAAATTTGCTGTCATTCTGGTTCTATTACTGCTTATGTATTAAATAGCTTACGGAATATATTCTTCTTTAGGCTGCCTTAAGTATCAGCGGTGCACTCGGTGGCCCTATATTGGGAATATATACTCTTGGAATGTTTTTTCCGTGGCCGTCTTCATTTGTGAGTACTTTTTCAGTTCTCTGTTTATATTTATCTACGAAATATATTGGTTCAGTTATCTGACTTTTAAGAGTTTCATAAACGCATCGTATCATTAAATCAGGAACAGTTTTTAAATGACTTTTCCTGTTTTTATTAAGTTCTATCTTATTTAGAGAATGAATCCACTTTCTATGAAATATTCTTGATTAATTATTAAATTAAAAAATTTCAGTTAACTAATGAATGATGAAGAATTACTGACAATGAAATAATTATTAACCAATAAGAAAAAAGACTAATAAATGGTGAAAATATTTTGAAAAAGAAGTACTTTCTATAAAAAGAGGCAAGAAAATAACACAAAAGAAATTATTCATTTATGCAGTTTTAATTTCAGAAATTAGAAGTTATTATACAGATAATATGCTTCAGATTTATTTTTAAAAAAATCTCGCTTTATATGAAAATGACTTTTTCTTTATTTTTGTCAATTTTTTTCTTCCAGAAATAAGAAAGAAACCATTTTACCTTTAGTTTCCGCATAAATTAATTTCTCGATAACTGTTGTCTGAGTCGTTGGGTGTTTTATTTTGAAGTATATTTTCAGTTTTCTCCTAATTTCTTATTTGTAACACTTTACCTGTTATTAACAACTGAAGTACGTACGTATCATTATGAAGGACTGATGTTCAAGAGTGTATACGTTTATATTTTTTGTAATTATATAAAAATTGTTGATACTTAGCTTAAATGCTTTTAAATGTATTTTTTATTTTTATTTTCATTATTTTGGGAACAGGCTGCTTTAGCCGGACTTTTCAGTGGCCTTGGAGTGTGCATGTGGATTTGCGTCGGATCTATCATGTTTAAAAGGCTTCACCAAACTGCTCCACTATCCGTAGAATCTTGTCAAGAGCTTTATTTCAATGTCACACAATCATTTCTAAATATGAATACTACAGCTTCTACTATATCTCCCAGGTAAAAATCAGTAGAGTTTTGATAAAACTATATCTACTTCCTTCTTTCCTGTAACCTCTTAATGCCACGTTATTAGCCATGGAATTGATTCGGCATGTAACAAGATTGCTTGAGAGTGGTATTAAATCAATGTCTTTAGATAATTTTTCACTAACCCCCCCCATTGTTTAAACTATACTCTTCATGCCTGAAGGTGTTAAGGTTTCACATTATAGAATGAGGTGTTTCGCTGTGCACTATGATTATGACTTTCATTTAATTTGGTTATACCATTGTGAAAAATTCGATAGATTTATATTTACACTTGGGTGTTTCATCTGCAAGTGCTGTTTCAGTTTCGCGGTTTTCATACATTCGTTCGCAAGCACTTTGTAATATATAACGCTCTGAGGGGTTTTTGTTCTCTCTCATTGTTGTGAAGTGCGTAGATAGTAGCGTAACCCATAAAAAATTTCATAAATATCACTCTTGGAAAATAGAAAGTGATAGACGATTGTCATGTGTACTTCCCAAACTCTAAGATTTTGAGCTAAGTTGATTCCTTTTTCCTGTTTTGGAAACCTAAGAGGACCACAAATTGAGAAATGTTATCCTAAAATAATTTTAATGAGACAGAAATAGATACTTTTGTGAGATTAAATATGTTTAATGGAGAAAATAACAAGATTAGTGGTTATTTAAGGAGTGAAAATAGTTAGACTATGTGAATAAAAATAGCATTAATTACTGTTAATTTAAATTAATATCTTTCATGAAAGTAAATGAAGCAATTTTGTTTAATCTCATTTTTGAGAAAGTTATTTCCCCGATAAAGTGAGACTGTCTTACGGTATAATATCTTTTGAGATTATTTGGCATTGTAGTCGATATTTCCCCTTTACTATTGGGGCGTAGCTCGCATTAGCTCCCTCAGCTGCTGCTGTCTCATGGCGTCATCTGTTAATAAAGATAGGAAGAAAGACTCTATAGGTGCTGCAGTGATGTTGGTAATTAAGCTTTGCGCTCAAATGAGGCCTTTTGTGCAGAAGCCACACATTGTACTACCAATGCAAAAGCATGCTTATGGTTTCCTTTCCGATACTTGAAGCTATTTTCGTTGCGATCAATAATCAGTCTCCGAGATCGCCACACTTTGCTTGAGTGATGATATGAAGGTTTAGAACGTACGCATGTTAAAAAGGTATACTATGCAGCGCAGATCTGCCTGAATGGAAATTCTCCTATTTCTGAAGTTATTAGACTATTTTAAACATTCATGCTCATTGAGAGCAACAAAAAGCGGAGTATAATTGCAGTTGTGGATCTTCTTTATCAGGAAACTAAGTAAAGTTCCGTTCAACCAAAAACTAAGTTCGGCAATTAAAGGTAGAAATAACTATATGAAAAACGTTTTGAAGCAAAAATATTTATTTTAATACATTTAAATACCCAATTTAAAATAACAGGCAATCTCCTGAAGTTTTTCTCGCAATGTGAGCGGGTGTATCTCGCCACGTTTCATCAGCAGTATACATGAAAGTCATCTCTTAGAGTGAAATTTCATAGTTCATTGTCTTTTAAGTAAAATACAACAAAATGACTTGCTTTCATTAAAAAATATGTATCTGCTTTTAAAGAATAAAGCAATAATAAAAAGTTGATTTAAAAAAATTGAAGACTGCTGACTTTTCGAACTCAATGACTTAATGTTTCCTCCGTACACTTTTTCGATTTTAACAGGTTTCAGTTAACTGTAAATTGCTGTTACCGAAATCGATGATATTTAATCATGTTGAACAACGTTCATGAATCTTTTTTATTTGCCTTTTTGAATATATTCACGCACGACTTAAAAAAAAGGCTGAAAGGGTTCAGATTTTAATTTACGTGCAAAGGGGCGTTTTTTTAACATTTCGCGTGTTACCTTTATTTATTAAATATCATGTTCTTCGCACTTAAACCATAAAATTCAGTTCAAGAGCAATATCGAAAAATAATTTCAAATTGAGCATATCTTTAGAATTTTCGATGCACAATCTCACGCGCTGGAGATAAAAATGTTTTTTTTCTATACAACGTTGCCATTCCTCGCTTTGAAATCCTTGAGTTTGTTAATCAAAAATTCGTTAAATTGTTACAAAGTGTGAAATCGGTAATAAAACAAATTCCAGATTTCAAATTTCAAGTTTGGGCTTCCAAATGCCCATACTCGCAGTAGGATTACGTCATTCAAAATTTGAGGGCTCTAGGTATGTTGTTTTACCACAGTGCTAGAAACATACATACATTTATGCAGATTCTTCATTATTTAATTTTTTCAAATATAATACAGAGCGATAGTATTTGGTGGCAACAATCTCAAAAATGAAACGGACATTAAGAGTGATTCGACTCAAAATCGCAAAACGAAAACAATAGTCTCTCAGGGACAAAGCCCCTTTCGACTAAAAAGAAGAAGAGAGAGAAATCCTGTTAAATGACAGAAATATGTTTCGTGGTTTATTTGATTTGAGGTGATACTTTCTAAATACTTGCTAACCGCTTATTTTTAGTTAATGTAAATAACTCTAATAACATGATGCTTTAAGAGCCTGATTGTAGGGTTTATGCTATTTATTACACATTTAGACATGCTTTTTCTTACGTTGACACTTTCCTTAATTTTTATTATTTCGTCTATTCCAGCAGAATATATAACTGAAGGGAATTTAAAACAAGAGCATAAATCTAAGTTTAAGAGAAAGGCCTGATAATTTCAGCCTGCTGTGGTAAAACTCCTCTGCTAATGTATGTCTTAATGTCGTTGCTACGGGTCGACGAATATCTTTGATTGAAATTAAGTTTATAGTTATAGAATAACAGAGCCAAGTTGCTAGATTGTTGGGCTTTAAACTTTGAATCACTATTGGTCTAGCCCACGAGATTAAGTTAATTTTATTAATGTTTAGTTTCATAATTTCAAACTGAAATTCAAACAAATCCTTTATTTTTTTAATGTTGTTGTAATTACTTAGTGTTCTGTTATTGAAGAGTAAGGACATAACGATAATTTATTTGACACTCTAAAAATATTGGGCTAATATTTAGAATAAACCAAATCGAGTTTAACATTATAACTTAATGTTATTTGGGCTTACCTAAATTTAATAACTGTTTTATTAGTTTTCCATGCCTATACGGACTTCTGATTTTTGTAGAATTCATGAAATAGTTAAATTTCGTGTAATATCATAGTTATTTAAGTTTATTAACACACATTATTATACACTCACGTTTGTGAAAATTGCAACACCAAGAAGGAATCGTCATAATTGAATGCAATTTAATACACAGTTGAGTGGTAGTGGTACAAATAAATGATTAAATGTTCAAAGCAAACAAACAAGAACAAGAGATCAGAATCAGTATTTTGTGTGGCCACCACGCGCCGCAATAAGTGCTGCTACACGACGTGGCATGGAGTCAAACAAAGTTTGAATGTCTGACTGAGGAAGAGCATTCCATATCGTTTGTACGCGTACCCAAAGTTCGTCTGCAGACGCAACAGGACGAGGATCACGAGCAAGACGCCGACCAATGACATCCCACACATGTTCAATTGGCGATATATCCGGGGAACACGCAGGCCAAGGAAGAAGCTGTACCTGCTGCGCTGCAAAGAAGGATTTAACAATCCGAGCAGTATGAGGGCGGGCATTGTCCTGTTGAAATACAGCGCCTGGCAAGCTTTGAAGGAAGGGAACAGCTTCGGGCTGTAGAACTTCACGGATATACCGGTTGCTGTTCAGATTGCCCACAATTCGTAGCAATTGAGATCGTCTATGATATGCTATGGCGCCCCAGACCATAACTCCGGGTGTTCGTCCACTGTGGCGTTCGATAATGCACTCCGGAAGGTGGCGTTCACCGGCATAGCGTCTGACACGAATGCGGCCATCATGGTACCACAAATTAAAGCGGGATTCGTCAGAAAACACGACATGCTGCCAATCAGCACGCCAGTCTCTATGCTGATTGGCCCATTGTAGCCGCAGGCGGCGATGGTCGTGCGTTAGGGGGATCCTGTATAAAGGAGTCCGTGCGCGCAGTCCACACTGCAGCAGACGTCTACGAATTGATGAAGCACACAATGAAACACCTGTAGCTATTGACCACAGTGCTGCCAATTGTCTAGAGGAAGCTGTACGGTCCGTCCGCGCCATGCGGACCAGGTGTCTATCATCGCGAGCTGACGTCACATTTCGGGGTCCACTCCCGGATTTCCGAGTTGTCCGACACTCGTCCGTCCACTGCTTCCAAACGCGCATCACTGTGCTGCTGTTACGCTGCACACGAGAGGCTACTGCACGATACGACAATCCAGCTTCACGAAGGCCGATGATTCTCCCTCGTTCAAACTCTGTAAGTTGTTCAAATCTCGCTCTCTTTCGTCGACGAGGCATAAGTACAGATTGAGTTAACGTTTACCACTAGCAGATAACCACCGATAACCATACACGCCTCGCTACAGCCGTCTATTTATTCGGATCCATCAGTCGTTCAGAGGGCGCTGCTCAGCATACGCATGCGCTACGGATTTGCAATTCTAATCATTTGCATATCATGCGCTACTTTGCATTTCTTGAAAATTTCAGCTCACTCGCGTAAGTCCTTCATGGTGTTGCAATTTTCACAAACGTGAGTGAATGTGTTAATAAACTTATTATTATGTTTCCTGTTATTCAAGATTTTTAATACACAACAAAATTTCGATTGCCTTATAAATAGGATCAATTTAGTTAAGAAGCTTAAGTAGTTAGTTTCCTAATTAACGGATCAGAGTGAATTCTAGAATTTTTTTTGATAAGCCGTTAGTAACACAATTTTAGATCTAAAACTAAAGATTTTACTATATGCATTTCAATTGATTTCCATGCTCCTCCTCCTGACGAAGTGGTATTGAAGTTGATTGAATTCCTCTTTTAATGCATTCGTTTTCCTTTAAATTTCTATAATTTTTTGAATCGAGGTGCTGCTTATTTGAAAAGTTTTGTTTTTAACATTTAAAAAAATCTTTATTGCATTTATAGGATTTTTTGAAATTTATTAATTTATGAATTTCAATTTTTGGTCTTTGTGAAAAATTAGTTCTTAATTTCTTACTTTATGTCTTCGTTGATAATTTTTCAGCAGCTTAATGCGCGAAAACGCTAGGCATACTTTGTTTTTAAAAAGTTGTTTTGTAATTATATATATATATATATATATGTGTGTGTGTATATATATATACACAAAAGTAAGTATTTATGGCTTATATTCATCATGATTAATTAAGTTAAAAACTCTATTTGGATGCATATTTTGGAACTAACCCCGCTTTTTATCGTTTTTTTAGCGATGACGTTTTTCCTGTATATAGACTCTCCTACCTTTGGTATAGTGGAATAGGATGCATTGTAGTTATAGTCGTAGGACTAATAGTTTCTTTAGTTATTGGTAAGTTTTTAAAAAAAATACGTGTTCATTAATATATATGTCTCACCAAAGCCCAAACACTTAAAATTCATCTATTATTCTTAAAAAGCTTATAATGTGATGAAAATACTAAAAACTTTATTTAAAAATTTAAAATATTATTTCTGTGAATAAAGATATTTGAATTATAATTTCTTGACTTATTTTAATATAATATTGCGATAATAATTCTTTTGTTAATTGGAAAATAATTTCTATTAAGAGTATCCTTTTGCAACAGTATAATAAAATATATCGACTTAAAAAAATTCCTCAGTAATTATCGCTCTTTTGTTGGCGGTTTACTACTTTTACGATTTCCCATTGATTTCAAAGCTTTTTTTTCAGTACATATGCAAGTTAATAGTCCACAGCAGAATTGCCACTATGATAAATTTTAAGAATGAATATTTACGAATAAAGTATGTAGATGTAACGTAAAAATGTAATGTGAAAGTAATGCGGAGTAAGAAAAAGCATAAAAGTTTGATATTATAAAGAAATTTTAGCACGATGCTGAATTTTAATTATAAACAGCCCAGCCTCTTTACTGATATTGTAAAGACTGTTGTTAGTCATTATAATTTCAGGAACTATTTTTGATTTTCTAAGTGGATTCTAAATTCATACTATTCATTGTATTTTACCAAAATCTTATCAAAATAGTATCAAAAATGAAATTCATTTACAACTGACTTTTTTCTATTGTGTTATATTACAGGTAGTAACAAGTATGACATAGAGAAGAACTTGATGACTCCTTTTTTTTATAATCTCTGGAAATGTGATCCAAAGATGAAAATTGTAAGCTATGTATTTTGCATTAATTTTTAATACTTTGAACGAAATTATACTTTATTAAAATAAACTAAACTAATCATATTAATTCTAATTATAAACTAAACTAATTATATTAATTCTATTCACTAAATTATTCCTAATAAGTACGAGCTAAAAAGAGCTAGTAGAGATTAATTTCGATGTTTTAATACAAGTATGAAGGACGTAGTTAAAATCTTCAGTTTCCTAGCTTTTGCAAGATATTTCAAATATTGAATTTGTATCTCTTCGTGTATAGGTTCCATAATTTTGCAGATTTTTGTTTTCCAAAATGTAAGTGGAATGATTACGTGAAAAGCACTGAATAATCATCATCACTTTTAAGTAATACCAAAATCCTCTTTCTGCTAAATTTAACATAAGATTAAACAGCATGCTTCAAAGTACAAACAGTTTCTATTCACAAATTTAGTTATGAAATCACAATAAAAGTGTAGCTGAAAACTGTGGTCTCTTGCAGTGTGCTCAACTATTTTAGTACTGGCTAGTAATCTTGTCTTCTGAAGCATCTTCTTTTTATGTGTCTGTTCCTGTGATAACCACCAATTATTTTAACTAAAAAAGTACTTTAGCCGATGAAAGTTTAATTCAAGATAACGGTATATGAAAGAAGTATTGGTTCCATCTTTGGCAAGGAAGTTAGAATATTCTAGCCTCCTTGTACCGAAAGATACAATTCTGCCTTAATTCTAAACATGTTGCAGCATTTATTATTGAAGCTATACTCTGTGTGATATAATTCAAAAGGCTTTGTTATACTTATCTTCGTTATTATTACAGCAAAACAAGGTAGATCATTTATCGAACAGTGGAAGACACAAAAAGTTGCACAATCCCCAAAATTTTTGTAAATAATTTAATAAATAATTGCTAATAATTGGTTTAAAATAATTGCTTTACCTGAATTTTATCAGAAACAGAAATGTATGATAAAGTGGCTAAAAATTAAACCAGTCCGCAGCTAGTACAAGTTTAGAGTGCATATTATATTAAAAGTGTATTCAAACTCGTAAGTATTTCGAAGATTTGCTTAAATTAGAAATAGCAAAACAGCTCTTTTAGCTGAGAATCGTAGTGCCATGAAAGTGCTAGTATTCGTTAGTATCAGTCATCTAACCGCTGGTGACGTAGTTCTTTTAGAAGACATCTCTTCTAAATAAATGCTTAAAGCATTTACACATGATCAAACATGGAAAATTCCCAAACTAGACCATATATATAATAATTTTCCTTATTTTTACGTTCCTTGTGTAATCTTTACCACTAAGTCTCAATCAAAAATCTATAAAATGATTTTTATGGCTTAATAACTAATAAAAGTTTGCTATGCATTAGAAAACACCACAACTCATAACTGATTTCTCTATAAGGTATTTCTCCCGTCTTCTTCGCGTACCTTCGTGGTGTAGTGGTAGGCACGCTTGACGCGTATTCGAGGGGTTTGTGGTTCGGGTCCCGGTGAGGGCATAACTCATTTTTTATCTCTACTGCTTCGAAATGAACCTAATAACTTTACAATTCTAACAAACAACTTGCGAACAAATTAGCTACATGCCTGTTTAGATCAAATTTCTGTTCAGATAAAAATGAATTAACAGTAAATTTCATCTTAAATGAATAATTTATTATGTGTTTCAGACTGAAAGAGAGACCAAAGCATCATCACTGCCACTAGTTAGATTATCGGAAATGAGGAGAAAAAGTGCTCCAAGCCTTTTTAATAATAAAGAGAAAAACAATGAACTGTTCTCTACAATATCTTTGGATGGCGTGTATCGCCAAACCGTGGGAAACTCTTGATTAAATGAAGGTTTCTTTATTCAGTAAGAAACTGGATAATTTTATTTTTATCATCTCACATAAATTTGTGGGATAGTAAAAGTATTTAAGTGTATGCAATTGTGTATGTAAATAGTTGTTTGCAATAAAAAGTGTTTTATAAATAAATTTTTTATTTATTTATTTTGATCTCTTTTTTTTCTGTGGTAATGAATGATTACATTCGATAACAGGCAGGTAATGATGAACCACATGTAACATGTAATCAAGCGAAAGAAGCGTCATTAAATTTCGAGTATGTTTCCACTAAATAAATTGTTGCTTTTTCATTTTACAAAGAAAATATTTAACGATGTTATTTAATATTTACGCAGAGCTTTATTACGTACATACTTACTCATATATGCATATACATGGTAAAACATGAGATTTATGAAATTCTATTACTAGCAACTTTCTTAAGGGCATGAATTTTCCCTTTTAAGGAATTCTTAGCTGAAAGTATTTTAAGTAAAATCAAGAGCTGAATAAATGAAATTATCCATTTTCAAACGAGTACTCTAAATGCTAAAAAGAAAAAGAGTTGTAATTTGAATTTTACAGTAAAAAAAGTAAAGGAGAACCATGCCATAGTAAATTCAAAGTAATGGGAACGTCTATCGGAAAAAGAAGTTTAATGCTGTAGAATTTCTTTTTCAGAATGTAGAACTGTACAACAATCAATAAAATTAAAAGAGACTCTGTTTCTGATATTTAGACGGCTTTCATTTTTAAAATGGTCATTTTCATACTTGTATTCGGAAAATATTTTTGAACGAACAGCTCTAATTTTCATTCTAAATATCCATAACTATTTTATTTATCAAAATTTCCAGCTTTTTTGATCATTCTAAGTATCATAAACGCATTTTCTTTAGAATTTAATGCGGCCCACCAGCCGCCGAGCGGCAAAGTCGGTGAACACTTATAGTTCGGTCCGAGGCTCGAATCCCGCGAATGGGCTAGCTGCATGGGCGTTTTCGCTGTTTTTCCGATATGTAACGTGCATGCGAGCCAGTTTTCCTCAAAAAGTCGCTCCCCGAAAGCATCCCTCCCTTTAGGCAGATAACCCTTCAGTGCTTTGCCATAAACGAATGAACCAGCCAGACCTTAGATTTTTATGATTGTTTTAGAGTTTCGTTCTTCGAAAGCTGAAGCTTTTTGACCAATAAAAGAACATTATTTTTCGAGGAAACATTTCATTATTCAAAGTTCTTCTTAGACCTGTTCCCCATCAGTTCTTTAACTAGTTCCCTTAGGCATCTTGGGACAGTGCCCTCTTACTTATTTATTTGTTTTAATGCAGTTTATAAATTTTCTACATAATTTCTTCATTAGATAACACTGCAGAACTTTATAACGTTCTCAAGCATTTCCAGTATTTCAGTAACCAAATTCCTCTTCAGCATACAGGATATCAATTTTTTTTGTGCACGATTTTTTCTGCAAATTAAGGTCAGATTATATCAACAGTGTTTGGTTTGATTATGAATTTCAAACATACGCCGTAAAAGAAAAGGAAATACGTAAACTTAAATGTGTAAAATGAAGTTTGATAAAAGCCACATAATTTTGTTTGTTTTGAAGGACTGAGATTGTTCATTTCGAAGAACTGGAAATAGCTGAGCCAGATTTATCTAATGCAAATCTGTTTCATTTCATAATAATAACAGATTAGGAAGCGTAATCGCTTTCAAGACTGACAGAGTAGCTTTTTCAAAGAAATGTTTATGTTAACTTAAATTAAGAAAGGACAAACAAAACTTCAAGTGCTTTTAATAACATGACATAAATAGAATTACAAAGCACTATATACACAGTGTGTCAATAAAGTCTTAGAACTAATTTTTAAAAAATCTCCAGAAAACCTGCCAAATGATAATTGATACAAGGTACATTGATACATCTTAACTTGCTTTTCCTAAAATATCATTAGCTTCTGAACAGGATTTTCAAAGGAGTTAATCTTTTGCTTTGCACTAGGGAAATCCGTTGTCATGGATTCGAAGATGAGAAAAGAAGCAATAAAGTTTTGCTGTAAAGAAGAACAAATGGTAACTAAGACGTTGAAGATGTTTTGGAAAATACACGGGATCAAGCATTAACAGAATTCAGTGTCTTCTCTTTGGTATGAACAAGAAGCTACTGATGATGAACCGAGGAATAGCTGCCCTTTGCATTCCGAACGGATGAGAGTACCGAAAGGATTCGACAACTAGGATAATTGTGGAAAAAACGTTTCTTGTTTTGACTCTTGCACAGTGACTGCAAAACAGAAAGAAGATCAAATTTCTGTCCTGATCTGATCCAAACGGTAGACATTAATCCTGATTTTTTCCAAACAAAGTGTGATTGAAAATCAAACTTGGTGTTTTGCATATGATCCTAAGGCAAAACGGCAATCGTATGCATGGGTTGTTTGGAGAAAGTTTATTACTACCACAAAAACGTTGTTTTAAGTAATCTCGAGTAAACCCATGTTGATAACTGATTCGATTGGAAAGGAATAATTCACAAGAAACTTGCTGCTAAGAGTTAGGCGGTGAACTCCATATTTTATAAAGACATAGTGTACTGTCAGAAAATCTCATTCTTGTCAAGCAGTTTCTAGCAATGAAAATAGTCAGATATCTCGACCACCACCATTATTTCCCAGATTTGCCTTTTGAAATCTACCTTATATACCCTAAAAACACTCTTATCTCGCAGGTCATTATTTCACTAGCATTGCAGAAATTCAGAAAACTCTAATCAGAGAGTTACAGTATTATAAAAATGCGACTTCTACGAAGGAATCAATTAGCCGTACTCAGCATAGTTCAGACTTGCACGGATTGCACACTGAAGTAATTTTTTATCAGTCTTTGATTTTGTACGAACTTTGTCCTAAAACTTTATAGACGCACTTTGTATTTACAGAGAATTCATTTCACTTATTAGGGAGTTACAGAAAAGTGAATGTATAAATATATTTTTGGGAATGATGGCAAATGTATAAACACAATTCACGTACTTAAAAAGATAAAACATTCATTAGATCTTCCATTTTAAATGAGACCTGAGATATTTTATTCAGTATCATAAATATAATTTTATTCAGTGTCATATAACTCAGCGAAAAAAGCATTTTTCAGATAATCTCAACGTTAACTTATGAAAGAAAATACGATAGCCGAATATGAAAAATAAATATTGGAGTTATGGAGTTATATAAGAAAATTTTTAGTCCATTTCATGTCCAAAATTCATGTTTTTTGCTTTTTGAAAAATATTTTCATCTTTGGATTTTCCTGAATCAAGAAACTTTAGACATGAAACGTTTTTGAAGCATCCCATACATACTGAAAGTGAATTTCAGATTTCGTGTAAACCATAAACATAAATCTTTATAATTACAGAATTAGTATAATTTTATACAAGTATTTATAAAACACCATCTGCAGGATTTGTATGATATTTCAAATATTAACAGTCCTAATATAATCGTATTGAAAATATTATTGAAACACATTTCATCTTTAGATACAGACGTAGGCATATAAGCTCATTGCCTTCGTTAGCAGTGGAAATGGATATTTAGTGATGATGAATTCTTTTACCTGATTTTAAGAGCGCACAAATAAGCACTAAAATTCACACACTTGAAACTTCCTCCAAGCTTCATGGTTATTCATGTTATGAAGTATCTCAGTGAAATAAAGAACAAAACTAAATGCGTAAATAAATTTTTCACTGTTGAATTCAAGCTAAGTCCCTTTGATTTGTAAACTGATGCTTCTTTAGGTGGAAATTCTGCCTTATGTTGAACAGGTTTTAATTCAAAAACTATGCATTTAATTGAGGCGTCATTAGCTTGAAAGGAAGTAATATCGTTCATAGACATGTTGTTAGAGCAATTTCTTTGCTGAAGAAGGACATCATCAACTGGAGAATATTCTGAAGATAATATCCAAAAATTAGTACAGTTGCAACATTGAAAGCTATTGCAACAATCTTCTACACTTAAGTTCATCGATATATTGCTTATTACATTAGGCATAACTGCACAAACATTGTTGATTTTGATCTTGTTATAAGTGAAAACAAGTTTTTCTGAAACTTCTAACAATTCAAATGCCCCTCTTTCTAATCTATCTATGGAGCAATTCTTAAAAATGAAAGTTTCCGTGTCATTAGTTACTACTGCTGAGTTGGATACTACCCCAAACTCACAGCTTTGAAATTTAATTGTGTTTATGTCAGACAGCCAAAAGCTCATTTGGTTAGTGTTTTCAAAAGAGCAGTTTTCAAAAACTGCTTCTTCTGAATTTATTATTTGAAAAGTGTTATTCCTTAGTTCTTGAAATTTAGTATTAATAATTTTAAATGTAGAAACATTTGTGAGAACAAAAGAGAAATCACCCAAACGAGCGAAACGAGAATTTTCAATAAGAAAATGCTGTATATTAGATACGAAACCTAAAGAGTACGGCGATAGTTCTGGGGCTGTAATATTATTGATGATTAGTTCGCTGACGTTAAGCAATCCTATAAAACCGTGTTCTCTCAAGTTAAACTCAGTGATATCTGATATCCTAAAGAAATTAATTGCTTTAACTCCCATAAAAGCAAAGGGGTTAATAACCAGGATTTCGACATCCAAAACTTCAAATGTTTGCAACTGTAGATAAGTCAGAGCACCAAATGGAATATCGACTGTACCACAACCTTTAACAATTATATGTCTGATATCGAAGAGCAAGGAGGCGCTTAATGTGAAGCTTTCACGATTGTGGCAGATGCAGTTTAAATTTTCGTCTTCAACTGTACACTCCTCGGAATCATCATAAAAAAATGAACAGGCAGCTCCAAACAGGGCCATCGCACAAAGTAAGAATGTTTTCATCTGCAAGGTTGAAAAACTTCAGTTTCAAGCAAAGATTAAAAAAAAAAGTACGCATGAGAAATAAACAGTAAAACTTATATACCGGGCCAAGACGGAAGAAACAAAAACAACGCTTTTTTATTTATCTGGTGATATATTACAGAAGGTTTACTATATCCATAATATAAAATTAAATAGGCCAGGATAATAAAAGAAACTTGCTGTTTTATGCTAATGTTGTGTTTAGCTTGTAAACTCGTCATTGCACTATGATTTATGAAAGTTCCGGGTAACGATATCCCAGGTGCTTAAATACATGTACCTACTAATTTCAAGATCAGCAGACAAACAAAACTCTTTCCAACCTTTGAGTTTAGTGACGTCACTTGACTGACAAGGAGAAACGGAAGGAGTGGGGAATCTTTGCTTTTCTGCAGGCTATAAGTCAGTGACGTCACACGCTCAAAAATTTCTGGTCGGGAAGAGCACATCTTGTGGCATAGTAACCTTAATCAATATTTTAAGCGCATTTAATAACTTGAAGCTTCTGCTCTGGAGAACTTAATAAGTGTGTGGCTTAACGTAATGATCCAGAAACTTTAGAGCTCAAAAGTACGTTTTAAAGCCATTAAAATGTTAACAACAAAAACAAAACCTAAAGTATCCTCTAAAATAAATATTTTTTTTCCAATGCCTCCTATGAAGGGACGGACAGTTACAACTATGCCTTTTCCGGAATTCGAACCTAGGCCCTTCGGTATCGCAGTCAAGATCCCCTAACCACTATACCGTTTGGACGGCGCTCTAAAATAAATATAACTAGAAATAAAAGCAATGTTTCATAATCATAACAGCTGTTATAGTTCTAGAAGTACTTTGTTAGTATTATGAACAATACTATACTGCTGATAGTACAATAAAGATTTGATAAGTTTTTGACACTGATAATGTCGAATAATCAAACATACCCGATCACGCGACATATCAAGATAAGTTGATCATCAAGATAAGATGCAGTTTAACTTATCGTAAGAATGCAAAATAAATTAATCTCTGTAAAGAATAACTCTACAAATGCTTATAACGACTAAAAGCATATTAAAGATTAATCTATAGACTATATATAATAAATCATTCTTAATCAACTTATGTTCTAGAATACACTTTATTGCTGTTGCATGATAAGTTTTCGTAGTTCGAATGTCAGTCTGTTTGTCAAAATATCACTGAACCGACTTTAAAACTCATAACTTCTCCATTCTTTGTAATTACTATGCCCTGTAAATTGCACAGGCTTATTAATGTTTTCTTAAAACATTAAGCAAATTTCGTTATCAGAACGAATGACTAGAAAACTTTCGAAGGAAAACTTTGGATTGTGTCCAACAGTTCAGAGTGGTTAATCATAAGACTGCCAATATTTGTCTTTAAAAGAATTTCGCCTCATAATGTCATAACACTCAGCAATAATAATGCTATCGTGCAGTAAATTGTTATAGGCGAACGCAAACGTCGCGGAGGAAACAACGCAAGGCGAAAACTTCGTCGTATAAAACATCGTGGGAGAAAAGAAAGCAAGGAGAAACATGGCAGTTCTAAAACATCGCGGTGTAAAACACCATCGCCGAAAATAAGGTGGTTAAAAAATATCGGAGCTTAAAACATCATCGTCCAAAATATGGTAAAAAATAAAGAACCTACAAATCTTCGCATAACGATAATAACACTGACATGTGTTTCTTAAAATTTGTAAATACATATTACAGAGTACATAGTCATTTATGAGCACAAATGATTTCCTTTCACTTTGTGATTTCCATATTCTTTTAGTAAAAATTAAGTCTTGTTTTGTTTCAATTTGTCTTCTTAAAGGGTCATTAATATTTTTATGTAAAACGTGCAGTAAATCGCTTAGATGTTGAGTCCTTAGTTATCACGAAACATGTCAAGTGGTAGCTGCAATAGAGGATATGGATTTGCTGAATTATGGCAAAGCACACTAGGGCTGTCTGCTATAGTGAAGGGATGCATCTTTGGAGCACCTTTTCAAGAACTGACTCAACCCATGTTATACAGTAGGAAAATCACAAAAGAACTCATGCAGCTAGCTCGTTCACCGGGTCTAACTACTAGTGTTTAGCGATTTTACCGCTCGGAAACTAGTCAACAAAAATACATATAATATTTTTGTATTAATGTTAGTCGCTGAATGACCTAAAAGTCTGCCTTTTGATAAATGTTGTTTAATCCGTGCTGAGGTTTTGCACTTTGTTTAATTAATATTCGCATATTTGCAGATTTTCATAATGAACAGAGTTATCGTAAAAATCCCCAAATTACGCTCATTACATCTGTTTTTGCCCTGCACTTAAAATTATAATTTTTAGCTGATCATAAACGTTCATAGAATCATGAGAAAATTTCACTTAATTCTGTTTACTTAATTTCGTAAAGATGCTTAATATATTGATGACATATATATGATATTATATCAGAGTTAATATATTTTCAGTCTGAAATATGTGTTAATACACCCGCTTCCCAAACCGTTTTCACCCATGACACATTTTATCATCAAGTGTTTTTCGCAACTCCAAGTATTAAATACAGAAATAAGATGCAAATACAAATATTTTCCCAATATAATTTATTTCTTTGGTAAACAATATGCATATGAAAAGAAGTAGTTTTAGGATTTGCTTTAAGCATACAAAAATTAATGAAAGCCAGTCAAGTTTTACTGAGACAGACGTGCTCGTTTTTTGCTGCATAACAAATTAAATATTAGTGCAATATTTGAAGACGCTGATAGACGTAAAACATCTTTAATATTTTTCAGCATTGAACGATTATTGGATCTAAAAGCGTTGAAGCTGAATAAGTCGTTTCACAGAAGTGATGAATCTATAAATGCTGAACGGCACAAGAACATTTAAGGTAATTTCAGAAATTGTGGGAAATTTAGTTCCCACAATCCAGAATTCAATCAAGTTCTCCGATCCACAATTCAGTGAAGGATTTTGTTGAAACTCAGGTTTTGAATCATACAATAGCTCAGTTCCTTTTAGTCTTAACACGACACATAACTGATCTCATTAATGCCAACTAATGTAGTTTCTTTAAATGTCTCATTAATGTAATTTCTTTAAATTCGCGTATCGAATTAAGTTTACGCGAGTTTAAGAAACGCTGCTCTAATATGTAACACGCATTAAAATAATTGTGTTACGGGATCACTATGAATTCATAAATGTTACTAAAATGGATATATACCTATATAACAAATTCTCACGTACGCACATAATTGCCAAATCTCTTTGTATAAAAATTACGCTTTTTGCAGCAATAAAAGGAAATAAAAGAGGAAATCCGATTCTTCCAGTATTCCAAAGGTACATGTGACTCGAGTATATACAACCATAAATGTATTACATAAATCTTTAAGGTATTTTCTTCCTCCTTCCAGCATGACTTCCTGGTGTAACGGTAGCACACTCGGCGCGTATTCAAGAGGTTCAGGTTCAAGTCCGGGCGATGGCATTGCTAATTTTCACCCCTCTAGTATCAAAAAACATAATGGCTAAACAAACAAAAACCTTAAATTAATCAAGTCTTGCACGAATATTTATGAGAACTCATATCGAATTGTGAAAAATGATATTTTTCATAACATTATAAATTTGTATGCAATATTTTGTTCCTTTTATTACATGCAAGTGTAATAAATATTGTAGATTTTTTTATTATGGGAAAAAGAGATATAAAAGCCATTTTCCCCACTGAAGTATAAATTTGCAATGCAGTTACTTCTGTGGGATAAAGCAACCGTACAAAGCGATTAGTATATTCGTTATTAGTATATTAGTATATCAGAAGCCTTAGTGTGTTTTGACATAACAGAATAAATACAAATCCCCTAAGGAAATATTTTGTAGCTATCCTGACATATTTTATCATAACTAGTGAATCAACATCTAAACGGTTAAAATGGAGATGCTAATGACAATTTAGGAAAAAAAAATGAAACAAAACGAGAGTTAATTTTTGCCAAAAGAATATCCGACTAGCAAAGTGAACGAAAATAATTTTACAATTTGATGATTAATTAAATAATTTTAATATGGGTAACCTATTTCAATTACTCATCGTCCTTTTTTGTTCTTTTTTAGACGATATTTTTCATGAAAAACTGCCAGTAAAACTTTATGAAAGAGATTAATTAAATAATGGTCTTTAATAGTTAAGTATATAAATTTAAAACTCTATTAACTGCTCTACGTAGCATTAATTTCCTACTCATTTTCAGTTTTTTAATGCTTAATTTTCCTTTTTGCTTTTTTAGCAAAATATTATTAATTAATTCGAAAACAGAAGTAAAAATATCCCTCATTCCTTCGTGCTCTCACAAATCATTATGCGAATATACACCGACAGCTTTTAAAGCATGAAAAAACATAGCTGCGACGATATTGTCATGCGATGATTCGTAGGTGCTTTATTTTTTACCACGATATTCTCGCCGATGATGTTTTAAATCTTCGATGCTTTTGAAACCCTTTATTTTCCACGCCGATATTTTACTTAGCAGTGTTTCAGGACTGTGATGTTTTCTCCTTGCTTTATTTTCTCTCACGATGTTTTGTACGACGTTTTCGTCTGCGATGATTTTGCCACGATGTTTTCGACGAAAACCGAAGTAAATGCCGAATGTTTCCAATTACATCACGATAACGTTGTTAGAAAGTACTCCTGTTGTATATACAAGTGCCTGATTTATCTGGTGTGATTAACTATTGGCTACCAAATTGTCGGAAGTTTACTGTACATTGAGTAATAAAGATTCACTTGTCAAATTGTAGAGTTTACGATTATTAATCCATTATCTTACTGTTTTTATCTTTAATGTCATTTCTGCTTTCGTGGACTTCCTTTAAGATAGAGATTAGTTCACATGTATACAGATTTCTTGAAGAAGGGGCAGAGCTTTTACCAGCAACGCTGACCATCTGAAAACTATTGTTGCCTAACTTCTAGATTTACCTGAATCGGCATTATCTTCCTTTTGCCGCGTTTGCTTGTGGGACTTGAGGACCTGAGCCAAAAATTACAATAGAAATTTGCTTTGCAAACTTCCTACTTGAATTACATAAGTTTGACTTCCATATTCTGTTAATCCTGCAAGAAGCGGTAGCTTTCTCTGTAATTAAACGAGCTATGTAAGCTGTTAAGTTATGTTTTTCCCTAGAAAACTTAAAATATAGTTGCCTGACTTTCTAAATACAAGGAACCTGAATTTAGCATTGAAGTATAGTTTTCGCATAAAATATACTATAATCGTATGCATATTAATAAATAGGTTTACTACAATTACTTTTCCAGAAAACAATGAAGTTTCAGACATGCACTTTATTTTACCAAAAGGTGACCGACCGGAAGTAAAATATCTGTATTTGATAACTTAACTTTTAAAAATACTTAAGCTTGAAATGTAAGGTTTCGGTCTGGGAGCTCCAGAAGAAAAAAAAAGATTTATAACTTCGAAAACTTATGAGGGCTAGTATTGCAAACGCAAAGTAATAGTTTCCCATGTAACATTAATGTTGATGTCTATCTGAGATATGCAAAGTAATTTAAATGACATAATGTAATTGAGCAAAAAATAATTTGTGCAAAAATAACACTGTAGAGATTATAAGCTTTGTCGAAGTGAGACGTATGAAAATCAATTATGTTCTTCCTGAGAATCTAACCAGCGATCTTCTAGTTTCCAGACAAGACATTAAGATAGTAAGACGATTTAGGCGCCAAGATTATTTAGGAACTCCCAGCCATAATTTTTTTTAGTTCCATAAGAAAAATCAATATTATGAGAAATTACAGTGGTTGAGTTAACGGTTCTAAAACTCGAGCCTTGGCTTGGGACTTATGGGCTTAAGAGGTAATTAGGCTCTGGCAGGATGTGCTAACCATTACACCACAAGAATTTCTTCTAGTTCTCTGTACTGAATTTATATGTATTATAAAACTATTTCTACTTAGCATTTTGATATTAAGCCAAAAATATGAGCCAGAAAATAAAATTTTCTCTTTTTCTTCATTATGTAGCAGAATTCGGTCAAAACACCAAAACTGTATTTTATCTATTTTTATTCGGAATAAAAAGGATCTAAATTAAATTATTCATGATACGAAACTTTTATCCTTGGCGTTTTATTAAACTTATACGAAAGGCAAGGATTAATGCGTTTGATATGAATGTTATCTGCATTTTTACAATTATTTTGAAGGCAGATGAACTCATACATATATATCTTTATTGTTAAATTTCTCTAGATAATGAAACTATTCAATGATGCAGTTTTAAGAGTGAATCCCTATTTCTAAGAAGTAAACGCTTTGGTGCAATTTACAGAATGTCAGAAAAAACAAAAAAATGTGTAATAATTTTATTATTATTATTAGTTTTTTTTAAAGCAGAAGCGTTTTCAAAGAAATTTAGATTTTGAGCAAATAGAGCATTTATAAAAGTGCGGAAGCTCTAATAGTTGACCTAAAAGTAAATAACAAGGTTTACTATCCCATTGGCAAAAATAAATAGAAGTCAGTAACTCAAAGCAAGGACACTTTTGTCCCAATACCTTGAACACTTTCAGTTTCAGACTTCATTCATTCAGTAGGTATTTCTAAACACATGTCTAAAATTAGAAAGCGCCAAACAGGCAGTTGGTTTAAGTGTCCGAGAAACAATTGCCTGACACTGTGTTCTTCAAAGTAGTTTTGAACTGTAATTAGAATACCTAACATCCTGTTACATAATTGTTGTTTGGATGAGAGTAAGTTTGGATATTTGCTGAAACATACAGAAATATTTATGAAAATCTTTTATGAATACAGTTTCGGAGCTTTGATATCTGAATTAATTAGAACAGACAATTGATTAAATCTAGTTAAGGGCAGTTGCTTTGAAGAAATTAAAAGTATTTCTGTCTCGTGCTCTTCTGGTGTAAAGGTCAGCATACTAAGCCAATATTCAAAGGTCTGCGCTCGACTCCAGGCAAAGGCATTGCTTATTTTCAACCTTCCTTCCCTTCAAATCGTCTCTTTTCTGCGCAACGTTTAGTAAGCAATTAAATTTCTGATTTCATTTAACTTTGCTGTGAAATTTATTAACATTCTGCAAGCATTTTTACTGCTTTCTCTCACTCGCTATGATGCTATTATTCTAATGATAAATTGGAATATAAATACATGACGACTTATTGCACTTATTATAAAGGCACTAAATGGATGAAATACTTTCTTCAAATTTGGTTGTTAGCTTTATATTGCTTGATATTAACCCTCAGCTCTAAATCGCACTTTTATTTCAATCTAAATTTATGAAACTACCTCGACGTGTATCAAGAACTAGCTTAAGATCTGTTTCCTCGGAAAAAACTTACTAAACTTCTCTTTTAACGGTCCCAAGTTAGTTAAAATTTTCACATATACTCTATAGTTCATGGAAGAATATATTTTGAAAACATTAAACAGGCTGTAAAATTTATTATTACATGAAGTTTAAACTCTAATAAATATATATAGCAACATAATAAAAGCATTATTATATCAAAACATAAATATTTGAAACACCTAGAGCTAAAGACATGAGAAATACTTACCAACCATAAAAGGAAAGAAGCCTTTCTACTAGAATTAGAATTAATATTAAAGTCTTTCGATGGTACTTCTTAATTTGATATTTTATTTCAGCGTGAAATTTCATATTATCTTTAATTTCCGAACAATGCATGGGAACAGACAGATACATTACCTTCATTTCTTGTACATATACATACATGAATATATACACACATACACACATATATATATATTTATATGTACATGAAATGAAGGGTTAATATTTACGACTTTTTTGCGAATAATTTTACACCTTTTATATATATATGTATATCAAGTCACAAAATTCTATCAAACTACTATAATCGTTTTAAAAAATTCGCTGTAAAAGCGTTTACCATTTAATTATGAGATCTACACGAGGAAAATACATTCGATAATTCAGTTATATTGTAAAGAGCAAATGAGCTGCATTTAAATCATTCACGTCAAACTTAAAATTTATACATTTGTATGAGACAACAGAGCAATTGCTTTCATTCATCATGTTTTCAAAATTCCAGTTTACATACGTGGTCTAACTTAACTCTACATCAAATGGAATTCAGTTCCGCTTGTGACATTCGTGTTTCATATTCTTTAATAATTTAGGAGACTCTGTTATTATTGGTTATACTAGCATTCTTCAATAAAACATGAAATCATTTTTAACTTCATTGGAGTATAAAGTAAAAAAAATTAATGATTCTGCCATTAACTGCTTTTGAATTTGCGAAATATTTATGTACAGATTTATGTAAAAAATAACCGTCTTACATTATACATAATGCAAAATTGCTAATTGTACGACTTGGAAATAAGCTTGATTCATAAAGCAAAATTATTATTTCTATATTTACAGCCTCATTTATTCATTCTTAAGTTCAGCTTGAGTTTACGAGCAAACGTTAAATACAAGGCTTATATTCCACCTTTCATTGAAATTACCTCTCTAGATGCTAGTTACACATCCACCGGCAAACTGTGAGTGATAGAACTGCCACCGCAATGCAAATTATTTGAGTTCCGCTACTGTTTGCGTCTCTCAGCGTGATCTGGTCACGAATATAAGGTACTGGCATGCATAAATGATGTCCGATGACTGGTTTCCATCCGACTTCCTCTTCTCATCATGTTTTCGTCTGCGATTGACAGGAAGTAAACATCCTGAAAATGACATTGGAATCTACGTTTTTTGTATGAATCACTGTTTCCGCTCAAATATTACTAAGGGTATGCGTATACGTGGAATCGGTCAATAATGCGAGTTCCAGTGCTGCATAGGTAAAAAACCTGATGATGGTACCTTAGAGTTAAGAACATTTAACTCTTTCTAATGCTTCTTCTATGTAGCTGGAGAATTTTTTCTTGCTTCACCTGATTCCATGATGCCATAGATTTAAAATGTAGATAAGATATACTGAGACATTATACTCTTGAGTACAATAGTGTATTAACCCAACAACAACATTTTGTAAGGATTTTGTTAACTAATGAATTATCTTGTTATTGGATCTATACTATCACATCTACTTTTCCTCATCTCTCACCAGAATACAAATTATATACGTGTATATAAGAACAGAACTTTCGAAAGTTAGACAGGGAGGGCTTTGCAGCGGAGCTGACCTTTGTGCTATTTCCTAGACCAGGTCTGCAAGCTAATTTAGACTGGTGTTAGACTTTTGCTAGTAGTTACTCGCGCAATTAGATTAGGTGAGGCAGCACTTCCTAGTCTTCTGCTCTGGAAATTTTCAGAGTTCATCTACTTTAAACTTTATCTTTAATTTTATGTTAGTTGAATTTCGCAAACTGCGGACGATATTCTGTATGCAAAAGCCGTGCATTTGTTAAGTTCAAAGTTTTAAAACAGAAGTTTGTTCAATCAAATTATAAAAGAAAGAATTTATTCTTCCTATATAATGATGCAAATGTCTTTAACTAAGCTTTCTATAGCATAATTTCTAAAAATAAAAGTTTATAAGCCGTTATTTACTAAAGACAAAATAGCACAACTTCGAGAACTTGCAAATTTAAACAGTCATATTTTCAAGGAAAGGCGTCAAAACCTAGGTTGGCTTATGTTGCTAAAACACTAGTTTTCAATGATTGTTTCTTCAGTAAAGTGCATCGTAAAAGAAATATTTTGTATCTCTTGAGAATTAGTATTCATAACATTAAATGCGGATACACTTTTTGTAAAAAATGTATGATCCTTCATATGAAAGAAATTCGAATGTTATTCGAAATCTTAGAAATTCGAATTCTAAAAAAAGTTTTATGCATTAATTTGAAATCCAAAGGAACTTATTATTAAAATACTTGAATAGAGTGTTGTTGATAATAGTTTCCTGACATCGAGTAGCCTAAAGAAACTCTGTTTTTTTGCACGGTGTATTCGGAGACATCAGCTTGTCTTAAAAGAGCTCTCACTTAAACACGTATCAAAAGGAATGATCTAGCGGTCAGTTCCTTGACCTTAAAACCATAGTCTACTAAAATAATACCTTAAAACCATAGTCTACTAAATATGAATAATCCATAAAGATTCATTTAGATTCATTTTATATGAAAATTTAGATGGTATTATTGAGATATTTTCGTTACTGTAGAAGACGCAATTAAAATTTGTCACTGTCAGAAACCACATTCATTTTAAATAAAACTGCAGACCGGAATTCCAACATGCATCCATTGCGCACCAAATTGCCAATATGGAATTTACATATTTCCGGCCCTAACCGGCGCGCGGAAGTGCAATTCTGTGTACAATTGTATTTAATCAAAATAAATAATTACAGCATTAGGCACTAGTTAAAACATTAATTTAGTGAGCATACATTTTTCTTATTATCCTTTAATTTTGATGACCAGTGTATTATGCATCCCAACTTCAAAGTAAATGCTCAAATTACTGCCCGTTAACATCAATGCAAGCAGCGTTGTATTGTCGGATTCTGAAACGTTTGACGCATAGAGAGATGCCTGGCATCATGCAACTGAACGCGCACAATGAGCTGTTGAAAGGTTCAAGAGTTCCTCCTCGTACAACTGAATTCACATTTCCAAATAAGAACAAATCAGTTGGTTTCAAATATGGCGATCTGCAGACAGAAAAAAAAAATATCGAGACATTGGTACCTTACCAGCCACTAAGCACGAAGAGATATCCTTTGTATTTTTAATTTGCACGTCTCCCGAACAAAATGGTATACAGAAGATATTCTAATAACATCCAGTTTCTTCTAATGGCATAAAACGTGTAAATATAAAAACGTAAAATTTAAATAATTAATTTAAACATAACTCACAAATATTTTAATAATTATAAATGGTCATTGTAATACCTTTTTGTGGCAACAGTTGTCATTCTGAATTTCGTTTTAGAATCCAATGTTTGGTTTTAAGAAAACATTAATTTTACTAATCGAGTTGAAAAATAAAGGATTTGGTGTTAATATAGTAGTATTATTTGTAGTTTAATAAAATATCGTTAAGGTGGTAAGTCTTTATTTACATCTTATTACGCTATCTCAGTTAGGAACCAACAGTTGGTGACCCGTAACGTTAGACTTGTTTATACGACTACGGAAAGCAAACCAGAAGCAACTATGTTAATGAATACCGAAGCGAATAAAGTAAGCATTAAAATCCCACTATTTTGGCGAGAATACCAACTGGCATCCCAATTTCAAATAAATAAAATAACCACTGAAGAAACTAGATTCAGTTATTTGATATCACAGCTTGAACCCAAGTATGGGACAGTAGAACCCAAGTATTGGAGTAGTAAATAGTACATAGGACATTATTAAAGACACTAAGTCTAATAAATATTCTATGGCGAAAGCCAGACTTTTATATATTTTAAAAGAAAGTGCAAATAAAGGAATTCAGCGTCTGGTTACCGAATTAGAACTCGGAGGATACAAGCCAAGTCAGCTTTTGCAGAAAATGAAGAGTCTAGTCGCAGATGATTTTCTCAAAAAAATGCTAAAATCTTTATGAGTGGATAAATTGTCTGAAATATTCTTCTCGCAAGTGACGAAAATTTAGACAAACTGGCCACGGTAGCTGACAAAATTCATGAAATGAAATCTGAAAAAGAAATTTGTGCTGGTTCATCAAACATTAATGTTAATGTTACTTTATTTGCGAGAATAAAGCATCATTAACATTCGTGTTATTGAACAGAAAATTAGAACCGAAAATTCATTCAATGCAACTAAATGATCGTTCTAGATCAAAACTTAGATGTCATCACCGAAATACATCGCTCATCCGTATCACCAGTTGTTGGTTCTTAGCTGCGACAACGTAATAAGATGCAGGTAAAGATTTACTATCTTAACAAGATTTTATTGAACTACAAATAATACTTATCTCTTGCATTTTGAGTTTAAGCCTATGTGGAGGCTGAGAAAGGAGCCAACTGTTAAATCTTTATTTTGAGCAAATAAAGGGTAATTAACACTTCTAGAGTTTACGCTTCTGTTTTTGGACTTAAGCGATTATTCGCTTAACTGTTCACTAGGTTCCTCAACATTTAGAATACAAGAGAGGAACATTCTAAGTCTTAAAAAGGGGCGGAGCTTGAGAAAGAAAACTTATATATAAAAATTTTATTCTCTCGGAAGTACAATAAACTCTTGGGAGCTTGTTTCAGAAAGGTTAAATTTTTAGTCTTGAAAGTACTAGAATTGATCATCCTTGTCGTGTTTCGCCGATTCAATATTTTTTTTTTAATCACGACTTAGAATACAGTGGAAAAAGATAACCCTCGTTAATGTTCCTAAATGGGTTCCAATACATAACAGGCATATACTGAAACACTTCTATAAAAGTCTCAGAAAGGTTCACGCTACTGACTTCTCATTGAAAAGAGCACTTACAGATCTTTTGGAACGGTATAACTGAATATGGAGAATAAAAATCGTCTCTTGTACAGAACTTTCTACTTATTCTCAACTTATATTAACCCTCGGATTCAGAAGAATTTTTTTCACTGTCACACTCTGTTCGACAGCTAGCATTATTTCAGTTAGGGATCATAGTTAGAATGTGTTGGGCTCTTTGTTTTGCACGTGATAATCTACACTTAAATTTAAAAAACTTTCTTCCACATTTCTTTGTTAAAACATTCTTCCATACTCTTATACCCTTTTTAGTATTTTCTCTATTCTCTTTAGTAACGCTTCAGCTCTTTTACTCTTTTTCATTGCTGCTTGACAAAAGAATTATCTTTATTTCTATCACCCCTTGAAACAGTGTATTATATTGTGTATTCAGGGTTTAAATTCAACTGGAGGTCAGGTAGACTATTTCTTAGAATTGGATCGAAACTGCAATTGAGCCGGGGAGAGCTATTGATTGGGGAGATCCAAAATTTTATTTACTTCTTTACATTTTATCTATTTATAATTATTTTATTATTTCAATAATTAGTTATTTTATTACTTTAACTATTAATTAGTTTATCTATGGGCCTTAGTTCGTGTTTCCTGATGTCCTTCCATACGGCTCCAGTGCTTTTAATTTTTAAAATTAAACTCTGACTCAGCTCTGTGTTTTTTATCTCGTTCAAGCTCTGAGTTTTACTTTCAGAGTTTTCTTTCTAATTCATCTGTGTCACGAAAGAACGTTCGTTTATCTTCTACAATGTAGTAGAACAAACCATAAAATTACGCTAGTTTGTCGGGTTGTTTTACTTATTTTTTTGGCAGAATGTGACAATTATTTGAGCTTAATTTGATTTCAAAAACTGCCCTTTATTTTTAGGCGTTTTATACTTGAAGTTATAATAGCCAATTTCATTATCTTATAACAAAGACAGACCATAAATAAAAGTATAAATTTGTTACATTTTACTTTTCGAAGATAATTGACAGTATCTCAGCGCCACAGTTTTAAGGCAAGTTTCAGAGGCGCCATCTATTAGCAAAATTGTGTACCTGTATAAATATGCTAAATACGTAACTCAGTAGTTCTCAACCTTTTTTACCCAGTGCACCCCTTTCACAAGTGCTAGATGATCATTCCCTCCCTTAAGTTACAAAACTCGAAAAAAAAAAACATATATATTTTTCAAATTTAGAATATTTTTTTAACATGTTTTACAATTTAAACAAGGAAAAGTTTAGAAAATGTTAAGAAATTCCAAAACTTGAATAAAAGTGGTTTTTTATATTAATAAATTAAAACTAAATCCTTAACAGGTAAATAAAAAAATGTTAAACTGTCTGCATTTTCCCCCTGAAACCATGAAATTTTCCCTGGTTGAGAATTCCTGCATTAAAACGGTTCAAAATTGTTTTTTACTTTTACGATTTGAATACAACATTAGCAACCAAAAATTGCTTCCCCAAAATATACTTAAGCTTTATTTTATTTCAGATTTTTGGTTCTGCTTTCCGGGTCTAATATTGAACTGCTTGAAACTAGAAACTTAGTACTGTACTACTTTACCTGCTTTAATATGTTTACATTTTACACTGGTACGCAAAAATTAAGGACGAAGTCGAAAAATTAGCATATCAGCTGAACGAAGAGGCAGAGCGGACAGAAAGACCAATCAGGAGATTAAGTAAGGTGATGTACGGTAGCACATGCGCAAATATGCAGTAGACGTAATGGGGGAGTGTCTGAGTAGTATAAAGCATGTTGTCGCTGTAAGATCAGTATTTCTGGCAAAGAGATTGCACGCCGTATAGCAGTTAAAATCACACCGAGTTGCTGCCTCAGCGAGAAATGGCGAATAAACAATCTGTTAGACGACATCTGGATGCTTTTACCCGAGGTCGAATCATTGGGAAGTTGGAGGAAGGCCGCAGTGTGACAAGTGTGGCTGCAGAGTTCGGAATTGCTCACAGCATCGTTTCACGACTTTGGAGACAATTTCAAACTACAGGAACAGTTATCCGGGGGTTTAGTAGTGGTCGTCCACGAGGAACCACACCCGCAGATGACCGGTATATTGCCTTACAGGCCAGAAGAAACAGGCGGCAGACAGCGGGAGAAATCGCTAGACACACGACACAGGCGACTGGACGACCGATATCGCGTTTTACCGTGGCCAGAAGACTGCACGGTGGTGGTCTGTTTGCACGACGCCCTGTACGGTGTGTACCTCTAACGCCTGCCCATCGGAGAAGGCGTTCTCTGTGGTGCCGGGAACACCGGAATTGGAGAGACAGTGAATGGAGACGAGTACTCTTTACAGATGAGAGCAGATTTAGTCTGAGTTGCGATTCTAGACCCATACACATCTGGGCAGAGCGGGGAACACGCAATAACCCCCTCAATATCATCAAAAGGGACTGTTTTGGAGGTCGCGGATTTCTTGTTCGAGCAGACATAATGCTTTGTAGCTGGACCGACCTTCATATCTCCCAAGGAGGTTCGTCACCTGAAACTGCTATTGTAACGAGGTTGTTCTTCCTTACATGCGTCTTTTCACAAGGGCTATGGGTCCTCAGTTCCTCTTCATGGACGACAACGCTCCACCTCATCGCACAGTTACTGTCGAAGAGCTATTGGAGAGTGAAGATATTGAACACATGGATTGGTCGGCAAGGTCTCTGGATCTAAATCCCGTCAAGCATGTACGGAACTTACTAGGCAGACCCGTGGCAGCACGTAACTTATCGCCAGTAACGATTCCGAAACTGCGATTGGTGCTACAAGAGGAACGAGAAGCAGTGTCTCAACAGCTCATTAACAACCACATATCCAGCATGCACAAATGATGTGAAACCTGCCTAGCAGTCAGGAGAGATCCTATCCCCTATTAAAGAACGGATGTTTCTTGCTGGACACCCATCACAGGGATGTTTCGGCCTTCAGTCGCATTGCGCTCCATGCTACTTTTTCAACAAAGCTTCTTTAACAAAGCTCTCATTTCTTTTTTAGTAAGTGTTGCTTACATTACTCATGTCCTTACGTGTTGGGGATCTTACGGTATTAAATGTGTTGATTTGGAAAGCTTTTGTACAGAGTCATATTGAAAAAACCGTCTCGTCCTTAATTTTTGCACACCAGTGTAAGTCAGACTATATAAGCAAAATCACAGATAAATCGATTGATATTGCATTGTCTCTCGAAAATTCTTTCAAGGACTAGTATCTAGACGGTTTTGCTGTAATTTTTTTTCTTAATATTTGAGGCAGATGTCTGAGGATTTCATTATGGGCGATATTTATGGAATGTCTTCTCCGAAAGGAATTTCTTTACTGATAATAAAATTACGTTGAATTTTTTTTACCATTTAAGGAATTGGAACTAAGCTGTCGACTGTTGTCTACCACAGGTGATATACACTCCTACTCAAAATTACGAAAATTTGAAAGTTATGTCTATTTTTAAGAAAACTGTTGAACCAAATGTACTAATTATGCAGTAATACGTAATGTTGGATACGTAAATGTACACGTGCGTGTCTGCTGAACTGTGATTGTGGAGGAAATACACTCACTTCTAAAAGTTAAGCACGAAGATGTAAAACGCAAGAAAATCAAATACTTCT
>KK117870.1:191796-214168 GCA_000611955.2 Stegodyphus mimosarum | reverse complement strand
TAGCATATACACTGCTGGCCGCCCAAATTGCAACACCAAGAAAAAAAAGAGATATCACAACAAAATTTATTTAGTAGATAACATGTTGACCAAGTATCAAATGATTAAATTTATAGACATCTGTGAAGTGTGGTTCCTTCTAGAATCAGTAGCCAGAGTAGCCGCTGTTGTTGAAGACAACCGCTGCCACACGCCTCGGCATTGATTCAAAGAGACTTTGGATGTGTTCTTGGAGTGCAGCAGACCAAGCAGCTTTCACACGTTGCCAAAGTTGATCTGCCGTGGCAGCTTGGGATGTAATCTGGGTCAATCGTTCAGCAACCATGGACCACATGTTTTCTATCGGCGAAAGATCCGGAGAGCGAGCCGGCCAGGGAAGCAATTCAATCTGGCGATTGACGAAGAACCCTCGGACAATGCGTGCCACGTGTGGTCGCGCATTATCCTGTTGAAATATGGCTGTGGGCAAGCCCTGAAGGTAAGGAAGGACAACTGGCTGCAACTCCTCGGAGATGCAGCGCTGGATTTTTATAGTACCGGCAATGCAATATGGATTTTTATAGTACCGGCAATAGAGAAGTGCGAGAGTGATATCCCGTACCGCCCCATACGATAATACCCGGTGCAGGACCAGTGTGGCGGTGCATAACGGAGCTGCTCAGCATCCTCTCTTCACGGTGTCTCCAGACTCGAATCCGACCATCGTGGTGTTGCAGACAGAAGCGTGACTTGTCAGTAAAGACAATTTTATTCTATTCTGCCGGTCACATCCTTCTTTCATTGCACCACTGGCAGCGGAGACGTCTGCGGTTCTGCGTCAAGGGTAGACGAAGCAATGGACGTCTTGCAGACAAACCACTCTGCTGTAAACGGCGTCGAATGGTACGAGCAGACACTGGATGATGCGTTATAGACTGAATGTGCTGTGCTGTGGTTCGTGATGTGACTGAGCTATCCGTCACTGCCATGAGCACAATGTTCCTATCGTCACGTGAAGTGGTGCACTGAGGTGAATGCGATCGAACACGTCGGTTCGTCGTACCCTCCTGCATCTAACGGCCACATATCCACATTACAGTTATTTGGTTTCGTCAAACACGACTACCGATTTCCCTGAAAGATAATCCACACTCTCGGTAAGCCACTATCCTTTCTCTGTCGAACTCAGATACTTGATCAAACGATGATCGCTGTTTACTACGATGCTTAATTGATCGTTTTCTTGAAAAAAAAAACACAATTGCCGAACCTGAAATCGTCGAAAACTCGAAGGCTTAAATAGCGCTTTGAAGTGGCGCCACAGGCGCGCGTGATGTGCGTCTGCACTGAAATTCTAATCATTTGCATATCTCACCTCCGCTAATGCATATTGTAAATTTCATGTTATTTGAATGCTTCCTTCAGGGTGTTGCATTTACTGTGGCCAGCAGTGTATATTTATGCATAAAACAAAATAAAAAATTATATACAGAAATGAAAACAATATTAAATTTTTGTAAGTTATCAGATAATGACATACTGGAAGCTCAAACAGATTTATGTATAAAGGGAAAATAAACAGCATAAAATGAAAAAAGGGCATTAATAGGGTATCTGATCTCCCCTCATCTGTATATAAAGTTTAAACCTTGTGACCATGCTTTCAATTAGGTGGTCAACCACTGCAGAATTAAGCAATCGCCATTCTTCTTGAAGAGCAGTTTCCAGCTCAATAAGAGTGGCCAGAGGTGGGAAACGTGAAGATACAGCACGGCCGAAAGCATCTCTAACAATTTCAATGGGATTAAGGTCGGGCGAATATGCTGGCCACGCCATACGTGCAATCCCTTTTACACTCCAGGTAGTCATTGACGATGTCAGCTCTATGGGGACGTGCGTTATCGTCCATTAAAACAAAAGTAGAACCAACTGCTGCAGCGTACAATCTCATAATGGGTTCTAGGACTTCATCTCGATCCCGGCTAGCCGTCAAACAACCCCGTTTAAAGACGTGCAGGTCGGTGCGGTATCCTAATGAAATCCCTGCCCACACCATAATGCTTCCGCCTCGGAATGCGTGATGTTCGGTGATGTTTTGGGACTGATTGCGTGTTCGTTGTTCACGCCATATCCTTATACGCTTGTCATCTGGCTCCAGAGCAAATCTTGACTCATCAGTAAACATGACATTGCCCCAGTCAGACATATTCCAATTGACATGTTCCCGGCACCACTTTAATCGTGCCCCTCTTGATTGGACGGATAGAGGAACACAAACTCGGGTACCTGGGCTTATAGTCCGCTCATATGTGATCTTCGGCGTACAGTAGCTACAGATATCGCCTTACTAATGGACGCTGTTACCATAGATGTCACACGTGGGTAGGTCCTGCGATTCCGCTTGGCTACAATAGCAATACATCGATCTTCCGCGGGGGTTGTAACCCTTGGGCGACCGGCTACGGGCCTTCGGACAACTGTCTGTGGGGTTTGGAATTGTTTCCATAAACGTTAAAGTACTGAATTATGAACGCTGACGAAAAGAGCAACATCTGTGATCGACTGTCGTGCTTCAATGCGCCCCACAGCACACCAGTGCTTCCGTCTGCTGGAAGTCATAGAAACACGTATGTCTTGAAAACAAATTGCACGGAAGTTTTAAACACCTTCTCTCAGCACTTACAATCAGTTTCTGTAACCCTTCATAAAGCTGGCTTCTTATAAGACTGCCTTTTTTGCATATTTCTTGACATGAAAGCGCGATTGGCTATTTAACATATTTGCATACTTTCATCTACCTTTGAAGCGAATTGCATTCTCTTCAATTCTGACTGGCTTCCGGAAATTAGCATTTTCCTCTCCGTGCTTAACTTTTGGAAGTGAGTGTATAAGCGCATTAGGATTTGGGTTGATTTGAGTGCTGGTACTCCTCCGCGACATTTGCCGTGTTTCGCGCAATACTTGGGTGAATTATATAGCATATCAAGTGAAATGAGTAACCATGAATGCATGAATGACGGAATGAGAAGGAGAACTGTCAGCAGATTGGACGCAGGCCAATTACAAGCGCAAGTGGCTACAGAGATCATTGTAACGCTAAGTATCGTTTGGAATTTGTGGAAATAGTTTCGGGACACTGTATCCAAAAGACGTGGAAAAAGTAGACCAAGATCCACAACGACGCATGAGAATCGTTATTTGGCATTTTCGGTATGGCGATACAGGACTGTTACAGCTTCACAGCTCTCGCACGAGCAGTATACTGCCACTGGAGCCCGAGTTTCACCGTCCGCAGTTGCCCGAAAGCTTCATGCGATAACAGTTGTATAGTAGAAGATCTACCGTTTGCGTGTCACTCATTGCAGCACACAAGACAGCTCGTTTACCATGAGGCAGAAAACACGCGCTTTAGACCATATTTAAGTGGAGTACCGTGCTTTTTATAAATGAATCGAGATTCACTAATTTTCGATATACCTGTTTCTGGGGCCGTGTTGCCAGAAATGTTTCAACTAAGTAGCAGGAGAAGAGTCATAAAGTCGCAAATGACGTCAGAGACCTTGTGGCTTTGTAATATCATAGTTACCTATGTTCACATGAGTTTCATCGCAAATTCACTTTCTATTCGTTCCGTAAGTTACGGACTGTAATTCGATTCTTAGTCGTTTTAATTGCGTATCTTAGCTTTGACGAAGATTTTAAAATTTTATTGCTCATATTTCACTGTTTAAATATCCATTTTTTCAATTAATTCTAATTTAATTTAGGTTTTTATTTTACATTTTATTTGTGAATATCCATTTTTGAGTGATTCTTCACATTTAGATTGTTAACGCTTTGAACCATTTCTTTTTAGCTGGAAGTTAATTTTTTTAATTCATTGTTTTCGTCTAGTTGTGAATATTTTAATTGTGAAAGTTATTCGGTAAATTTTTCTTTCTGCTTGATAGGCTTTTTTAACTTTATCAGATTCTGATTACTTATGAAAGCCTTGCTCTTTCACTGTTATATTTCTTTGTGCTGTTGTTTAGAACAATGTCGTTGCTTTGATTTTTAAGTCATTTCGGTTGTTTACTTTTTACCAATATTATAATCAGGAAAATCAATTCCATTTCGTTCTCTGTTTGAGCTCCCAGTATATGGCACGCAGGTTACAGATTCTTTCCTTCGATTCGTTACCACCGCAGAACTGATGGGGGGAGGACTTCAAAACAAAATTTGTAGAACAATAAAACCATCAAAATTGGTATTAAGGTGCATAGTATTCTGATTAAAATTTTTTGCAATATTTTTCCTTTTATTGCTATTGTTTATACTGAATTGGTCTATCATCAATACAATACAATATTTTTTTCATGAGTTAAAAAAATGTTTTTTGCAAACTACAGATTTTCAGCAAATTTTGAAAGATTTTCGGAATTTTAACAAGAAAAAGGCGTGTAAGAAATGTTGTATTGGAATTTTTATCGATACAATAATATAATTACACCAATTATAAACAGACATTCATGTGTTAACTCCTAAAGTTTTTACTCTGTTTTGCTTTGGACTGTATGTATCAGTTATAAAAATATTTATTTTCAAAATTTATCAATACCTTTTGAAATAAAATATGCTATAAAACAAACACAATAAATATTCTCTAAGACAACCACTCAGGATTCCAGAAAATTTTGATTTCGGAGCAGGTAATCGTTTCACAGAGCTAATGTTAATTATGTTCTTATTAAATACAAATTGTAACAGAACTATTTAACCGTAACCGAATTATATTGAACACCAACGAGCGGCGAAGACGAACAGTCTAAGTCAGTCGACCTCCAGCCGCGAACACGTTAGGTTGTCATATAGTAGATGTCTGTAATTCGAATATTTAATGTTCCGTTATATGTTTAATATTTATGTATATTTCCTTGTACCCGTTCCTGTGTGCTCTATTAATAAATACTTTTAAAGCTAGCCGGCGTTCGTGTTTATTGAGGAACGGCTACAAAATAATTTTCAGTGATTACCTCGAAAGGATTTTCTGCAATCATATTCCTGTATACTGCGGAGATATCTAGTGTCTATCATATATTATCTAGTGTCAAAGAAAAATCCATTTTTCACAATGAATTATTCCATTTTCTTTGATCTGTATAATTAATTATCAAAAATGTTTCTTCCTTTTAAAATAAATCGACTGGAGCCTGAACTGAAATATAAATGTGTATATATTATCATAACATATCTGATTAATCCACTATTGATCAGAAGGAAAAATTCATATAAAAATATGCATTTGTTATTTTACAGTTATTTAAAAATAAAATTGAATTCAATAGCTCTTCATCATCCTGTTCATTTTCTTGATCCATTATCCTCATTTCTTTCTTTTTGTAAATATCTGAGGCATAGGTAAGCATGGGTAATGAGGATAAAAAGTCAATACAGCAGATTTCGTTTTCAATAGATGACATCTTTATTCGAAGTATGGAATTTAGGAGTTTCAAACACTGTTTTGATGTCTGGTTTTGGCAAAAGTGACTTTAGAAAATACTTTTTTTTACATTTGCATTTCTTATTAGAAAACTGTAAAATTTTAAAACAAATGCAGCTATATCTTTAAAACAGGTTTGCTAAGAGCTTCTTTTATTTCAAAAGCATTGCTCCCAAATAATGAACCATTATTTGGAATATCAGAAGGAAACATAGCATTCCAGTCAATGTTGAGAAGTTGTCACCGCTGACTTTCAGTTATATCTAATCTAAATTGATTTGCAAGTTCTATATGAAGATCAGAAAACAGAGGACCATTTTGACTGAGGCACTTACCATGTGAAAAGCTCTCAATTGTTTAATGCTGCGTAATTTGGGGAAATGTGTTTAAGAAGTTCTCTGCATGCACGTTTTAAGAATTCCTGACATCTCTTATATATAATATTTCAAGATTCTGTTGAAATTTCGTTAGGTTTACTTGCCACACGAGCTAAAAAAGAATAAATCAAAATAAACATTTGCTGTTGGTAAATAATGCTGTTGGTAAATAGATGCATATATCAAGTCAACTGCAAGATTTATATATTCAGGGTAAATTATGCTTCTGAGTACAGAAAGTGTAAATTCTTTAAGTTCTCGAATTAATTTCTCTTGATCAGCATAATCACTTTGAAAAAGTAAATTGACTCTTTCAATGTCTGATAAAACAGGAGTTACGAGTATCAAGTACAACTCATTTGTTGGAGCTATGTTTATCATATGTTGATGAAACAAATTAAAATGAAGTTTCAAGGACCCCAACTGATCAAAAACTCTTTTGATGCACTTGCTCCTTGCCAGCCATCTAGCTGCAGAGAGAGGAATCAGCTGGGTGGATCTCCATCATTTATTTTCTTGTATAGATCCACACAAGTATATACAAGAAAACCATTGAAACCATTATAAGTTTATAAGCACACCATTGAAAACAATAATAAGTTTCTCTAAGTATGTAATCTAGATTAGATAGTAATTCTTCGAATGCGAGCGAAATAGCCAAGTGCAGAATGTTTTAAGGATTTTAAGTTCCCTAACGTTTATTTTATTTTAAAACTCTACTATCATCGCTTATTTTCCGCTTCCGGCCAGAATTAACGCGTGAATATGTTTATGCAAACTGTACTTGCTAACGCTTAAGTATTTAGATTGTGGCTTTTTGCCAAGAGTAGAGAGAGAGAGAGAGAGAGAGAGAGCCCTCTTGCTACGAAGCTTCACGCGAGCTTGCCATCAATTACTGTCCGCCTTTAATCTTCTTGAAAGTTAAAGACGTATTGTAGTTTTCCGCAGTTTGCGTAATATAGACGTAGCAATTTAAAAGGCCTGTGTTAGTGCTAGTCATCTGTGTAAAATATTGAAAGTTAGCTCTTATTTAAATTTTAGTTAAGTTAGTAGTCTTATATTCTTTTACGTTCAGACCACAAGTGGTTGGTCTTTGTATCCCAAAGTGCGGGAACATCTGTAAAATCGATAAGCAAATAAAGGGGAATTTTAACCCATCTTATCTTTGTTGTATTTTCTACACCCGCACGAACATAGCTTTTAGTAAGCTCCCTGTTCCTACTCAGGACTCCAGTTATGTTTGCAAAATCCACTAGAAGAAACAGTAGTCCTGATAATGTGACAGATGCATTTAATTAATATCAAGTTAAGCAAGTAGAAAAGTGAATGTTTTATTCCATACAGATTGGATGCTCCATCAGTTCTGGGACCAAAACAATTTCTTAAATTAACACCAATTTTACGAAAAAAATTGTTGTTAATTTGTACATGAAATACAATACATTAGCAGTAGTCTTTACAACTTCAACAAGCCCTAAGAACTGTGTTCGCTATTTTATTTTCCTTTTCATTAAAATAACGAACACATAAGCATAAATGCTTGCAACATGAAACATCTGTAGGCTCATCCAATATAAGAGGAAATGAGGATTTATTAATTTCAGTTGCTTGTTCTTTGAGCAATTCAGGTGAAATTGCTTTTTTTTATCAATGCTGTGCATTTTGTTCTGTGTAAATGTACCGTCTCAGATAACGAATTTGATGTTTTTTTTATTAAAAATTTCACTCAAATTGTTTTGGAGACCATATGAATGTATGGCAAGCAACAAATACAGACAGTTTCAATTCAAATTTATTTATGCTGTTCTCTTTTTCAAATGCAGTTTTAATACCTATCTGGGGAAGGATTTGTTGAGGGTTTTGCGTATGCTTTAAAGAAGTACCGTGCTTCATTAAATCAAATTTGTATGCCTTCAGTTCACATTTACACAACTTGCAAAAAGCTTTAGCCATGTTTGTTTTCATTCTTTCGAGGTAGTTCTGAAACATGGGTATTTAAGTCGGTATTTAAGTCAAGGATTTGGGAAGGTGGTGTTGAATTTTATCACGTTACTCACAGTTCACACTTTCATTAACAGAGCAGCTGCAATCAGTGGTAAAATTTTCACGCCTACCCCATAGGTCACCAGAAGATTAAACAAAGCAATCAACCAAACACTTGAAAACACCAGCGACCAGCTGAAAACTGTTTACAGCTGCTATGCGATCTCAGGATTGCCAGATGCCAACTTCTATTTAAGCATAAATAAATTGGCCTTTTTAATATAATTTTTTTAACAGATACGTTATTTGAACATACATCCGTTTTAAGATATATTGAAGAATATCTTTAAAGTTGCAAAAAATAGCACAAGGAAATGATGGAGTAGCAAGAATTTCGTAAAATCGCATGAACAAAAAAAAGTTTAGTACAAGTTTGTTAACTGTAGGAAATCTACGAAAAATCGCACGCTCTGGCAACACTGCTGCAGAGAGTGAAAGAATTAAATGTGAAAACAATGTTCCCTGTTAGTCGGTCGTAATAGGAATACACTTAATTTCATTGTGAATAATCTAAACAAAAAACTGCATTAAAACAAATAAGAATAATTTTGAATGAACTCGCAGCAATAAATATTAGTATTCGCAAAACTCACACCCATGAAGCTATGGTTTCTATCTATATGAGATTCTCGAATGTGGGTAACGGCTTTTATCTCTAGTATATCCTTAATAATTTAAATTTGAAGCTAGGTCTAAGAATGAAAGTTTTGACTAGGTAATCATATATCAGAAATCTTTGTCTTGTTATTCAGGCATACTATTCTTATTGAAAATTTCTGAAGTCCAGAATTAAGATTAAGACTTTGATTATAGAAAATTAAAATTTATATAGTGTCTCATACTCTCCTTCACGCTTATATTTCAAGGAGAAAATGTACGTAGCTCTCTATGGCGAGTATAGACGTAGAGAATCAGTTAAGATTTGGATTAACTGCACGGTAGATGCAGGCGTACACTTACCAGCAGCTGATTATGGGCCAAAGCTGCTTTACAAAGCAGGAGTGCTCTTTAGCCTCTTAGAGACAAGCATTTCAAAATTAATTGTATGTAAAACTCATATATAATATATAATTTTCTATTAATTTTTATGTCAGAACAAATTTATCATTTATGTTAAATTTTTTTTTAAAATGCTTCGTTCTTCTCAGAATTAACAGAAATCAAGAAAAGAAATAATATAATCTCATTCCTATTATTTATTATTTATTTACAGCACACCGCTTTTTTTAAATCAGTCACCTTAATTTTCAATGAAATAATGCTTGTAAGAAGGCAATTTTCTTCAAGCAGTTTTTAACTATTAATGTTAGCACTGGAAAATTTTATTTATAAGAATGTCTTTTGCACACATCTTGTTGCAATATTACTCAACTTTACAATGATGAACTATTTTTGGATTCGAGCATTCACTGTAAGGTTGCTAGAATTATCTGTTTGCTTTTTGATTGAACACAGTCTATATACTAAATCTAGCTTTAATGATAACGAACATTGTCGGCTTGGCGTGCCAGTTAAAAAAAATTGGAAACTGTTTAATATGAGTCTGTTAGCTTCTTCGTCATGATCAAAAGATAAACAACTTTGTTACTCATTCCTTTTTTAAGAAAATGTAGTCTAAGATGTATGTCTTGGTTATTACATCTTAAAAAAGGCCAAATAATTATAAAAGTGAAACATCAAGTAAACAAACTCAGGCACGTGTAAATTCGCAATTAAGGAGAAACGTTGCTGTTAACATGCGAGATATAAGAATGCAAACAAAGTTTTAAGCCATTAGTTTTGGCGTCTTCACAGCTAAAATACTGTGAGTTTTTTTACCATTTTCGATTTTGGTGAACGAAGTCGTCGTTTTTAGTGTCAGCAAACGCGAGAGTTCACAAAGACGTATCAGCGTAATTGGTCCTTTGTGTGGAGAAAACTCAAGGTTGATGCCACAAGTGTTGGTCAGTTTTGGCAACAACTGATTCAGAAAGAAAATGTGCAGCGCCATAAAGCGTTACAGAACAAGGAGACAAATATCAGAGCGCATTAATAGCTGCTTACTTCGTTACGCCGTATCTGTCCCACGCTGTACGTCTGGAGGTATTTTGCTAAATGCAAGAGATGTGCACTGTTCCTCTAAGATACCGAATGAACAGTGTACCTTCAGCAACGAATCTTGTTTCTGCATCATAAAGGGACGATTGGTGTGTGTGGAGGTGACGTGGCCACCGGGAGGGTGCATATATCCCATTCGAGGCATATTAGTTTGGGATGCCACATTCACAGCTGTTCATTTCTAGTACGCAGTACAGGCACATTAAAAGGACACCGCCATGTTGAGGCCATGTTGAAGACTTTCTGAAACCTCATCTTTTTCCGCCTCTTCAGGATATCTTAAAAGCCCTTTTTCAATAAGATAACTCCCGGCCACACGTTATTTCTCTCCCCTTGACTGCATGCGAGTACTTCCTGGTCAGTCCGATCCCTTCGATCTTTCACAAACAGAGCATTTGTAGGACATATTTAAGCATCGGTTAAATACTTCTTCCTTTTCACGAAATGAAGCCTTGGATCATATCAATAATACATGGTGCACGATACTACAGTACACTAGTCAGATACTCATAGGTTCGATTGAACGAAGTGTTCAGGGCCGTAACATCTTACTAATTTCCTGAATATCAAACTGCCTTACCTTTACTTATCTGTAAACGTTAAATCATTTATTAAATGTTTTATTGCATACCTATGTACAAAGTACGGCCTGTTTCGAAACATTCTTTCATGTTGTGGCATTTCATTTATCAGGCAGCGTAATTTATGAATAGTTTGGCACTTATAAAAATGCTGTTCTTCACTCTAAGTTGCTTAGTTTTAATGCTTAAAATATTTCTGAACAAACCAAGACTTATAACGACAAATTTATCAGCAAACATACATTAGATTTCTGAGTAAAAATTGTGCTTGTTAAGATTATCATAATTAACAAATGGCCTTAAAATTATTCATTTATATTACAGATATTAATTTTAAAAGCACACATAAATATAGTTAGGAGGATTAAAAGTTTTTCAAAAATAATTAATCCTTGAATTTTCAACATCCAAAAGTAATAGCAAACATAATTGAATTTTTATGCTCATCTTTCCATAGTTTCATTAATGACAAAAATACTCCTTGAAAAGGCTTTAATCAAAATTAAATATTTTAGTAACAAAAAATGTTACGATAGCACAAATGAAGAATATGATCACATATGTATATATATTACATAAAATACAAAATTAAGCAAGTGTATATAAAATTAGGCAATATATATATAATTAGACAAAAATCAATCTTAGGTCGGTATTAGATAAGGATTTCAAAGAATAACAAGATACTTTTCCTTCACGGATCAAACAAGAGTAAAGGAATGGCTCCTCGTTTTTAAGCAGAAAAAGTATTTTGATTTCAAGATCACTTTGCTCCTTGAAGAAATGGAACCACGTTTCCTCAGTCCCCTCGAAATATGAAGATAGTCTGTGTCAACATCAACAATGATTTAAAGTTGGATCTTGCCTAATTTTACAATTGACAGTACATATGCCTCTACTATATGTACAACAAACGTATGTGCAACAAACGGATGAAAGAATTATCTACATGGTGATTAAAAATGAAGTTTAGAAATACATACCTTCTTTAAATAAACCTAAAATACTTTTGTTCGTTTTAAACCCGTATCAAATTCTTTTTTAAATCCTATGCTATGCATCAGATTATAAAAATGATATATATTTCGCTCCCTAATACACTGCTCAAAATATGTATAAGTAAGAAATTTATGTGAAACAGATAAACTGCAAATGAATTCAGTTTGAAAATGTTAGGATAAAAAGTTAGTGGAATGCAGAATTCTAAGTATTGTACTATATCTAGCTTTTTGAATTTATCCTTTCAATGCAAGGGAAAAGTTTATTCTTTCTTGTTCAAATCTTCAACAATAACTATTACTATTTCGCTAAATATACCATTTTTGCAAGCTTAACTCGTAGACTTATACGTACAGGTACAAAATTGTTTAAAATGATGCAAATATTCCTATTTTAGGGAATTTAAAAATATCATTTTTCTAAAAATCACGAAATCTAACCTTTTTATACGTTCTTCCGGTCCCTATGCTTATATTTCGGAAAATTTTGCATTCATTACAAAAAAGTGAAATACAAAACGTGTGACTCCCGTACGTCAAAACTTGACCGAGATATTTCATTTTAAATTTGGAGATCATATTCAGGGACGACTCACAAAAAGAAAAACGAAATGTTTGCGTCTGTACATAGCTAAAAATTAAATATCGGCCTAGAAAAAATGTCGATGTTAAGAGATTAAGTGGCGATCATTTTTAACCAGATCATCGTAAAAAGTATTAATCATGGTAAGGTTTTCGAAAAGGAGATCTTACTCACAGATTTTACAGAATTCACCTTCTAGAAAACTCTGGCAGGCTTCAGTATTGACATAAAACCAACTGGTAACATTATATGCCTAACTTAAAAGTATTTCTAGTTTAATAAATTTTTTGTATGATTATTAATTAGATTATGATTCTAAAGTAATAAACCTTCATGAAAATATTAATAATGTATTTTTAGAATTTGAAAATTTAACAAGTAGGTAGCATAAAGTAACTGTGGGAAAATTCTTTCAGTATAACAGTTGAATAAAATTATAAATTAAGGAATGTTTCATTAGTAAATAAAGAAAAAATATCATCGAATAGCATTTAAGAGAAAAAAAAATGAACCTCCAGTTTTTCCTATTCATTTATTAAGCGACCGATCAAGCCAAGTGGGGAAAAGAACATCAAAATCCACAATTTTGCAATTAAATGTTTCGGTCAGTTTCCTCGTAAGGTAAACAAACTTTTTGTTTATTTATTTTTTATAAAGAGTATAAAAGTTTCCTACATGTAAGAAAAGAGAAACAGTTAAATTTCCTAAATTTTACAAAATTGATATCTGAAAATTTAAAAATATTAAAACATAAATATTTGCTTCACTTATAATATTTTTGAAACTGTAAATATATGTCTACAACCAACGTTTACGAAAATAAAAGCAGGGTAAGGACTTTTGTGGACACAATGTATACCGGATTAAAACTGTGATTTACATCATTCCTCCCTTAGCTACCTTAAATTACATTGGATCTTCTTTTTTTTTTTGGAAGAAATCTAAAATTTGTAATTTATTCTTTATTTCATGATACGGAAATGAACTCATACCAAGCATACGATATGAAAGGGGCTATATTGTGAATATGTGTTTGCTAGTTTCATACTGTTAAATTTTAAAGTTCAAAAGTTCCATGGCGTAATAATTATAATTTGGGTTATTCATATAACTTCTGCAGCATAATGAGTACTACTCACAAAATGAAAAATCCAGATCATATTCAAGAGCTGCATTCCGATTTGCAAACTCAATATTTGTCCTTTTGACTTGTAAATTGCAAATTCTTTAGGCAGCTGACGAGATTTCATTTCAAGCGTCATGCAGTTTTCTGAGGAATCTAGCACAGGAACCAGATCAGTAAGTTTTGTTGACGGATTGCCGATGCAAAAACTCTGCTGCGAAAAGGAATCATACTGTCTTGAATCGTAGTCCGAAGACAGCATCCAGAAAATGCTACAGTCGCATGTAAAACCGTTACAGCAGTTTTCTACTTTAAGCGGTTTTGTAAAATTGCTTACAATATTAGAAGTCATGGCATAGGCATCTACAATTTCTATACTGTTATGAGTAAATATAAGTTTTTCTGAAACATCTAAAGAGGCAAATGCATCTTTCTCCAAAGTTTCTATGGTGCAATTTTGCAAAATGAAAGTTTGTAATTCTGAACTTAAGAAAGACGAAGCAGCGAGTAGTCCAAATTTACAACTTTGGAAAGTTATATTATGAATGGAGGAGAGCGAAAAACTGTGTTCGTTGGTTTCCCCAAAGTAGCAGTTTTCAAAAATTACTTCATCAGAGATATGAACTTCAAAAGAAGTATTCCGAAGTTCATGAAATTTCGTATTATAAACTTTGAATGTGGTTATATTTGCTATGAAAAATGCAGCATCCTCCACATGAACGAAATTCGAATGTTCGATTAGGAAGTATTTTACATTAGATACAAACCCGAAGGAATTGGTTGATAAATATGTGGCTGATACATTGCTGATGATTAGTCTGCTGATGTTGAACAATCCCACAAAACCGTGTGATCTCACGTTGAATTCAGAAACGTTTGCTATCGTTAACGATTCAATTCCTTGGACACCCGCCAGAGCAAACGGTTTAATGTTCAGTTGCTTGATGTCCAAGAGTTGAATTGTTTCTAAACGTAGGTGAGTCAGAGCACCAAGAGGCATTGTGACGGTTCCACAGCCTTTTACTAAAACATGCTTGATATCGAAGTCCATGGAAGCGCTTACTGTGATGTTTTCGCGATAGTTACAGATGCAATTTAAGTATTCTTCGTCAGCAACGCAGTCTTCGGAATCATTGTAGAAAAAGGAGTAGGCAGTTCCAAACAGGATCAGCTCACATATGAGAAATAGTTTCATCTGCAAGGTGAAGAGCTTTCAGTTGTAAATATTTATTTTGAAAAATAACATTGTTATGGTCAAGAGAGACACTGTAAATGTAACTAACTTACTACAAAAATTAAGGAACATTTTAAAATTCTGCATATTAGATTAAGGTTATTATTCTTTAAAAATAAGGTAGTGAAATAGACAGAAATAACTTTTGAGCTTAATTAATGGGTAAAAGATTATACTTAACCTATATCTGAATGAAAAAACAAAAGGGAATACGATTTTTAAAGTAATTTTAAACCATGATAAGCAAATCAACTGGCTCAGATATTTAGCCATATTAAAGGAAAATGTCGTGGTAATGCCTTTGAAATGCATTATTACGTCAGTAGTTTCCTTAATTTATGATCACGTCAAACAAATGCTTCCCCATGGGTATACTCAGATTCTCATAGGTTTTAAAATTAAGGCTTGTTATGCCTTCTCGACATCAAAATTAATTTCTTAAAGAGAACAAATGATTTTCATTGTTTCATGAAAAGTGTTAAGACATTTCAAGACTTCTCTGTTTAGAAGATATCAGGGCTCATGATAAGCCAACCGAAACATAATACATTTTGTTGCGCAAATCACACTTTTATCTAATTCGTACAGCATACAGAAGAGTTTTCAAAAATGACTATTTCCTGACAATTAACATATTTTTGTTTGCCTTTTCAATGAAGGCTGATCATTAAAGTCAAGAGGATCCCCAGATCGTTTATATTTTACTTTCTATTTCTCTGATAAAGCCCCTCTTGACTTGTAAAAATCTTATTTTGTACTAATCATTTTTTTCATTTTTAGAAACTTTCTTTTCCCTTCTGATTTCAGGTTTCTACCAGAATGCAAATTTAAATGACATATAAGGTATTTCTCCCGCCTTCTTCGCATGCCTTCGTGAAGTAGTGGTCTGCATGCTCGACGCGTAACTGAGAGGTCCGTGGTTCGAATCCCGGCGAAGGCGTTGCTCATTTTTCAAGCTCCTGCTTAGAAATAACCTAATGTCTCTACACTGGCACCCGAACTAAAAAAAGGTGGTGGATGATGATTCTCTACCACCGGGATTTGGCGATTGGGTCCCCCAAACCCCAGTCGCCCTTTAAAAAGGGGAGTATATAAGGTATTTCTCCCGCCTTCTTCGCATGCCTTCGTGGTGTAGTGGTCTGCATGCTGGACGCGTAACCGAGAGGTCCGTGGTTCGAGTCCTGGCGAAGGCGTTGCTCATTTTTCATGTCTCTTGCTTCGAAATAACTCATGTCTCTACAGACATAAATGTCTAAATGAGACTAAATGAATTCGGAAATAGTATTTAAGTAGCAACATTTGAGATTTTGCGGTAGAAGATTTAGTTACGAGTTTAAGCCGCATGTTTGCAATTAGCCCTGTTGCTGAATATCCTGTGTTAACCACTTACTTTAATTCATATTGATATTCTAGACTCGACTTTGCTGTGTGCAGCGTATAAAGCGGATTTAGATTGAAGTAGGAGCCACTCGTGTAGTTAAAATTTAATTTATTCTTTCTTGGTTGTATATACTATTTTGTGTCAAGTTACTTAGCCACAGGTAGTGGTAGTTAAATAGTGAGCACTGAGTGAGTGCATGTTCTGTTCAGTTTAGCTAAAATAAAAAAGGTTGTTATAACATTTGTCGTCTGTCATCTGCTATTTTTTTTCAAGACCTAGCTAGAATTCGCTACTTCGTTTCCAGTAGAGTCTACATTTTATGCTCCCATAATGTCCCATTTCGTAACTCCTTTCTATAAATCGTATCTCCTTTCTATAAATTCATAAATTTTCGTATCTCCTTTCTATAAATTTTTCATTAAAAGTATTCTTATTATTAACTTGTACTAAATCCCTTAATAAACGTACTACTAATTTTGCAGTACATATTATTTTATTTTACATTCAAAATTATTATCATAAACTGTTTTACACAGTGTATTATAGGTAAGTAAACAACTTTCAAATTTATCTTTTTCTTTGTGTACTGCCAAATTTTGAAATCGTTAAAAGTGTGTCGCAACAGAAAAAGGTTGAGAATCACTAGTCTAACGCATAGGTGGATGCGAAACGCTTGTAACTTGGCAAAAGAAAAAAATGGAATACCATTTTTACAATAGTAAGAAAGGTATATTGTTACGTTGTGTCCAGCTGCGGAAAGATAGCTTGCCCGCAAAGCGGGTTTAGGGTTGCGAGAATGGCAAGGAAAAGCAGAATTGTCATATTTGGCGCGAAATCATTTGGCGACAAAACTGACGATATGCTGTAGACGGATGGAGAACATCCTAGAACGAATTCTTACTTGTTTGGCCCAGAATGTTCTCGAAGGCAGGCCAAAAGATATATAAACCCTTCCTGTAAATGGAGTAGCAGTCTAGTACCTCGTCAGCGGATCGTGAAGTGCATCGAGAGTGTGTATCGTTGAGGCTATCGAGTGCATCGCGAGTTGTAGCGTGGAGAGTCTCGAGAGTACGTTGAGTTCCGAGAATGACCGAACCGATTCGGGAGCCGGACTCTAGTGCTTTGCCATAAAGCTGTCTTCCCACCGTTACAGCCTAATAGCCTGAAGGCTGTGTTGCTAATTGTTTCAGCGTGTTTTTCATAGTTTTTTTTACGACTGTGAACGTGCTTTTGGAGCCGTCCTGAGTATTACTGCCAAATAAATTGTGCTTTGATACTTTCTCAAATGTTAATTACTCCAAATCTATGAACCCGTAAGAATGCAACACAATATTTTACATATCCATTTTATTACTACTACTAAAAGGGAATCAATTAACAGGATTTCCGATGTCATCATTGCTGACTGAAATGTGTACAAAAGCAAAGCAATTAGTAATAACTACTCCACCTACACTTATCATATTACTTAATTTCTCAGACATTCCATGTAGTCATTACTTTCCTTCTTCTGTCACCGCGTATCGTATAAAATGAATGACATGCATCCATCTTTCAGTACTGAGTTAAGTCATCAAATCAGTTGTGAAGTTCTCTTTCTTTAGAGCTGTGACATTCATAACAGGTCAGTTTATCGTAATATTTCAGTTATCATAAAATCTCAGTTTAAATTCGGAGTTTTGTTTTAAATTAGCTTTTGTTGATTTTTAAATTATTAAATGTAAGATGTATTTATATAAAAATGGCTAAAATTTAAAAAGTAAAAATGGGCATAAAAGCGAAAGTATTATCGACAATCGAAGATTTAGCATTTGCTCCAAGCACTTTTTCGAAGCCTGTCCTAGCTTGAATTTCAAAATGATGAATGACTTCAAGGATTTGCATAAGTTCAATATCATTCATAGATAAATTAATTCGGTTTTTAATTACAGAGCAGTTTCATAACTATTTTCAAAGTGTCCAGGAAAACTGATTTCATGGTAAAAAAAATAGATTTTGGGGATCGAATACTGAAACAATTCGGAACGATAAATTTGGGCTCTTCACAATTTTATGGTCAGAAAATGAGCTTCAACTTACAAACACAATATAATAATCCACCTAATCCACTAAAAGCGTTATTTAAACTTTACTTTCCCAAACTAAATGAGAAACTGAACTAGATTTTAGAGTCTTTCAGTGAAAATTTCTTTAAATCAACCTCAAAGTTATCAATCTCATTAGAAAAAAACAGCTTATTGATAACATGATTTGACATTATTCACTACAGTTTTTTAAATTTATTGTATTAAAATAAAACAATAGTAAAGTGTACTTCGGAAATACTAAAAGGAATGGGAGCTCATTAACTGTGAATGGGAAGGTTAGGGGTAATGTAATGTAATGTAATATACGAGTGTGCTGTAACCCACCTGGCCGATAATAATCAGCTCATGGTTAAGTCAGTACACCCAATACAGATTACAGATTAAAACAAAAATACTGTTAAAAACAATCAAATAAAAATTTCCAATATTGTTTTACTGCCATTTATAAAGTTTATCGGAAATCTAAATTCTTTCGTGCGGCAATAGAATTCCTTTATGTTGCCATGTTTTCCCCTAACATGTGGCAATAATACAGTTTTCAATGAAATGTCGTGCATTATCTTCAGCACTAAAAAAATTACAAAGACTATTATTTTGCAAATTAAATCTTTCAGGTACGCCGGGAAGCGTCAGTGCCTAGCTATTAGTTGATTGTAATTAAAATTAGATATTATTCTCATATTTTTAGAAACTTAAAAATTCAACAAATAATCTTTCTCTTTTTCTGAAGTGTTCCATTTTTCTTTCCAGCAGCAATAATAGAAATCCTTGCTTTTAACAATAACAATTCTTTTTGATACCTGAATGCATCCCCGGCATTACCCACAGCAGCCTCTTTGGCCCTATCGTTGCCTATAACACAAATATGAGCTCTGACCAAGTTCATTTTCACATGTATTTTCTCATGATTTACAAGGAGATCTTTTATGTATGAGAGAAAAATATTAGCGTTTGCAGCATGTGCTAGTGCTTCCAAAGCAGACAGTAAGCCTGTGTATATATTAATATATGTTTTTACAGTCATTTAAGAGAAAATATGATAGCAACCAATTCGGCTTGAAAAAACTAATTGTAAGGTTTAAGTCTAATTTTGCCACAGTCTATTTCTATGCCAAACAATAAGCCAAATATGCTGCACCAATTCCATTGTCCTAACCTAAGCCATCAGTAAATATATCCAATTCTCTTACGCAAACATTTGTTCTCTGACATTCCACAACTTTTCTTAATGCAGGATGTACACTTTTAATATTAAAGATCGAAAAATATGCATAATATGAAGTAAAATATCCGTAGGTAGTAAAATCGACATTTTATGAACATAATTAAATTTACCACAATAGAAAGAATAAAATATCGACATGGGCAGCATACCGGCCAATATGCATGCGACTTCCGTCGAGACTGTTTTAAACCTTCTGGTCAGAAGCAGCAGCCAGGGCCGTTGTATCGTATATTTCTGATTCGCTGCAGGTCCGCGGCCTTAGAATACGGAGCCCCAATATCATATAATATAATGGAAGTAATGAATGCGTTGCAAATTATTTCAATAATGTTACCTTTAAGTGCTAATGACTCAGCTGAAAAATTTATTTTATAATACGTCAGAATAGAAATAGTTCTTTTATAAACATAATTAAAATGTTGCTGAAGATTCAATTTACAGTCGAAAACGACACCAAGATATTTAATGTTTCCGACACATTTAATTCTGACACCTTTATATTTTTGTCATCATGGTCTAGTTTGTTTCCCCACCTTTTGGGTAAAATAAGAAATAAGTTTTTTGTAAATTTAATCTCAACTTTTCTTTTTCAATCCATATTAAATTCAAATTCTTTTTCAATCTTCTTCAGCAAATGAAAATAGTTCTCTACTTTCTCCAAAGAATTTTCACGAACCACATATATAATGTCATCAGCATAGCATAACATTCTTACACCATTTGGAGACTCTTTCTTTAACATTCTATATATTACGGTATTTCATAACAACGAACCACCTGACATTTTGCATTAAGGCCGAAAATCCTGTGACTAGTACAATTATTTCTACCTTTATTTATAACGGATACAATCACAGAAGAAGGTTTGATCTAATTTAAACTTTTCCAAAATTTCTTCATTTTTTTTTAAAATCAGGAGCATTATACATAATAACTCTAGGTGGGATAAATTTCCTACTTTTAACATGTAATGCATTGCTCAAATTTTGCTTTTCTTCAATAGCCTTACGAAGTTTCTTTCTGTCATTCTTATCCTTAACTCTGATAATAAAATCTCCATTTTTTATAAGAAGAGTTCAAACTTTGATACTCACATCCTCTGGTTCGAAACAGGAAGATAACTCATCAAAAACATCAATATCAGTAGCAGTAGTTTTCAAGATCACTTCATTTCCTCTGTTTCCTAATTTTTTTGTCATTCTTTTTCAGTTTTAGCGTTATATCTTACATACCCTTTATTTTTAAGTAGATCTTTAAGTTCAAGAATATCTTTCCTAATATTCTTCAGTTCATCATACATACTTTTAACAATATCAGATTCAATGATGTTTGCACTATGCATCATTGCAATATCAAAAATCTTATCTAGTGCTGCATTCATTCCATCCAAAACTGTTCTGGGCACACCTTTTTTAAGATCTGCTATCCTCTGTACGTAATTATAAAGTTCCTTAACTGCAGTCAATGACCCATCAGAAGAACCAACAGTTTTGCTTTTTCAAGGTACTCGTTTTCAAGTTATCTCTGAACGACTGATGGATCCGAATAAATAGACGGCTGTAGCGAGGCGTGTATGGTTATCGGTGGTTATCTGCTAGTGGTAAACGTTAACTCAATCTGTACTTATGCCTCGTCGACGAAAGAGAGCGAGATTTGAACAACTTACAGAGTTTGAACGAGGGAGAATCATGGCCTTCGTGAAGCTGGATTGTCGTATCGTGCAGTAGCCTCTCGTGTGCAGCGTAACAGCAGCACAGTGATGCGCGTTTGGAAGCAGTGGACGGACGAGTGTCGGACAACTCGGAAATCCGGGAGTGGACCCCGAAATGTGACGTCAGCTCGCGATGATAGACACCTGGTCCGCATGGCGCGGACGGACCGTACAGCTTCCTCTAGACAATTGGCAGCACTGTGGTCAATAGCTACAGGTGTTTCATTGTGTGCTTCATCAATTCGTAGACGTCTGCTGCAGTGTGGACTGCGCGCACGGACTCCTTTATACAGGATCCCCCTAACGCACGACCATCGCCGCCTGCGGCTACAATGGGCCAATCAGCATAGAGACTGGCGTGCTGATTGGCAGCATGTCGTGTTTTCTGACGAATCCCGCTTTAATTTGTGGTACCATGATGGCCGCATTCGTGTCAGACGCTATGCCGGTGAACGCCACCTTCCGGAGTGCATTATCGAACGCCACAGTGGACGAACACCCGGAGTTATGGTCTGGGGCGCCATAGCATATCATAGACGATCTCAATTGCTACGAATTGTGGGCAATCTGAACAGCAACCGGTATATCCGTGAAGTTCTACAGCCCGAAGCTGTTCCCTTCCTTCAAAGCTTGCCAGGCGCTGTATTTCAACAGGACAATGCCCGCCCTCATACTGCTCGGATTGTTAAATCCTTCTTTGCAGCGCAGCAGGTACAGCTTCTTCCTTGGCCTGCGTGTTCCCCGGATATGTCGCCAATTGAACATGTGTGGGATGTCATTGGTCGGCGTCTTGCTCGTGATCCTCGTCCTGTTGCGTCTGCAGACGAACTTTGGGTACGCGTACAAACGATATGGAATGCTCTTCCTCAGTCAGACATTCAAACTTTGTTTGACTCCATGCCACGTCGTGTAGCAGCACTTATTGCGGCGCGTGGTGACCACACAAAATACTGATTCTGATCTCTTGTTCTTGTTTGTTTGCTTTGAACATTTAATCATTTATTTGTACCACTACCACTCAACTGTGTATTAAATTGCATTCAATTATGACGATTCCTTCTTGGTGTTGCAATTTTCACAAACGTGAGTGTACAAAGTTCAGTGCTCATGAGAAGTATAAGAAACTCAAAACACAAAAATTTTTAGAAATTCACTCTGCGGGCAGATTACACTGAAAACGCTCTGAAGAAAAAAAGTCCAATGCAAAACTCAATGACTAAATTCACTTTAACTCCAACTTGCTTAAACGTAAACATTGTCCTCCTCGTTAAGCCTAACCACAGCTACCACAGCTAGAAAATTTAAACACTGGTATCTTTAAAAAAAATGTACATAAATGCAAAATATTGATAAAAATGTAAACCGGTGCACTTAAACAATACGATATATGCAATTATGACATTAAATACAGTCCATTTAGAAAAATATAAGACAATATAATATAGAGTTTCCAACAAAACCGATAAGACCAAAC
>KK117870.1:180505-191752 GCA_000611955.2 Stegodyphus mimosarum | reverse complement strand
TGAATGTGTGCTGCACTGCCATACGGCAAGCGGGTGCATCATTGCAATCATACGATTCGAGTTTTGTAGGGCAGTTATGCGAACTTCAGATTTAATAAGGCTTTAACGACTAACTTATATAATTTAGAAAAATTGTCGTGTATTCTACGTTACCAACATCTATGAGATGATGATTGCGGAAAGAATGCATTCAATTAAACTCATTAATGATCATATTGAGAATTGTCTACCTAAGAAGTTGATTTACTTAGAAGCAATCATCACTAATCATGAAAGCACTAAGGCAGTCAACCTTTTTGACAGCAGAGCGTTGAAGAAGAGGTGAACTGGCAGCCTTATGTTGCCCTATTCTTTCAGTCACTAATACACTAATAGCCATGCATGTAATTATAGTATGCTACTGAGTTATCGTTACAATCTTTAAGGTATTTCCAATTAAACATGGAATACAAGTTTAAGAATTTATATATAATTTAGAAAATCCAAATAACATTGCCTTTGGTTTTCCAGACGATTTCCAGGCATTTCAAAAGATAATAATGCCCATCCTTCGAAAGAAACGTGATATGCCTTATGATCGTATACCTCTTAAAGTATTCAGTAAAAACTTTTTCAGAAAAACAAAAAGGTCATGTTAATCTCTCTCGAAATTACAGAATTTCCTACAAAATCGATAATGACCAAACGAAACACTTTTCCTGGTCAATGAATATGTATTTAACTGCCATACAACAAATGGGTTCATCAATGTAATCATACGATCAGAGTCTTGCAGAGCAATTATGAGAGGCTTTAAGCAACGATTGCAGGGAAGGTAAAATTGTAAACTCATATTAAACGGACGCGTGGAAAGATGTTTTCCAAGAGGAAACTTATTTCCTGGTCATACTCATGACAAGGTAAATGAGAGTAAGTTATAAGGCCGAGGGCGGATATGTTTACTACTAGAAGATGAATTTACTAACAAAGAAAAATGCTTCTGCATTTTCACTGTTTACTCAATTTTTTTTTCACGCGCTCTTTTTTACAGCTGATAGTTATTTTCTGTTGATTATGTTATTACAATAAATGAATTTCTTATAATGAAGGGTATGATACGGTTGGTTGTTACAGGATCAAACAGAAAACCTTAACCTGTGGCTTTAAGAAATTATCAGTTACTTTTTGTCTTTTAAAGAGACATTACTTTTTTATCTTTTAAAGAGAGAGGTGTAGTGTAGTAGGCTTTCTTGTGGTGCACCTCGGAAACGCTAAGTAAGGCTAAATCTACTATGCTTCTAAACGCACCCTGGATAACTAACGCACCTGGATAAATCTATTGCAATTCGCAGAGCGCAAGCTCCATGGAGGACTCTGTATTACATGTGCTGCACTGGAATGCAGGCAACTTAAAACAGTCTAAGAAAGTTAAGCTGGAAATTACAGTAAATCAGCTTGAAGTATGTGTTTTCACTATTGTGGAAGTTCGAGTTTATAAGAAAGACAGTGAGACATTTAATTTTCGAAATTTTACAATGTTTAATCTGGAGAAGATTAGACAGATAGCCGGCGGTATTATGATTGGAATAAGAAATACCCTAACTGGAAAATTTTCAGTTGTTAAGAAGATGGAGGAGGAGGAGGAAAAGTCTGAAATAGCAAAAATAGATGTCTAAAAAGAAGGAAGGCATTTTGAAGTTTCTTTCTGTGTATAGCACTCCAAGAAACAAACCTAATTTGGGTAGATTAGAAATTGGTAAAGAGACTATTGTGATGGGGGATTTCAATGCCCACTCATTTGAATGGGGTTTCTATGATTATAACGTTGCAGGAAGAGAACTGGAATATTTTATTAGCGCTGGAGAGCCTTTTCAACATGCTTGAAAACAGAGTCAGAGATATTGATTTAGCCAACTGCTCTACTGATGCCGCAAATAAGGAATTCTGTAATATGGTTTTGAAGGCGGCTAGACGAGAGATTCGAAACAGTAAAATTAAAAAGGACAAACTTTCCTGGAACGAGGTTTCAAACTGCTGAAAGAAAGACGGAATGCAGCAGAAAGAGATAGCATTTCAAGGAAGGTTTTAGATTATTTAGTCACAGCGTGTTCCGCCTGCTGAAGGCCACATTTACTAGTTGAAATTCTAGTTAGCCTTCTGTCTTCATTCCAGCCAATAGTGCTTCTTCTGCTTTATTCCAGCCAATAGTGCTTGTCACGCTAATGTAGGTTTAAGGCAACTTGCGCGTTAATTATTTCTGTTTAGCCTTTGGCTAACCTAAGACTTAGCTTTAATTTGAAATTCGACCTTTTGAGTTACGTCATAAATGCTGGCAGATTCTGTAAGCACAAGGAGTGCCTTCTATTCAGTTATTTGAGTTCTGAATAAAGAGTCTTTTACACCCTTCTTACGTTTCTGTGTGATTAAACAAACATAGCGATAATTCATTTAAGTCTATCAGAGTCTTGTATGCTATGTAGTGAGACTCTACAAATCAAAGTCCACAAAAGACCCTTTGGTGTGTTTTATGCAAGACGAGTGCTGGAGGTGCAAGAAGAATGCTAGACGAGTGAATGGCTCAGCAATGGAAGAAAGGTGCCATTCGAGTGAGGGGAACAATTTCAATTTCTTCATGTACCCAGCTAGAGATGGAGAGATATAACTTGAGATATAATTTAAATACTGTTAATGGACTTTCAAAATGTGAACAATTAATGAGTTCTGTAGATAATTACAGTACACGTAAAGGTATGACTCAGTTGCATGTATGCCCTTAGTACAATCTGTTATAATACACTAAGTGTGACAGTAAACAATTAACAGAGTTACTGATACAAAAACTTAAAAAAAAATACATTAAAGTAAGGCATTTATACACAATTATTCAAGGTTAATTAAGGTACATGACATTAATTTAAAGATAATATATATACTTCTTAGACACACACATTAAATTAAAAAAATTAAATAAAAAGTCATAAAAAAGAAAGAATACAAAAGGCAATAAAAATAGATAGAAGACAGAAAACGAGTACTTTAATAAAATATGTTAAACGCAACTACAGAACATGTAGGGGCTGTACTGACTACGAGGATGGCAGCTTAAAGTTACGTTCTGTTTGAGATATTATAGAAACATCAGCTTATTTCGAAGCAGGAGACATGAAAAATGAGCAATGTCCTCGCCGGGACTCGAACCACGGACCTCTCAAATACGCGTCGAGCGTGCTGACCACTACACCACGAAAGCGTGCTAAGAAGGCGGGATAAGTACCTTATATACTCCCCCTTTTAAAGGGCGACTGGGATTAGGGGAGCCAATCGCCAAATCCTGGTGGCTGAGAATCATCATCCATCACCTTTTAGTTCGGGCGCCACTGTAGAGAGATTAGGTATTTTTTTAAAGCAGGAGACATGAAAAATGAGCAATGTCCTGGCCGAGTCTCTAACCGCGGAACTCTCGAATACGCGCCTAGTGTGCTGGCCATTACACCACGAAGGCATGCTGAGAAGGCGGGAGAAATAGCTTATAGACTTCCCCTTTGAAAGGGCGACTAGGGCTCAGGAGACCCAGTCGCCAAATCCTCATGATGGAGAATCATCATCCACCACCTTTTTTAGTTCGGGCGCTTCTGTAGAGTCATTAGGATTTTTGACGTTGAGAAGTTAGAAACCAGCAATGCCGGGACTTGAACCACGGACCTCTCGAATACGCATCGAGCGTACTGACCACTGCTCCACTAACTCCATTAAGGTATGCAAAGAAGGCTGAAGAAATACCTTATAATATTATGTGCGATACTGACGCAATCACGTATGCGTTTCAAAGCAGAACAATTTTTAAAAATAACTTCAACGCATGCACGGAAGTTCTCTGCTGCTGGCTGCCTAAGGTGATGTTCTGCACTCTCTCTGCAAACGGGCACATAATGATCCGGACCTCCTGGCATCCCAAATGAGCACTGGCCATTTTCACCTGGTCTAAAGCAGAGTTTCTTAAACTGTGGGTCGCGGGACCTGCAGCAGGGGGCGGTCAAACATTTTAGTACTTTTGATATTTCTTTAACCTTTTATAATAATTTTGCAATTACCAAATATTTTTGCTTAATGTATCTGAAAATAGATAAAGATAAGGCAATATAGACAAAGAAAAAAATAAAATGTTTCGTTTATTCTTTTTATAATATGAACGTTCATTTTACTTGCTTTGCACATGACGCAGTCATTTCGTCTGTTACCTATTTAAAATTTTCACATTGTTCTATGTCTTAAAATTAGAAATTAAAGTTAATGACCTAAAACTGCAATAGTATATTACAGTACAAGCGAAAAAATTGATAGTTTCACTCACGTGTGTGTCGGATTTGCGCAATGCTTACGGAGTTCTACAAAATTTTCGGAAATATTATGGGGCCACGAAAGAAATCTCAGTGATAAAAAGGGGTCGTGACTAAAAAAGGTTTAAGAAGCCCTGGTCTAAGGCGATGCATATCTGTCATGAACTGCGCGTGCCCTGTTAGAAATTGAGTAAAGTGAGACGAGCCACTTGATAGAATCTGATTTAATTTTGGAAATTTGTAGACTCTTCTGCCAGCATTCTATCTTTCCTCAGCTTTTAAGAACGAGTCCAGAATGCCCATATCAAGTTCTAAGGTAATTTCTCTCTCATCCGAGCATGCCTTGATGGTGTAACGGTAGCACATTCGGCGCCATTCGAGAAGTCCAGGTTCGAATCCCGATGAGAACATTGCACATTTTTCACATGTTTTGCTTCAAAAAACCTAATGACTCGCCTAGTGATAAAATGTACGTGCGTGGGGTTCAGTCGCTGCCGTCTTGGCTGTTGCATCGGAAGTTTCGTTACCCAGTATTCCGGTATGGGCAGGTACCCAATGGAGTTTGGGCCTCGGTTATCTGGTATATATATATTAAGAGTTTTTGTACGACTCTTAAGAGCGGATCTTTACAGTATGTGTCTTGGATTGCTTGAAGGCTACAGACAGAATCTGCATATATTATTGAAACAATTATTAGGCAGTGCAGACAATTGCAGCTTTTAATGCGAGCAACTCAGCCTGAAAACTGATTTGCGCTGCCTGAGATTTCTTTCCTAGGTCCTTATGACCTGGCTTCCATGTAGATGCTTCCATGCTTTCCATACTGCTGTTGCCACATTACCTTTTTGACCCATCAGTATAGTTTAGAGTGGCTTTGAACCACGCCGGCGACTTACAGCTAATCATAATGTTGAATTTAGCCCGATGACAAAGTGGCTAGAGAATACTTTGCTCATAGCCAGTATATACGTAAATGATATTCCACAAACAAGTCTATTTGAGTCGGAGCAACGCACTATTGGACTCTCCATACAGAGGTGGCAGTTCTGAAATCACATTTAATGCATTAGTAGGCGGGGTTTTGTAACCTGTGCAAATTCTTATGAGTTATGGTCTTCGTGCTGAGCGTAGCGGATTTTTCATTTTAAGTATTAACAGTTATGTCTCACATGGAGGCCATATGGAGTGCAATTCGCTTTGTAACTGGTGTGTACCACGTCCTAAGTATCTTCGAAGAAAATTCCCATGTTGGTGCTGCTATCCCAAGCTTAAAGTAAAAAAAACTCTATGAAAACGTCCCTTCTTTTAAATGTAGGATCCCAGTGAGTGAGTCATCAGTTATAGCCCTAGGTATCTCATGTTTCTAACTATTTTAGTAGACTGTCGAAAAAGTTGACGTTTGCTATGTTGTGAGTATAGATGAAGTTTAAGAACAGGAAACCCCTGTTTTCTCATGGGCTCTCTATAGAGGGCTAGCAGCGTTAAACTCTCCCGAGATTATCTTATGCTTATTCGTAATTAGCATGATTTGTTTCAGCTCCTGGAGTGCTGCGGCAATGTTGTTTAAGGGAAGGAAATAGACGCTGGTGATGGCAGTCTGATCATAAGACCTTCCCACTGCACAGTAACTGTGTAATCTGCAGCCTATGGATTGTCAAATTTTAATACTGCTAAATCTTGTAATTCTGTTATTTGTGATGTTATTTGTGGAGCGGAACTCTTGCAGTAGATTTATAGCAATGTTAGTTTCTAGAATCATTTGTGCTGCATGATCACTTCCACCGTTGCAGCGCTGCAAGTGGCCTTAGAGAACAGCAGAGCCATGTACTCTTCTAGAGAATGCAAAAGCTTGCTGTTCAGTTAGCACTGCGCCACTGTTTTCATTCTGAATAGTTCCGCCTTGCAGCTTTGGTATTGCCTTGCATTTGATGGATCGAAGCTATTCACTTTGGATTTTTTATGAATTGCACAGCTGACGCAGTGTGGTGTACTTGCTTTGCATTTATCTTGACCATGAACTTATCCAGCAGGTCAACGCGCCTTTTCAGGAGTAGCTCAAGTGTCTCAGCCGCTGATAGTTAAAACATCTTACAACTTGAAAATATTTTCTGAAAGCACTAGAACTAAATTTTATGAGAATTCTTCTATGGTCCATAATATCCTCTACAAACTCTGCTGTAGATCAAGGATCCAGTTGTGTGAATAAGAATTTTAGGATGTATTTTCCCCTCATTTGCTGAAGGTACAAAGCTTCACATATGTCATCTGCTGTTTCGGGCTTGGGGTTTCTAAATACGATTATTGAGAACTTCCTGTATGAGGGCTCTTTGAGTGTGATTGCTGCTATGAGAGAGGTCTCTACCTCAGTTTTTTTTTGTTTTCATGAGTGTTTCTATATTTTTCCTTTCGCTACCATCTTATTAAAAGTTCGATAGAGCGTACTCCCTGAACAGTAAAGCCCAGTTTCTTAGCAGTAAGTTCAGAAGTTAATTAAGTTTTGACTTACTCAGGAGTCCTATTTGCTTCTTTTACTTTTAACAGGAAAACGTGCTCCGACAACCTCTTGGTTTTTTTAGAGTACATTTTCTTCTCTTCCTGTTTTTAACTTCAGAAAAGGAAGTTTCGTATGCTTCTACGTATTCTGTAAGGTCTTCTGTGAGGCTGGAACACTTATAGAACGTTTATTGTTTACTCTAATTTGCTTTTGCAGCAGCTGAAGTTTTCCTTGCTGACTTGCGCAGTACGCTTCATGTTCTGCAAAAGTGTTGCGAATAAAGGTTATTAATGAACTCAGCAGTTTTTTGTGGCTCACGCTGAATATGCGGCTGTACTTTGTTTGCGTTAGAAATGAATGTACACTGGTGTGCAAAAATTAAGGACAAGGTCGAAAAATTAGCATATCAGCTGAACGAAGAGGCAAAACGGACAGAAAGACCAATCAGGAGAATAAGTAAGGTGATGTACGGTAGCACATGCGCAGATATGCAGGTAGACGTAATGGGGGAGTGTCTGAGTAGTATAAAGCATTTTGTCGGTGTAAGATCAGTATTTCTGGCAAAGAGATTGCACGCCGTATAGCAGTTAAAATCACACCGAGTTGCTGCCTCAGCGAGAAATGGCGAATAATCAATGTGCTAGAAGACATCTGGATGCTTTTACCCGAGGTCGAATCATTGTGAGGTTGGAGGAAGGCCGCAGTGTGACAAGTGTGGCTGCAGAGTCCGGAATTGCTCACAGCATCGTTTCACGACTTTGGAGACAATTTCAAACTACAGGAACAGCTATCCGGGGGTTTAGTAGTGGTCGTCCACGAGGAACCACACCCGCAGATGACCGGTATATTGCCTTACAGGCCAGAAGAAACAGGCGGCAGACAGCGGGAGAAATCGCTAAACACACGACACAGGCGACTGGACGACCGATATCGCGTTTTACCGTGGCCAGAAGACTGCACGGTGGTGGTCTGTTTGCACGACGCCCTGTACGGTGTGTACCTCTAACGCCTGCCCATCGGAGAAGGCGTTCTCTGTGGTGCCGGGAACACCGGAATTGGAGAGACAATGAATGGGGACGAGTACTCTTTACAGATGAGAGCAGATTTAGTCTGAGTTGCGATTCTAGACACATACACATCTGGACAGAGCGGGGAACACGCAATAACCCCTTCAACATCATCAAAAGGGACTGTTTTGGAGGTCGCGGAGTTCTCGTTCGAGCAGACATAATGCTTGGTAGCCGGACCGACCTTCATATCTCCCAAGGAGGTTCGTCACCTGGGACTGCTATTGTAACGAGGTTCTTCTTCCTTACATGCGTCTTTTCACAAGGGCTATGGGTCCTCAGTTCCTCTTCATGGACGACAACGCTCCACCTCATCGCACAGTTACTGTCGAAGAGCTGTTGGAGAGTGAAGATATTGAACACATGGATTGGTCGGCAAGGTCTCTGGATCTAAATCCCGTCAAGTATGTACGGAACTTACTAGGGAGAGCCGTGGCAGCACGTAACTTATCGCCAGTAACGATTCCGAAACTGCGATTGGTGCTACAAGAAGAACGAGCAGCAGTGTCTCAACAGTTCATTAACCACATATCCAGCATGCACAAATGATGTGAAACCTACCTAGCAGTCAGGGGAGATCATATCCCCTATTAAAGACTGGATGTTTCTTGCTGGACATCCATCACAGGGATGTTTCGGCCTTCAGTCGCATTGCGCTCCATGCTACTTTTTCAATAAAGCTTCTTTTTATCCCTCTGATTTCTCTTTTAGTAAGTGTTGCTTACATTACTCATGTCCTTCCGTATTGGGGATCTTACGGTATTAAATGTGTTGATTTGGAAAGCTTTTGTACAAAGTTATATTGAAAAAACCGTCTCGCCCTTAATTTTTGCACACCAGTGTAGTTGGTTGCTAAGATGGATTATGGCCACAATTCTGGAAGCAAGTGAATGGATAAGAGTCTACGGAAGGGGAATTGTTCAATTTAGAGATGGAACTTTCTAAGCTTGCCTGTGATTTTGGAGTTTGCAAGATCATGTTTCCACTGACAGTTTCGCCATTTTTAATGTTCTATAATGCAATTTTGTATCCAATGTTTCTATTGTCCAAGACAGTAGACAAGGATTTTTCTCGTTCAACACATTCCATGCGAGTTGGCGGACGACCTCTGCCGTGAACAATATCCTCTCTGCCCTGTGAGTTAGATAGCTTTATTTCCAATTGGGATTCATCAAGACTTGATGTATAAAATATTAGAGAACAGGTATATCAAAAATAAAATATCTGATGTGTACACCACATGACTTCCTTGTACGGAATATTAAATTATACGCAACTTTCCTGCATTTCATTTAAACATTTTGGATTAACAGTTAGCGAATTTTGAACTAAATCTACTTCGGCGATAGTGCATAAACCACAATAGAATAAATGCATTCTTTAAAGTTCACTATATTTATTTACCATAGCCACACTTAGGCGCTAATTCACTTGACAGCGTTACATCTCATTCATTTTACAACTCATATTCCGCAAAAATTATAGCGTCTGAAGAATTACCACAAGTTCTGTTCAAATACTATAATAAATCTAAAGCGATATACAAAAGAAATTATACAAATAAAAAAGAAACAGCTTTTCACAGATGATTCAGCGCCGCTTATCTAATGCGCATGCGCTACTACTAATTCAGTTCTCACTTCGGGGTAAGGCAAAAATACACAAAAATTTAAAATGTTTTCGTTATAAATTGAAAAATATAGAAAAACATAAAACACCAAGTACAGTTAAAAAAAAGATTTTTACAAATAAAATTACAATTTGTACGCAGAAACCAGCTAATATATTAAATGATAATTCCAGAATTAATCAAGCATAATTTAATTCGCAATATTGAAAGAAGACGTTGCCTTGTTGTTGCAAAGCTAAGTTTCTCTAGATTGGCAACAAAGCCACTATTCTGCTAAGTTTCAAATGTATACAAATATGGCCGCAAATATGGCCGCAATTATAGCAAGGCTTAGCCACACTTAAAAAGCTTTTAAATTGTTGATAATTACACAATTATTGCACGCAGATTAACTAAGGGCATAAAAATCTTAACCGAAAGATAAGAACAACATAATTCAATCATTTTTAAAGCAAAAAATTCACAATTTACAAACTTATAAGAACAAAGAAACTGTGCTCACTTAGCCGAGTAACAGAGGGGATATATATATACATATATTTATATACTTTTGGTGTGGCCGATTGCAACCAAAATGTGAGGTGCACATCTACATGCTATTGCAGCCCTATATACAAAATTTTAACGTTCTGAGGATCCTCGTTTTTGAGTTATACGAAATACATACATACGTACGTACCTAAGCACGCATAGACACCACGAAAAAAATCTCTTCAGAATCCATTTTAAAGCAGTTTTATAATTATTTTGGGGGAAAAGAGTCTTTTATTCTATCCTCACATACGGATGTTACTGAAAAACATCGTTAAATTGCATTCGATAGCTGTCATACTAGATATTTTCGTTGAAATATAATACCCGAAATTTTTCGCTATTACAATACTTCCTTTTTACTTCGTACAAGGAATTAAAAATACAACGGATCAACTGTAGAAACTGGAAAAACTCTTGAGGAAGAGAATCAAGCAACTAAACATAAAAGCTGAAAAAGTTATCCACAATGTTGCTATACAATCAAATATAAATATAATATAGACTGAGAAACCTAACCAACACTTCCTCTGGTTTATAAATATTTGCTTATGCTACCACTATCTGAAGTAACTTGTGAAAGGTCATTTTCAAAATTGAAACATTTGAACAAACCGATTACACAGTAGTCTTGCACAGTCAAATTTGGAAGCATTTATGTCGATGAAATCTGAAACTGATCTATTAAACTAATAGAAAATGACAATAGTTAATGATTTCGCCAGATCAAATGAAATTTCTCTAAAACGGTTATTACATTAAAGAAGTTGCCTTTCTTACTGAAATTTTTAATAATCTTTCTACTAATTTTTATATTAATACTTAAAAATATTTATTTGGTTTTATATATTTAAATATTTGATTCTTTTAGTATATGTTGTATTCAATGCTTCATTGTATAATATATTTTTAAAAAGCAACAAGTGATTAAGATAGGCACACATGCATTATTAAAAAATTAACTTTTTTTTAAAATTAAAAATTTCAATATCTCATTTTGTATCAATGGAAAATCACGTGTAGCGCCTTAGCATCTAATGCCATCTTTAAATCAAACAGTTTATATACTTGATATTTATTGAGCATTCAAAGCTATAAGTTTCTAAGTGAGAAGTTTTGATTTTTACAGTTGCTTCTATGGAAATAACTAGATTATTTTGTGATCGAAAGTTAATCAATATTGTTTATATTTTAAAGAATTTTTATTAT
>KK117870.1:140443-180451 GCA_000611955.2 Stegodyphus mimosarum | reverse complement strand
TAAATTAATTTATTATTTTATAATTACTTCTTAATTACGATAATCAATTAACTAATTAATTATCGACAAATATATTTTTTAATTATCAACATTATCAAGTGATGATCAATTAGTTTCTTTCACGAGTCAGAATAATCTTATCCGCCCCTGGCATATATATTTAGGACTATGTTTATGAAATATGATAATCTATTATCTTTTGGTGAATACAAAAATTAAGCTATTGGGTAAACATTCCTGTAGAGCAACTCAGTTGTTGGACATACAGGTATGCATCCATCGGGCCACTCAGTTGTCGAGCACATCATCGGGCAAGTGAGTTGTCGGCGAACTGAGCGTCGGGGAAACGACGTAACACGATCCAACGAAAATTCAGAAGTAGGAATGAATATTGATTATCGCACTTAAAATGCAGCATCTGAAATTCTAGCCTTGCTTGCGAAGAACAAAAAAAATTACTTTTAGTAGCGAATGCTATCTACTATTGTAGAATAACATTGGATCGATTAAAGGGTTATTAATTAATTCCTATGGACACAGCAAATTTCTAAAACAGAATCTTCTTTACTCTTTATGGAATTTCAAACAGCTAGAGGGCGTGTGACTCGCTTACTTATATGAATTGGGCTTTCAAAGGCAGAAGCAATATTTAAAATAGGGGGGAAAACTTAAAGCCTCAGAAACATCATTGCAGGTGATATGCGCAGAGCCAAGACTTACCTCACTGACAAATACCTCTTTAAATTTACGCTTCTTTTTATTTTATTTTATTTTATTTATTTTTTTTTATCTAGGGACCTTTTATAACCAAAGCGTTTTTAAAATTTCTTACGGGGATTCTTTCCACTTTTGGGAAAACTCTAAATCATTTCATCTCTTTTGTTCACCACCTCCAAGTAACGAAAATCACTATCGTCTTCGGTATACTACTTGCCTGAAACCTAAGTACCTTTTTATGGTTTCCTTACCTCCAAAATGCAGAATATTCGTTTTCCAACGTGGAATACATAATAGGATACTTCCTACTATAACTGTCAATTTCTCGGCTTCTTTCTATAATTTCACTATCATAATTTTTAGTTGAGATGATATTTGTATTAAGCTGCGGGTCACTGTGTCCGATAGCAAAATTCTTACAGATGGTCAAGTCTGCTTCTCGAAAAGAAATTTTTTAAAAAAAGAAAAGGAACAATATAATAAAATAAGACGTAACTAATGACTTCCTTTATCGCGAAAACTAATTAATGACGGAGCAAGGCTTTCACTTCAAGCGTTCATGTCTTATAATTTATTGCTGGGAACCTATTTTACTATAACAATGTAATAAAAATAAAGCGAACTCTCACTTGCCTTTAATGTGAAAAAGGGCAGTTCTTCGTTTTGCAATTTAAAACAATGTGGGCCATTTTCAAGTTATTCGAAAAGTGAATGACAGGCAAACAAATAGGGAAAAAAGAGATTTTAAAAAATTTAGTTATTATAACTTATTTTTTGGATACTTTATACAACCATCTTCGTCTTTAGCTGCCGAGTTATAATATGCAACAAACATCTTTGGACTAAAAGAACAGTGTTTCTCTCTTATAGTTGTCAGATTAATGTTGACTTAATATAAAACAATGTATTTCGGGAAACATCTAACACGTTTCCTTGTTCTTCGTGAAATAAAAATATTCTGTAGAATGATTTTAGAAGAATGAATAACGGCAGAATACTATTGCGTCCTAAAGAATGGCTTCAGTATCTTTGGAAATGCATGGAAATCTATGGGAGGGAGTATGATTCCCGAGTTAGAGATTATTTGTGTTAGACTATTATATAAAGACTTTGTGTTAGACTATTATGTAATAGGCTATGTTTGTTTGTTTGAGTTACACTATTAGTCATTAGTTACATCTAACTAAATGGCACCTTTTTCAGACAGGATGAAGTAAAGTTTTAACCATTGCCAACAATTTTTCTAAACGTATTTCGGCGATGTTGTAGATTTCACTAGTCAAATTTTTCTAAAGTAATTGAACTTCACTTTCCCCCCCCCCGAGAATATAATCAGCTATCAAATCCAAGAGAAGAGGCGAAAATCTTGATAAAGAGCATATGGGGAAAAAGAAAGAAATCGGAAGGATATGGTCTTTAGTTTCATGAGGTTACTAATAAAAAATACGTTCTTATATAATCTGCTATGTGAGTTTTTTTAATGAATTAACCGAAATGGCTGAAATATTTATTTTAAAGCAATTATCACAAAAATGAATAAATTTGAACAAATTTATTAAAAACTGTGAGAGATTTCATGTCAACAGAAAAAACAAAATTAGCTTCTAGTGATTGTCAGAGCACTGATGGTGCTCATCTAGTGTTATAGAGACGTTAGGTTATTTGGGAGCAGGAGGTATGAAAAATAGGCAATGCCCTCTCCAGGACTCGAACCACAGACCTCTCGAATACGCGCCGAACGTGCTGAACATTACACCACGAAAGCATGTTAAGAAGGCGGGAGAAATACCTTATATGTTCTCCCTTTTAAAGGAAGACTGGGGATTAGGGGACCTAATCGCCAAATCCTGGTGCGGAGAATCATCATTCTTCAGCTTTTTTTTAGTTTAGGCGCTGCTTATAGAGACATTAGATTATTTGCAAGCAGGAGATACGAAAAATGAGCAATGCCGTCGTCGGGACTCGAACGACGGACCTCTCGAATAGGCGCCGAGCGTGCTGACCCCTACACCACGAAGGCATGTTAAGAAGGTGGGAGAAATATCTTATAGTGTCAGGCTGTTACTTAAGCCTAATTTGTGTCAAGTTGTTACCTATCCTCCTAAAACTGTTGAAGTGGTTTGAACCCATTGCACTGTTCGTAAGGAAGCGCTGGAGTTCCTGAATTTGAGCATTAACTGTAAACTATGATAAATAAAATAAACTTCATTAAAACTTGACATCAGAAAGTATAGTCTTTTTTATCAATATGTATCAAAATATGATATTTGAATATACATATGTTATAATGTTATGAAAAGCACCAGATATATTTCCATGGAAATTGACTGCCTCATTCTTTTGAACTTTGACAAGAACTATACTGTTATAATGGCGAAGAAGACCGTACCAGTGCTAAGTGTCTTTTTGGATATATTGGATTATCCGCAAAGTTCTGCTATTTTTTTATGATATATACAAATGAAGCAGTTCAAAGCATAGAAAAAAATTTCGGTAAAGTACATAAGCAATATTTTGTCTATAATTTTTTGTAATTTTTTGTCATCTCTCCGGAGCTGGAAAATTCCTTTTTAAAAAAGTTGTTAGATTTTTATTTTTAAAGAAGTTATCAAGATGCTGTTTAACACCTCACAGAAGTGAACTACAACCGTTCTAAGACCTTTTAAGTGACCTAAAGAGATGAAATTCGACAGGATCTGATGAATATGAGAGGTGACACAAAACATCTCAACTAACAGTGAGTAAGTTTTTGTCTGACATTCATCGTAATGTGGGATCCATCATTGTCATGCTGGGTAAGAGTATCACGAAACTTGATCAGTTATGAGCACTGTGCTTCGAAATATGCTTTTAAAATTGCCATTTGGAAACAGCATTTTTCCAAATTTATTGCCTAATTTGGTGAGAACAATTCTTAGTTTGGAGTTAGTTCACAGTCCTATCATACACGATTTATTTTTGGCATGCACTTCATTCTCAATGATACTAAACGAGGTTCTTCTGGCTTAACTCACCATTTGTTTCTTGTAACGTTATTGTATACTATCCACTTCTCATCTCCGGTAACGAGCTGTTTCAAAAAAGGAGCCTTTTAATTTTTTTAGCAAAGAGTCACAAACCAAAATTCGATGAAGCATATTCTGCTCTGTTAAAATGCAATTAGCCCATACATCGTAGCAGCTTACATACCAAATCATTTTTAAATGATTATGTACTGTACGTTTAGGAATATTTAATTTGTCTGATAGTTCCTGAACTGCATAACGTAGATTTTCAGCAATAGCTCCTTTTAATAGGTCCTAGTTTACACTGGATCGTCATCAAGAACGGATATCATTTTCAAAACTGAAATTTTCACGCTTCAACTTCTCAAACCCCCTTCAAACTGTGTCATCGGAAACAACACTTTATTCCATATTTATCGCAAATTTTATAAACACCCTAGCTAGCATTTTCTCCTTTTTTAAAATAAAGAACATAATAATCAGGAAGATAACTTCTGGGTTCTTCATTCTTAGCAATGCACTGGGAAAACAATTAATCAACAACACATGGAAGAGTTAAGCAGACCATATTTAAATATCCGTTTCAATGAAGATCAATTAACAAAATAATTAGAAGAAAATGGGCTTTGATATCAAAATCCACGGAACCCTCCAGTTGAAACAATAGCTTACAAGTTAAAAGCTGCATATCACTATGACAGTTTTGAACAGGGTAACAGTTATGACAGAGAGAAACAACTTGCTATTATTAAAGATATGCCAAGTTGCTTTACAGAAATGAAACTCACTTGATTCAACTTACGGATAGTTTCTGTATTCAAAAAGAATTTCTTTGGAGGAGACAAATTATTAAGATGAAGGGATGGTCTAATTTCACAAGTCTGTAGCAGTTCATCGTGAAGAGTGAAATAACATTTCTACTGATCCTGCTGCTGTAATTTGAGGATAATTAATTGAACTCACAGTTTATATTGGTGACGTTTTTCTTCGAAAATATGACAGATGTCAAGGGACTCAAAATCCATTCAGATTTTAAGTACTGCAGTTGAAAAGGAATGAAAGGAATTTCATTAAAGTTGTCACTAAAAACAATTATGCATGCATTGTCAAAAGTGTAAAATTAACTAAATCAGAGATTTACAAGATTAAGTTGTAAGGTTTATCCTAATTTTATTAACAGTTATTTTAAGTTTATGCATCATTTATATCTATTCTAGTTTCAGCTTACAATTTCCTACCAGAATGTAATTTCAGAAAAGCGTTTAATGCAAATGAGTAAAGAGTAGTATTTAAGTCGATGTTTCACCGACTTCGAAAGAGAGCCTGAGTTTGACTAGCGCGCGTTTGCCTTTTGGCTACGACTCTCTAAGCTATCGCTACGCTTGGCCATACTTTAGGCCCTTGTTTGGCTTCGCCGACTTAATTAAGATTTAGGGGCCAACTACTTAGAATCTTGATATCTTCGGCTATATCCTTCAATTAGCTTTAGTTAAGCTTAGTTAAGTTTGATTTTATATTCATTTAAGTTCAAGCCCAAGTGGAGGCTTTACTGTACACTCCAAAAAGCGAAATCATTCGAGTTAAGAGTTGATTGTATTATATTTATTCTAAGAAATAAAGGGTAGTTAACCCTTCGTAATTCTTATGTCTCCATTCACACACTTAAGCAATTATTCGCTTCTTAGTGTTTGTGGGGTTCAAGGATTGAACACGAAATTAAATAAGTAAAACTCCACAAAGTAATAAAAATTAATAACATTAATTTCTTCTGCGTCTTTATTCCTAGACGATCCTGAGCGTTCAGTAGTGGCTCTCATAAAATCGAATACTTGTCAAAATTTGAATTGGGAGATCGGGAAGCTGAGTAATAATAAACAAGTTTCAAGCTTCAGGTTAATAAAAGAAGTGATGAGAGTGAAACTTTACTGTCTCTTACTAATGGTCATTGCAGTATATCATTGACAGTTATCTGGACACAAATTTAAGATTAATTAAATTTTAAGAAAAAAGTAATTTCCCATGTTCTTTTCTTTACGGGAAAGGATGTCTAAAAATGCACTTGTTTACAGTTTACCTTGTACCCCAAAATAATTATTTAAATAATATAATTAAATGTCTATGTTAAAGTTTTTCTTTAATGTTTCTTTAATGTCTATGTTTCTTTAATGTTTTAAATGTTTAAGTTTTTCTTTTCCCTCAATTAAAAAAAATGAGGTGATGAACGACTTTAATTATTTAATAGATTTCCCAAATCTTTAGTGCTAAAAATGCTGAGCAAAACTAATAAATGTTAGAACAATGTTTTATCAAATATTACACTGGGAAGTCATATAAAGACTATATTTGATCAAGGTGGATGTGTTTTAATAAAGGCTAAACACGTCTGACATATATAGTCTTGGAACAATCCATTATTTCACATGTCCATGTGTTAGCCAGCACATACTAAACTAGTTTCTTTTTCCAATTTTTATTCATATTTTATACGTATATGATGGCCATTATGTTCAGTTCAACACAGTTTTATAAACTAGATTCAATAGAGTATTATGTTTTAGCATAATTAATTGTTATGTTAAAAAATCAACCTACTAATTGTTTAGCATCGAAGCAATATAATGCATAACTCAGAAAATTTAGAACGCATTTCTCAGATTTATTAAAAAATTAAAACTCATTTTATACCTAAAAAGTATTTTGTTTCTGAATTTATCGAGACCGAAATTAATAGTTCTTAAATTACCGTGTTTCGTCTCTCAATTTTCCTCCTAATTTAGCGCCCAGGTTCTAAAAATAAAAAAAAAAATATTCGCGTAGTTTTGCCCTTCCGCAGTGCCTTCAAAAAACAAGCTCTTATAAATTTCAAAATAGATTCGTCCACGTAATGAATGATTTCGCTTTACTAATAAAGACAAACCCTCGAAAATTACCTTCGAAGGTCCCGCCGAACCATTCACTTCTAACAGTTGAACTTTACACACCCTAATACAAGAACTGACATTCAGTCTACTATTTTGCTGAGTCACTTGCATATTTACCTTCTGTAATTATTTATGCATGATTTGAGGCCTAAGAAATAGAAGAGACTATTAAGTATTTTCTCCCTCCTTTCTGCATGCCTTCGTTATGCAATGGTAGCACACTCGACGCATAGTCGAGAGGTCCAGGCTCGAGTGCCTGAGAAAACATTGCTAATTTTTCTCAACGTTTCCTGCTTCAAAATAACCTAATGACTCTACAGTGGCGCTCGAACTAAAAGGTGGTGGATGATTCTTCGCCACCAGGATTTGGCGATTGGGTCCCCTAATAGGCTTGGGGATAAGCCCTCGGGAAAGACGACTGTGGGGCTCCAGTTTGTGTGTGGGTTTGCCTAGCCCTAACACAGGACTCTGTTTTCCCTTGTTGGGCTCCGTGGTGAGAATTTTTCGGACCTGAATTTTATTTGTTTCAAATATGGCTTCCACAAACACCAAATTTATTACAGTGACAAACACACAGCACAACGAAATTCAGAAAATAGATACTGAGAGTGTCAATTCATGGAATATCAACAGGATACGCATAATTGCAGATGGTAGTGAACCTAAGAAAAACCCACGTTTCCTTGTGATATCTAGCTTTTCTGGTGAACTGCAAAAAATGTCTCCATCTGCAATAAATAAACATATTCATGCATTGATTGGTGAGAGAAGAAATGTAAAACATCTCCATTCTGGAGATTTGCTAAGCAGTAAGATTTCAGCCACCCAGTCTGCTTCTTTGCTTTGAATACCCAAACTTAGGCAAGCTGCTGTAAATAAACTGAACTGAAACATAAAACCCTGAACTTTTCTTGAAACGTTATCTCGAAAATCGACCTTTTCGTTGCTTCTGAAGAAGAGTTCATTTTCAAGCTTGCCAATCATAATATATGCGCAACTGGGCGGATCAAGGTGCGTAAGGAAGATCAGATGATCCACACAAAACACGTGATCTTGACCCTCAACTCGCTGATCTGTCTAAGAACATTAAGGCTCGCTATCTTGTTTCGTAACGTTTGTAACTTGTTTCGTTGTTGTATAATAAAACCTTATATTCCAAACCCCATGCGATGTTTCCTGTTCCAGCTCTTTGGTAATTCTAAGAAATTGTGCCATGGCTATCTGACATGGGCACGATGTTCAGTGGTTGGCCGTGATAGTGAAAGCTGCACCGCTGCGCCAATGTGTATCAGTTGCAAGGGTGAGCATACAGCATTTTCCCGCTTATGTCCAAAATGGAAATTAGAAAAAGAAGTCCAAACCGAGAAAGTAACTAATAACATCTTGTGTGCAGAATCCAGAGGAACACAGCTCACAGCTTCGACTCAACATCTCTTTAGCCAGGGCTGTTTAATCAGGTCCGTCATTTGCAACCCAAACTTCATTTAGACCATTCGCTTTCGTTTCTGGAAAAAGATGGCCGAGTAATTAGCTCTATAGAAGAAATTGCGAATATGAGCTAGAATTCGTTGCTAGCTTTGTTACAGACACACAGGTCTTGATGGCAGGAGTTATTAAATGCTGAAGTATCTGTCCTAAAGTCATTCATTGCCCTTCTCGCTCTTTAAAATAGGGTGTGGAAGGAGCATACTTTCCCCAGTGCATGGAGGAGAGCTGTTGTTGTTCCTATACCTAAACCGGGGAAAGACCCGAGGAATCCCTCGAACTATCGGACAATTCCCTTAGGGGTTGTGTATAAAAGCTGTTTGAAGAAATAGTAAACAGCTGTTTAGTCTGTTTCTATGAAAAGAATAATATAATATAGTCTTATCACAGCGGTTTTCGAAAGGAAAGGATAACCATGGATAACATGCTTCGTTTGGAGACATCTATTCTTAAAGGTTTTGTTAGAAGAAACCCTCCTGTCTCTATTTTTTTACATTGAGAAAGCTTATGATAAGGCATGGAGATATGGTATACCATTTCGAGCAAGGATTGGCTCTGTTTTGGCAGAATTCGAGCAGGAAGAGGATGTGCCTCAAAGCTGTGTGCTTTGTCTAACCCTGTTCAACTTAAAAATAAACGCTGTATTAAAAGAACTTCCTCCCACCATTTTATAATCTTTATGTGTTGATGACCTACAAATTAGCTGTCGAGGGGTAGATAAGAGACATGTAGAGAGGCAATTACAGATCTCTTTGAACAGATACATGAATGGTCAAACAAACAAGGATTCACATTTTCGAAGCAGAAGACTGTGTGCGCGCATTTTTGTAGAAAGTGAGGTTTCCATCCTGAGCCTGAGTTATAGCTTAATGATTTAATGCACCTGAAGTAAAATTTTTAGGGGTGATGTTCGACTGAAAACTGACGTTCCTTTCTCACGTCTTAAACCTGGGAAAGAAGTGTATGAAAATACTAAATATTTTAAAAGTCTTGGCGAACAACTCCTGGGATGCAGAGCTCTGCTTTATGCTTCGCATTTACAGAGCGCTTGTCCGCTCTAAACTGGACTATGGTTCACTTGTTTATGGATAAAAAGGTCATTATTTGTACAGACTCATAAAGTGCGTTAAAAGCATTAGAAGCTTTTTCCAACACCCAGAACCCGGTAACAGTTGATGTTCTCAAGTTAAACATGAACGTAACGAGTCATTGGTATGAAATTCTGTACTGCTGGTTCCCGGGTATGAAGGAATAAAGGGTAATAAGTTAGCAGATATCACAACGAAATCTGGTGAACCGTCCAATCGCCTGATCTCTTTGAGAAATATCAGTAGTGTCATCAAACAGAAGATCCTGAAAAACATGTCAGCGACTTTAGGACGTTCAGCTTCATACTAAGCTGATAAGGGCAAAACCAATAGTAGAACATCAGGATTCTACTAGAAATCATAAAAAGGAAGTTCTTTTGATTCGCCTTAGAATTAGTCACACTACAGTAACACTTAACTGCCTTCTGAAAACTGAGAATGAGCCTGATTTTTCAAATTGTAATCATTGTTTATCAGCCCGTCACATTTTAAATTTAATAGTCTTCGTCAGAAGTATTTTAATAGCTGTGACTTACCTCTTGACCGTTTAATTGGAAGAGAGGTCAATTGTAATTTATTTTAGCATTTAAAACAGACTAGCTTTTATTACCTAATCTTATTTTAAGGATGTGCATTGATTTTTAATGTCTACCACTTTTGCGTGTTTAGCTGATTTTTATGCGACTTCAACCTCTGGATTTCGTACATTCGTTAATCTTCCTATTTTATTCATTAGTAGAGCATACATTAACATCTTGTAATTTATCAAACATCAAGTATGTTATAATTTATCAAATTTAGATCACTCTACCTCGTGTTTGGCGGAGTATAATCGTTCGTGGTTTTGAGCCAATAATTTCACACTTTCATTCATTCGCTTGCGTAGTTTTAAACATTCATGATGTGTCAAACGTTTTCTTGGATTCGTCATACTTCTAGGGTCAGCGGGAGTTTCAGAATATCGAAAATGTTTCTCTTTATTTATTGAAAAAGAAAGTCCATTTACAAGTACAGTCCTACATTTCAAACCCGTGTTGTTCAAAAGTCAACTGCATCTAAAATCGTGTAGTACAATATTTCAAATACATAAAAATATAATTTCTTTGCAACGCATTTACAAGGAGAAAAATATATTTAGATGATTAGTTTAATCATTTTCCTAAAGATATTGAAATTATGTTTAATTCAATTTGGCTTGTGCCCTAAATAATCAATTTTGTGCTCTAGAAGTCAAATTAATACTTACTGCTTAATATGGATTCAGCATCCACTCCACCAAATCTCAAAACAAAATCATTTGAATGAGAGAATATTGCTAACCTTTCGCATCTGTTGGGCTAGAAATAAATTTGAAAACAAAATAGGCATGAGAAATAACTAATCGGTCAAATTTCTGCATTGGTCAAGAATTACATAGCAGTGAAATATGAAACACAGTTTAACCATTTCAATTAGTAGTATTTGGGTAATTAGTAAGTTATGAAACAAAATTTAAAACAATCGTAAAACAAACCATGTGTTTAACTTACGTTTAAGAATAAACAAACGGCAGAGTCAAGAAAAACGTAAATGTGGATAATTTGTATTGTAGCGAAGTTGTTTTTTGTTGAACAGCTAAATCACATTTAAAAAATTTCCCCTAACTTTTGACTTACTTGAATATTCGAAGCAGTGTTGGCCCTTTTACATCGTATTTCCTTTGAAGCCCCTCTTCGATCCCAACAGCGGCCGAGCGGTACCAATGCAGAATAATGGCAGTTTCACCTGAGTTCGAATCCCACCAAATAAACTCACCTGTAAAAAAGGTTTCGCTTGAACAATTAGCGTGCTGAAAACTGATAGTTCGATACTGCTTCAAATCTCAGCAAACGGGTTCGCTGCATAGGTATTTACGCGGCTTTCTACATACGTAATGTAAATACGAGCCAAATTCTCTTGGAAAACTCCCTACGAAGGTATCCCTTTTCTTAGACAGATGGCCCTAGTGTGCTTTTTTATAATCAAATAAATCAAGATCTTCTTATGTGTAATTTGAATAAGAGCCAGTTTACATTAAAAATTCCTCCATGAAGGCATCTCTCTTTTTAGGCGAGAAAAACGTCATGTGCTTTATAAATTAAATAATAATCCAGTCTTCAAGGCTTTGATTTTTCTGTGGAAGTTATTATAAGTACGATCAAAAAAGATTTTCTCGTTCTTTTTTTTGTTTTTAACCGTCAGCTATAAAAAATTCAGTCACATCCAGTATACTACTATTTCTTGACTCTATTGTTTCCATTATAAACAAATTGAATTGGAAATGTAACTACACTGACGGGGAAAGTTCTTTTTAGCATTTACATATTTCCCAAAGCAAACGCCAGCAATTAGCGTGCATATATTTTGTTTGAATAAATTTATACACCACATTTGTTAATTTGATCTCATTATTTGAAAACAAGGCAGCTGCTAACTATGCATTTTACATTTCAAATTTAATTACAATAACTTTCTGAGGTTTCCGTGACAAAACGTCTAACTGAAAGTGCTCAGAAATACTTATTCGGACTCTTATGTTATCAATAGTCTTCAAAAACATTTGCTTACTACAGACAGTGATACGTTGCTTTCTTTGCAATAAAGAAAAAAAAACTAAAAATTGAAAAAAAGTTTAAAAAATAAAGTAAAGAAATAAAAAAAGAAAACTAGTTCACTTAAATGTTATAAATGAATTATTAATAAGAATTAAAAAAATAATTTATTTGTAATGGCAGTTTTACCTGGGTTCTGATCTCATCAGTTCATTATTAAATATTCACTCATGCTGTATTGAGCTTTTAACGTTTTTCAGTTGTTTAAAACCAGTTGAGTTTGTAGAAAATTTAGGCTTTTCGAAGTAGGGGACTCAAAATTCAGCTATATCTTCACCGGAATTTGAACCACGGATCTTTCAGCTGTTAACTGGACGTGCTAAGCTCTTATATCACAGCAACACTCATAGGAGAATGTAAGTAATTATGAGAGAGCAACAGTTCCTTACATTCTCTCCCCAAACTAAATGGCTACGAGACCCAATCGCCCATATCCAGCCGTACGATTTAGCGTTATCATTTTTTTGCTCAAGCGACACTCTGCAGACATTAAGCTTTTCGGAGCAGGTAAATGAAGGTTCAGCTATTTCGTAACAGGAATTCAAGCCATGAATATTCCAGCTGCCAGCTGGAAGTTCTAACCACTTACACCACGAGAGCACTCAGGGGATGCTATAATTCAGTACAAGTTGCATTGATTTTAAAGACATTTGTGGAATTTGCTGTAGTATTCGAAATTCTAATAGCTAAAATTCTAGTAGGTCAGGATTGCTTCATGCTTCTCGTTAGGCTTCCAAGGGTTGTGCTTTCTTTATGCTTTAAGCAAAAATTTATGTGAATTTTCGGCAACAATATCACCGAAAATTTCCAAGGCACGAAAAGGAATTTACTTATTACTTACTACGGGGAAGCTTCTGAGTTCAGAAAGCTAAAGCTGAAAATACATTTAGACTAACATGGTATTATGAAACAAGTAGAAATTTAAAAAAAAAATGATGAAGGAATTAAAACACAAGATATAACATTTTCTTCCCTCACATAATGATTACTTCCACGAAAATCATGCTTATGTATACTAATTTAAGAGAAGGAAAGGTGTGAGCTTTTGCAGCGATTTGTTTTACTTATAGGGATTTATATTTATATTAAATAACCAGTTAAATTTAATTTTAAGTTACTTTCCTATAAGCCTTCATTCTCCTAATTGTAATTGCCAGAATATTTAAATTTGGTAGCGCGCATAAGGAATGCAAATTCTACCAGTGGGAGAAAAAGTTTAAATATTGATCTTCTTGTAGAGAAAGAGTGAGAGTCTGGGAAATCTGTGTGCGTGGTTGTAACGCAAGCTTCGGCGTAGCATTTATTGCTGGTTAGACCTGGCTTTACAGTTGTTACCTTGCTGCCACTAGACTCATCTACGCGCTGTAGGATACCGGATTGTACGAGTCCTGTAGTTTAATTCCCCTACTTGTTACTATCTTGAATTCTTGAGTTTTGATTCTACTGTTTCAGTTACCGTCCAACCAGAGGCGTAGTATGTTAGCGTCAAGTTGACGCATTGTAAATAATTTAAAGAGTTTAATAAAGGGTAGTTTTCACCCTGCTTCGGTGCAATCACTATTTCTCCAGATTCTATACAACAGATAGACAGTAGAACGTTACATACTGATATAAATTTTGATGGAGTACATGGGTAAAAATGTGCATATTTATAAATTTATGTCCATTATGCATAATTTTCTGCAATTCTTATTTAAATAGGCGATAGAAAATTATGTTTTTATTAATTTGATGAAATAAGTTAGATATGAAATATATATACCTGAAAAAGTTAAATTTTATCATATGCTATTAATGAGCAATTATGGTGAAAACATGCTAAAACCTTAACAAAAAATATATTTATATAAGGGGCTGATATAAAAGCTGAGGACTGTAACTACACAATTACTTTTTTAAAACAGATAGATCCATTTTCAGAGACGCATTTCAGTAGAAATAACAGAAGGAGTTCATCATTCCATTCATTCAGTTGCATTTAACATTTTGCGTTTAAATTAACTAAAACGTAGCGTAAAATATAAGTAAGTAACTCCTCATTTAAACCTGATATATTTTTCTGCAATTTATAGTTTTAAATCACTGGTAATTAATAATGGCAAAATACGTGAAGGATAAGTGCCTTCTTGGACCACCTTTTAATACAAGCTAGGTCGTATGTACATTACAGTATGGAAAAAACATGAAAATCTCATGTAAGCTACCCAATATTTGGGAACCAAACGGAAAATTAAATAAAGTGTTCAGCTGTTATAAACAATTGCGCATTAAAAGTCAAAATTAAACCGAAAAATATACATTTTCTACAAATTTTCTAAACTGTTATTTATTTTTATTAACGGATATTATTTATCTTAATTTTAAATAAATTAAATATGAAAACCATAATTTATATAAAAGTATTATAATTTATGTAAAACTATTACAATTTATTTAAAACTTTTATAATTTATGTACATTATCATTTACGTAAAACTATTATAATTTATGTACATATACATGGATTGCTAAGCAAACATTTTCAATTATTTTGATTAATTGGTTATTTGAGTATTTTATATATTAAAAGCAGCATCAAACCCAAATTTACTAATAAATGATATTCAATAGCTTAATAAAAACATGACATCTTAATAGACATGACACCTTTCAATAGTTTAATAAAAACATGACAATATGTCATTGACTCTAATAAGTAAATTGTCATTGTTTGAACAATTAAATAAGTACACAACTTGCCAACATACGCATACTGTAAATTAATGTAAAAATAATTAACTTTGATTTGAAAAAACTGACGTACTAAAAACACCCATACATGGACTAACTTGATTTATAGAAAAGCCTTATATTTAATTTATTACTTGAAAAGAAACATAGTCAGTACTGTAATTCCCTTTTATTTTACAATATCTCTTTAATTCATTTCCCTGAAACACAATAGCTTACCAATATCTGAATTAATGTGTATTAAACAGTATTTTGTTTAAAGAATTAGCGCAATAATTTGTAACTGTTCTTTTCTGTTGTATGGTCAATAATACGAAGTTTAATGATGCCATGTAAAAATATAACCAGCCTTATCTGAAAATCAAACAACAATTATTCCAAATCGTTCCTTTAATTCTCAGAAATATCGATACTTGCAGTCAACATTTCCAGGAAAATAAAGAGGAAATTCAGTCATTATTACCATAAGAATCTGCATATGTATTTCCGATTCAACGAAGTACATCTACTCCGTAAATATATACCTGTACAGAAGTGTAAAAACAGCATTCGTTTTTAATTGAGTCTTTTCAAATAGATAAATGAAGCCTGTATAATGTAAACAGTTACAATACTGTAAACAAATATCTTACTCGATTAAAATTTTATATGTTACAGAATTACATGCAAAATTCTAAAACTGTTCTTATTTTAATCTGAAAGCGCTGCTTACAGCATTAAATGTGCTTTAAGTTTTACAATCAGCGTCTGAGCTTTATTGTAATTTCCAAGCCAACACAACGTATACTGCTTTTAATAATTAGTCATCTTTGCAGACAGCAAGATAAACTGTAGATGTATCATTTGGAAGGGAATGGCTTACAATTAAGCGCAATAAGGGAATCTTGTTTTATCACACATTGCGATAACATTAAGAATCGATATTGAACTTGGTTGTGCTTTAGAAAAAGGTTAATTACCTTTCGTTCATGAGCAGTAATGAGACCAGCCGCTATGGGTGTTTTGCTATTCCTCCAGACAACGCAAACCCGCAAAATAAACAGAGGAAGTGCTATTTCAAAGAACTTAGTAGCTGACGGAAATACTAGTGTAGCCTGCTTCCTGCGCTTATCTGGACTTTTAGGGCGTAATATAAATATTTCATTTCCGTTCATTTCGCATGTAGCAAATTATCAAGTAAAGTAACTCCCCTCATATGTATTATTAAGACTCCCTTCTTTGCATAATTATGTACACAGGCAAATCACTTTCCTGGCAGCCTGAGACAGCCAAATAATATAACACAGCTTCGTCGGATTACGTAATTTTAATTTATTGATAGACTGCTGATAGTAGTTGAAATGAGTATCTTTTTTTAGACTACTTTGAGTTTCTTTCCAAAAGCTGAGTTTCCTTTTCTTGTCTTACTTTCTTTTCTTTTAATACAGAAAGCTATTTTCATCATGAGGCTAATTATTGAGTTTAACGTTGCGCTTCCTTTCCTTGTTTTACTTTGATTTTATTTTCTTTTAATACAGAAAGCTATTTGCCTCGTGAGGCTAATTATTACAGAAGCAATTGTTGATAATGCTTAAAACGATAAGTCTTAAAGTTAACTTTTTCTATTGTAAAAAGCCAATAAATAACAGATATTAACTCCATGTGTACTGTATATCCTGCAGTTTAGCCAGTTACTTTTAAATTAATGTAAAACGTGTATGTGAAATATCAGAGGTTGAGGAAAGAAACATTAACAAAGCTCGCACAAACTGAGCAATCATATAAGTTTTGCTGTGTTGTTGTGACTTATCTCACTTGTCTGACAGAAACATCAGAACAAGCCCACGAAATTCATCCTGGCAAGGAGAACAAGATTGTGTCTGTCGTTGGTAAGCGCCTTAAGCACCATACAAATGAGACAGTACGACTTTGTTCAGTTTCACCGACCAGAGTATATGTGTCTGGAAGACTAGCCCTATCTCTAGACATCACTAATTAAATATGTTTTACACTAGACAGACCATCCTTAAGCTCATCTCAGACTCTCGACAAATTGCTTAGCTACTTGGTGTACGTTTGGCATATTCTACTGTAAGATACCAACCGTGATACGTCAGTACAAGCTACATAATGCCTCTTTCATACGAATAGAGGTGGTACTGCTTTGTGCTGACTTAACCTTTTGAAGTTTTTTTATCGGAGCAAATCATTCTCTGGCCTGGATTCGTACTGTTTTTGTCATTAATTCCTATACTTTGCACATATCAAAATTCAACATATTTAGATGATTATGTCTGTTGCGTCTTTTCCCCTCTTCTACTTCTGAAGTATAGTCATCAGTTAGAAGCGTAGTAAATATTTTCTTGTAATTAATTTTTTTCAACTTTGAATTTTGATATGAACCTTTTATAATGCGAAGATTGACTATCAATAAACTTGGTTAATTTTTTGTTTACTTACCTTTGTTTTCATAAATTTATGGCAGATTATTTTAATGTTTTTATTTCACTAAGTATGAACGGAAAAGCAGATAGCCCAAATGGCAACCAAGTAGATGAGACGTTTGGGCTAACTTTTACACACTCATTATTTATGATTTTGTATAATTAAGATAACACCTGAATGTGTAGAGACATTAGATTATTTCGGAAGCAGGAGTGATGAAAAATGAGCAATGCCTTCGCCGGGACTCGACCCACGGACCTCTGGAAATATGCGCCCAGCGTGCTGACCACTACACCACGAAGGCATGCGAAGAAGGAGGGAGAAATACCTTATAAATAAAACGCTGATTTCATAATTGAGTAAAAAGCTGATTTCACGATTGCTGGAACAAGTTTAGAAGTCATATTATAAGTTTAGGATGAATGGCAAACTTGAAAATTTCTTAATTCTTTTTAAAACTAATTCTAAATTTTAACGTTTTGAAGTTTACCACTGTTAAATGAAAGCACGAATACGAGCGAGAACTTAAGACAATGAAGGTAAATTTGAGGTTGCAAAAATGCTATAAACACAAAATATTAATCCTCTGAGCAGCATAACCTTTTGGATCTGCTTATAAAGAACTATATTTAAGTAACATTTAGAATCGAAGTCTGTATAATACATTATTTTAGTCTAAATTTTCAAAGACTTTCATATATTAAGATAATATTTAGATTACTAAAGTAAATAATAAGAAAAATTAAGTAACAAGGTCATATATATCAAATATGGAAAAATCTCATTGACTGGATAATGGCAGTCATTCCACTCTGGGAGTCAGGATTTTATAAATGTTGTCTTTTTGTAAGAAGTCTTTACTCAGTTTGATCCGTTTGAGGGTGTTCATGACGCCAAAGCGTAGTTAGAAGAAAAGAGCTATAAACTACTAAACAAACATCTTGAATTTTTTCGAAAGTAGAAAAATGAATTATTTGCTTCATTTTTATGCAAATTAACGAGTTTTCGCCAATAATATGCTTACATTATAGATAACTGAAATATCGCATTTTTTGTAATTAACAAATGATATATGCCATTCTTTTAATCTAAAATTTATTTTGTTATAATCGTTTTTGCTCCAGTTTTTTTAACTAGAAATGTTTCCATTGTATAAGATAATTAATCTTGCCACAATATAAAAAAGAGTCTAATTTGAGTACAAACTTCAGTTATTTTTAAAAATTATGCATTCAACTAAATAACTGAATTTTTATTTGTTGATTCTATCCGTGTTTCAATACTCTTCGAAAGTTCTTTTTCTGTTCATATAAGAACTGTCTGTATTAATGATGTTAAATATTAAATATTTCATCAGTATTTTCTTAGAATGTATTATAAAATTTAGTTGAAAGAGATTAGTGGATTTTAGATGTTTTGGTTAATTTTCCTGTACATCTTAAGAGCAAGATCAGAATGACAGTTTGCATCACGAGATTTCCTTCGTGAATTTGTAATGCATCTTAAGGGCAAGACCAGGAAGACAGCTGAGACATCATTTAATTTCCTTCAGACATTGATAACAACGACTGACACTATGCTAAATTTTCTGTGTTTTCTGACTTATATCGACCGAGTATATTATGCCAGTTGTAAAATACCCATTTCTGTTATGGAGCTTCTTTTATTACGATGAAATAATATTTTATTCACTACTAACAGATCGTGCTGTTAAAACTAATATGGTTTGTTGCATTTGAAAAGATAGTGTGGACAAATTTAAAGACTGAAATAAATATGCATATTTTCATGTTTCGCAGACAAAATTAGATTAAATTTATCAGCAAAATTTCGTCTCATTCAATGTTTAATACTCATACAATAAAACTGCAGAGTGAATTTCATGGAAAAATAGGTGTTGCAGATATGAGAAAACAAAATAAAAAGGAAACTTAGTACACAGAATGAATGCGGATGGCTTAAACGCAAGCATATGGATAACGTTAAGTGAAACGAGTACTTTTAAATGTATACAGACTCAGAAAAGAAATGTAACATATTTGCATTTACAAAATTAGCTTTTGAATAAAAAATAATATCTTAAAACGTTAAATTCTATAACTGTTCTGAGTACCTCCTGCGTCTTTTAGTAGCAAGACATTCAATATTCATTGAAAAATAATGTAAAATTTTAATAGATTTAACAGTATTTGTTCAATTTAATAAATTAGGTTTTAATAAAATTTATTAGCGATCAATGCCTCTGGAACGAACATCAAGTTTACTGCAAATTTTGCACAAAATTATACGTATATATATATATATATATGTAAGACATAACAAAATATGATAGCTGTTCTAAAAAATAATTAGCGACTTCAAAATTAACATTCTAAATTTGGTGCTCCCCCTGAATTCATCCTTCTCCCAAATTTAAGATCATTCGAAATTACGTAACGTTTTAATGCAGGTACCTCCTGCCGAATCAAATAATTGTAAACCACTGAGTGTACGTAAGTTCAAAATCTAAAAGAGAAGTAAAAGTGTTCCGAATCAAGGTCAATATCTGCAATGTAATCAGTGAAAAATCGTAGTTAATATGATTAATGTTTCTTGCGCGCTTGCAAACCTCGCAATGTTTTCATCGCGTAAAAAGAAATTTAAATATCCAGAGTGCTAAGTGCGACAACCCTTATCAGTGAAATCGGAAATACAAAATAGTCCTTTGTGCTTTATTCGGCAAATTCTTCAGTATTTTGTGCTCTTTTCATTCAAAGGTTGGAATATTATCAAAAATATCATCAAATGTGATACGGAAGTGGTATTAAGTTTTAAACTGAGAAAAATTACGTTTTAAAATAACTTGCATTTATAAGTAAGTGTGTAGTTTTATGATTGATGGTAATATTTTGCTTAAGCCATTTTAAGATGAAAGTTAATAATTTAAAAAAAATATGATTTATTTAAAATGTAGTTTTGTATTTCTGAATTCGGAAAAAAATATTGAATTTGATAAAAATTAGGTGAAGAATTCGAAATTTTTACTTAGGAAAGTAATATTTTTGTACTATTGCTTAAATTTCCCTGAATTCTATATTTTTGAATTTCTGCTGTATTTTAAGAAAGGAATTATTGTTTGAAAATTTTAAATTGTAGGCATTTCTATGCTTTCAAGATAAACGTTGAAGGCTTTCACCTTATGAAAAAATTTATTTTTTTAAACAAAGCATTTTTATTTTTTAATAAAACTGAGTGTGTTTTTAATTTTTATAATGCAGTGATACAGCAATTTGAAAAAGGCCAGTTGCCTCTATCCAAGGAACGGAGGCCTTTCCTGCAGTAACTGCTATTTTGGCAAATCGTTCGGCTACAGGTGAAGAATAAACGCCAGTTTGCTCAAATGATAAACCAATATGCGAAATATGTTAGTATTTAGAGAACGTTGAGCGTTGTGGGGTATTCATGTTTAGTAAAGAATAAGTAAAATTTTAAATGGCTTAATAATAGTGAAAAGTTTGAAATTTTTTGTGCTTATGAATGATATACACTCTTGGACAAAAATCAAGGAGTTATCCGAATGGGACGAAAATCGGTAGAAGTGATGTACATGTACAGAAAACAAATGATTACAGTTTGAGAAAAACTGGATGATTTATTGAAGTGCTTCACAAAGTGAAAAAGTAGTAACGCGTTTGTCCACCTCTGGCCCTTATGCAAGCAGTTATTCGGCTTAGCATCGACTGATAGAGGTTGCGGATGTCCTCCTGAGGGATATCGTGCCAAATTCAGTCCACCTGGATACTGCGATACTGCTGTGTTGTTCTGGGTATCTATTGCCAAGGCAATACTTCCCAGACATTTAAAGTGTAAAGTCCTAATACAGTGGAAAGCCTGAAGTGTTTCCTCTGAGAGGAAGATTTGATGAGTACGAAAGTCAATACTGCCTCTTCCTTGCATGCCCGAGCGCTGCCTGGAGCTGGTACGGCGAAATGCCGGTCGAAGAGCAGGGAGCGTGGCCTCGTTGGAGTTAACCAATTGGGCTCGCTGACAGGGAAATAGCAAAGTCCTAATTTCCTTTTGTCTCTCAGTAACGTCCACCTGGAATCGTAATTTCCCGTCGAAACCTGTAAGCATATCAATTTGTGTCGAATTTGCTTTATATCTTCTCGGTGCGTCGTTTTTTTTTTTTTTTTTTTTTTTTTTTTTTTGTCTGAGAGTGTATATACAAAACGTTTTATATTTTAAGAATGTTTTATATTTTAACGAAGCTAGTGTTTGAAAGATTAAATGACTATGGACACCAAATTAACGTTTCCAAATCCATCTTTGGCGCACAAGAAATATAATTCTTGGATTATTTAATTACTCCTCAAGGATCACGATCTATACCTGAAAAAGTCCAAACTATTGTTAATTACAAACTTCCAAGAACCATTCACGAACTCAGAATATTTTTAGGCCTTATTAACTTTTATCGGCGACATTTAAAAAATGCATCGGCGATATTTAAAAAAATGCATCAAAAAACCAATCTCTCCTACATGACTGTCTTAAAGGAGCACGGAAAAAAGATAAACGGAAAATTCAGTATGAAGCTAAGGAACAATTTCAGCGATGCAAAGATGATTTAATAAATACAACACTCTTATCATTTCCGAATCATGAACTATCTCTGTCATTATATACAGATGCTTCAGACTGGGCGATTGGAGTGGAACTTCAACAATTTAAAGATAACGGATGGAAATCTATTGCATTTTATTCCAAAAATACTAAACCAAGCAGAAAAGCATTATAGTACTTACGATAAAGAAATACTAGGAATTTACCTCTCCATCAAGCACTTTAAATTTTTACTGGAAGTTAGAACATTTAAAATATTCACAGCCCATAAACCCATAATATTTGCATTCAAACAAAAGCCAGAAAAAACATCACCTCGTCAATTAGACATTTACAATACATCTCTCAATTTTCAACTGATATACAGCATATAGAAGGTTGAGACAATATCGTTGCAGATACTTTATCTACAATTGAAAACATTTCTTTGAGCGACTATGATAAAACTGCAGATGAACAAATTATGGATAAAGAATTGCAAAATGTAAAGACATCAGCAATTTCCCTGAACTTCAAGCAGTATCCGCTACCTTCTGGGAAGTCTTTGTGGTGTGAAACTTTAAGGAATAATATCAGACTATATATCCCTGACAGTTATAGCAAGAAAATATTTCATCAAATGCATAACGCAGCCCATCCTGGCATTAAGTCATCTGTAAAGCTTTTATAATCTAAATTTATTTGGCCAAGTATCCGTAATGATGTGCAGCTTTGGACTCGATCTTGCATGGTTTGCAAAAAAAATAAGATTAATCGGCACACAAAATCAAGTTTCGGTGATTTTCAGCTGCCTTCGGAAAGATTTTGTGACGTGCATATTAATCTCATTTGGACCCCTCCCGCCATCAAATGGGAATATTTGCTGTCTCACTTGCTTTGACCGATACTCGAACTGGATGGAAGTGATTCCGCTTAACAATATTGCAGCAGACACAGTTGCGAAAGCATTTTGTTCTAACTGCATTTTCAAGATTTAGTGCGCCATGTAGCTTAGTCACAGATCGTGGAGCGCACTTTAGTTCAGAGTTGTTCAACAACCTATCAAAAATGTGTGGAATAAAATTGCACCATACAACGGCTTACCCTCCTCAAGCAAATGGGACGGTCGAGCGTCGCCATAGATCTCTCAAGACCGCACTTATGGCACAGAATACACTGGTGTGCAAAAATTAAGGACGAAGTCGAAAAATTAGCATATCAGCTGAACGAAGAGGCAGAGCGGACAGAAAGACCAATCAGGAGATTAAGTAAGGTGATGTACGGTAGCACATGCGCAGATATGCAGGTAGACGTAATGGGGGAGTGTCTGAGTAGTGTAAAGCATGTTGTCGGTGTAAGATCAGTATTTCTGGCAAAGAGATTGCACGCCGTATAGCAGTTAAAATCACACCGAGTTGCTGCCTCAGCGAGAAATGGCGAATAATCAATCTGTTAGACGACATCTGGTTGCTTTTACCCGAGGTCGAATCATTGGGAAGTTGGAGGAAGGCCGCAGTGTGACAAGTGTGGCTGCAGAGTTCGGAATTGCTCACAGCATCGTTTCACGACTTTGGAGACAATTTCAAACTACAGGAACAGCTATCCGGGGGTTTAGTAGTGGTCGTCCACGAGGAACCACACCCGCAGATGACCGGTATATTGCCTTACAGGCCAGAAGAAACAGGCGGCAGACAGCGGGAGAAATCGCTAGACACACGACACAGGCGACTGGACGACCGATATCGCGTTTTACCGTGGCCAGAAGACTGCACGGTGGTGGTCTGTTTGCACGACGCCCTGTACGGTGTGTACCTCTAACGCCTGCCCATCGGAGAAGGCGTTCTCTGTGGTGCCGGGAACACCGGAATTGGAGAGACAATGAATGGGGACGAGTACTCTTTACAGATGAGAGCAGATTTAGTCTGAGTTGCGATTCTAGACACATACACATCTGGACAGAGCGGGGAACACGCAATAACCCCTTCAACATCATCAAAAGGGACTGTTTTGGAGGTCGCGGAGTTCTCGTTCGAGCAGACATAATGCTTGGTAGCCGGACCGACCTTCATATCTCCCAAGGAGGTTCGTCACCTGGGACTGCTATTGTAACGAGGTTCTTCTTCCTTACATGCGTCTTTTCACAAGGGCTATGGGTCCTCAGTTCCTCTTCATGGACGACAGCGCTCCACCTCATCGTACAGTTACTGTCGAAGAGCTGTTGGAGAGTGAAGATATTGAACACATGGATTGGTCGGCAAGGTCTCTGGATCTAAATCCCGTCAAGCATGTACGGAACTTACTAGGGAGACCTGTGGCAGCACGTAACTTATCGCCAGTAACGATTCCGAAGCTGCGATTGGTGCTACAAGAGGAACGATCAGCAGTGTCTCAACAGCTCATTAACAACCACATATCCAGCATGCACAAATGATGTGAAACCTGCCTAGCAGTCAGGGGAGATCATATCCCCTATTAAAGACCGGATGTTTGTTGCTGGACATCCATCACAGGGATGTTTCGGCCTTCAGTCGCATTGCGCTCCATGCTACTTTTTCAACAAAGCTTCTTTAACAAAGCTCTGATTTCTCTTTTAGTAAGTGTTGCTTACATTACTCATGTCCTTACGTATTGGGGATCTTACGGTATTAAATGTGTTGATTTGGGAAGCTTTTGTACAAAGTTATATTGAAAAAACCATCTCGTCCTTAATTTTTGCACACCAGTGTATGCCTGGCCTGGACTGAAGCACTTCCAACTGATCTTCTTGGCCTACGCACAACTATGCAAGAAGATTCTGCATACACCATTGCTCAAATGGTTTATGGACAAAATATACGATTACCAGGAGAATTTTCCAAGATAGCACAATTCCTACACAACCGGATATTTTTGGGAAGCAGCTGAAAAAAAAAACGATGGAACAAATTGGATTGAGAACTGTATCCCATAAATATGTGCAAAAAATATTCGTCCCTAAAGACTTGAAAACAGCATCATATATGTTTATTCACAAAGATAGAGTTAAAAAGCAATTAGGACCTCCTTACGATGCCCCTTTTCAAATGGTTGACAGAAAAGAAAAATATTTTACAGAAAAAATCAATCACAAAGATGTTGCAGTGTCTGTTGACAGATTAAAGCGGGCATATTTCTTGCAAATACCAGACGTTACTACGAAGCAATCAACAACGTCAATAAGACAACCTATCAAACCTCCAAAAGACTTACCGTCTAAAATTAAAAAGCTTCCTGCAAAACAGTCGCGTATAGGACAGGCAATAAAACCCCCTGTGCGATTTCGAGATTAGCATTTACATTTATCTATAATATTTTTTGTAAATAGTATGTTTTGAAGATAATAATATGCTCTACCGTAACTTAGTTATTGGGAAGGAAGTACTGTTGTGGCTTTAAATTTTAAATAATGGTTGAATATCGTTTTATTTGTTTTTGTTTTTTTTCGGAATGGCAACGAAAAGATTATAAAAGATGTGGACTAAAGTTATTTAAAGAAGCGGGGTTCTAATTGTAAAGATTAATTTGGAGTCAGGAGCCTATAAGTCAGCTTTACTTTGTGTCATTCTTTCCCACAGCAATTTTTGCTTTTTTTAGGGAATTACAGTGGGATCCGGAATTAAAGAATAATTCTTAAAATTACCAATCTTTCGGCACAAGAAAAAAGATCAGCTAAAAATTGTAAATAAACATGTATAATGGCTATGATTTGGACCTTACACCAGCAACTGACCTTATTCGTCGACTGATGGCAGCCACTTGACTTATACTTTCGTTATTTTCCAATACGGATACGGTTTGTTGGTGTAAGTTGAATCTATCATTAAATTTTTAATGGAATTTTCAATCACGCTGCGTACGTAAAACAAGAAGTTCTCATATAAATATGTTTAGAATTTATTGTTATAATATTCTGATTGGAGACTTTCTAAAGTTAAAATAAATTAATTAAAGTATAAGAAATATCACTCAAAATTTTAAAGAGTGTTGTAATTTAATTTTCATAAAATTTAATTGTTTTCTGCATGCGGTAGTAGAACGCGCAAAGTCCTGTATAAGTCAAATTACACTAGTAATTATATAAAAATTTTGCTACCCACACGTTCCATGTAATCAATTGCTAATAAAATTTAAAACCTTTTTAATCCAAGTTGCAAACTGATAAAACAAAACTTTATGTAATTACGTTAATTTATTTAATTAAAAGAACAAACTATTAATTAAAATGACATCTTTCACTCATTTGATACTCCTTTCTAATTTTTGTAAGTCATTGCAAGTTTTCGTCGGAGGAAAGTGTGTAATTATACTTACAAAAATCTTAGCAAATAAACTGCATGGCAATTAATGATTAACCACAGTGAAGATTTGGGATAAGAATGCTTCTACTTACATTCTTAACCTATACTCTCTAAATAAAATTTCTATTCTCATGTTATAGAAAATTATTAATAAGGAGCCCTTGAAATTTTAAATGAGATTTGTAAATTATCAAGTAATATAACTGAATACTTTTCTTTAAAAAGCTATGAAAAGTACACGTATTATGGGAAATGTTACTCATTGGATTTTTCCAATAATATGTGCTGCCATCTATCGCCATAAAAGTAGTTACATCAGGAATATTGTTACCTTTATTACCTATGACTTTCTTTGGAGGATGGATAAACTAAGGGATATTAATGGAACTTTTAAACATTAGTCTAAAGTATTTCCTTTGAGCGCATTTAATATATTAAATTATCTACTACGATGCTGTGTATCACATTTTAAAAGTTAACTTTGTCTCTGATCAGAAACACTTTATTTAAATACGGTTTAAAACTACTAGCCATTATATTAAAACTCGAAATAAAAGCAATTTTTTTTCTAAGTATCAAAAATTATTTTTAAGTATTAAATTTTACCCGAATTAATTATTCAAAATTAATTTGGTAATTAAATTGTACTCGAATTAATTATTAAACAATTTATTTTAATAATTAAATTTTACTTAAATTAATACTTTTTTCGCCTATGCATTATATGAAGCATTGTACTCTGCAGTAATACATCGGGATGGACGAGCTATTATGAAACACTCGTAAAAGTTTCGGATGCAGTTTTGAATTAAGCAGCAAGTTATATTACATAAAAAAAGTGATGCAGAATGTAATTACAAGTTAAACTTACACTAAATAATATTATGTTGTGGGTTTAAAGTGAAGTCCCGTAAACTGCTTTTGGAACAGACGTCAAATTTAATTGAGAAGTTATGAAAAGGACATAATACGACCGAAAGTATAATTTTCTTGTGTAAACTTTTTTCAAAAATTTATTTTAAAATGAAGAAAAAAAATTAATGAGTAAAGTACTTCGCTGTTGATTGATTTAATCCACGATAGTGAAGCATTTTGATATAGGACTGTAATACGGCCAGAATTATTCGAGAAAGGAGAGCTCAGATTCTGTTGGCTAAGGAAAGTTTCAAGTTTAATATTGCAATAAATTGCTTTTAAGAGTAAAGAAATGTTTTACTGCATCTATTAAAGTGTAGTCTTGTTAATAGATCTGAGCCAGGGTAACGTGATAGATAAATTTATTGTCTCATGAAAATACCGTCTTTAACTTTATATCACTTTTGCTAGGAAATTTATTTCTTAGGGATGTGAATCAAGCCTGCCTGCATTCCCTGTAACGTCCCTGTTCCCTGTCCTGTGTTTCGTAAGTCTTTAATTTAATGTGTCTTTAGGAGAGAGATGTTTTTTTATAGTACTCACAAATGCTCTCTTAGTGACATTAAACATTCCTTCGTTTAGTGCGGCTCATTTAGATCAGGCGTTTTGTATGTAGTAATTTCCCTCATCTCTGCTGGTCCATTCTCAAAGGAAAAGACGTATTTTATGTAACCCAGCTAAAGGCAAGGTAATTACTAAATGTTTTTATCATAGCAAATGTTCCACATGATGTTTGCCCTCTTCATCTTTTATACGGAGATTTTTTTTAAATTTTCATAGCTTTCCAACACATTAACAAAGTGATATTACGGTAAGTATATCCTTTTGTTAATGTGTAATGTAAGTAATGTTAATATTAGTGAGTAATGTTAAATAACTTTCATCCTCTGAAAAGAGTTACAGGTTGATCTATGGTTCCAGTTACCTGGGAATTGGAAGTAAAACAGAAAACCTGAAACTAAAGCATGAGGGAAGCTCACAGTTACAAACAGTTAAAACTTTCCTTGCAATTTCAACTTTGTTGTACTTACACGTACAATTTGAGCTGCAGTTTAACCAAACGTTCTTAGGAAGCATCCATTACCTTTCATAGGACGCCAAAGAGTGGCATTACTGAAAGAACTGCAGTTGATGAAAAAAGAATCTGAGAGTTTATTTAAAATCAGCATACTAAATTAATAAAAAACAAAAAATATTGATTTTGTGATAAAATTTCTGTTGGTTAGTGTTATTAAAATTCAACTTATGAAGTTTTATATTAATTAAATCATTTATCTTATTATTCTGTCTGTATTTTTATTTTTACTTTAGTCTGCTTCTACCAGAATCCAAATTAGTTCGGTGGCGTAGGCTGACTGCCACTCTGTTTCGCTTCGCTACTGGTTGAAATTAATGAAACGGTTTAAACTTCAGCAAGTCGTTTTTACTTTGGAATACTTAAGACTGAGACAAAGTTTACAGGGTACGTTTAAACTGTATTCCACACTCAGTTTAATTTAATCATATGTTCTGTATTACATCATAATTTGTTTCTGTTGTAACGTGCTTGTTGATGTTAAAATATATACTTCTCATATTAAACCTTCACTTTAAGATGTGATATCTGCAGTCAGAATGTAGGTGGGATGGTAAGTCGTCTTGAAATTTCTAGTAGTTATGTCCCTTTCAAGTACTGAAAAAACCTTATAAGCTTATTATGCATATATGAACAGTACCACAGAATTTAAAATCATATAGATTCGAAATATTGCATTAAGCCATTTTATTATTGCTCTTCCTAGCCATGTAACTGTAGTTAAATATATATTTCTTAGCATGGCATTAAGCCATTTATTATTGCTCTACCTTGACACGTAACTGTAGTAAAACACCAAGAGGAAATTGCAGTTTAGAAGTGAAAGCAAATCTACAAATTTGAGACATAGATCTTTTGAAAATTCAGAATTCTTTCTCAATATTTTAGCCAAATGAATCTAACTTTGAAACTGTTAACTAATTTGATTTTTCATGCATAAACAGTATAATTACTCAATCTTACCGACCCCCAATAAACCGAGGGAACGATTCCAAACAGGATAAAACATTGATCACAGATATGCTAAAATTACTAAAAAATACTCGGGACATATCAGCCTCTATGTGTGGAAATTTATTGCTAGAATCCTTTATCCAGGGTTCAATACAGTACACACTTTCAGTTGTAACTCTTCTATATATAGTCGACGAGTTATCTCGGATCACCGTGCTCTTCACAGGAGAATTGATTCAATCTGTTCTCAGACTCTAAAGACACGCTAGCAGCAAAAAAGCCAGTGCTGCAGAGTAAATAATGTACAGGAAAAGCACAAATGTGGTGATGCTTGAATACAGGTGTGGAGAGGCATCACGATAAATGGACGCTTTGAGTTGCAGGTGGTACTGGGACTATGATTGTCACAGCGATGTTTAAGTTTCTGAAGAAAGAGATCTGAGCCAGTTATTGCAATTTGCAAACTAAAATTTGCACTTGATGGAACACGTCTATCTGTCATCCTTGAATACTTATGAACTGAACATTCGGTTAGGTGACATCTGGCTTGTTTTATCTCAAGTAGTACCCTTAAACTATTTGCATGCATTCTATACAGAAGAAGTGGTAATGTTTCTTACAATTTTGAAGCTGTTTTATCCTAATAAACGACTTTAATCTTCTGGGATTACGATTTCTTTTCTAATTCACGTACTGTACCGAGTTTCAACATTCATTAATAATTTCTTTCAGATGCATCATTTCTTTTATAGAAGAGCATATATTCTGGAGAGATTATGTTTCTAGCTGAATCTATAGCGATCATTTCTTTTTTAGCTACAAAGTTTAACACAGAAATTCGATTATCGAAAAGATACGGTGATTAAAATTCTCTAAAAACAGCTTCTGAGTTCTTTTGTAGTTCTAATGGATCCTTGTTAAGGGTTTTAGAATTGTGAGCGACTTGAGTTTATGCAGATTTGCTTCATATAAAACACCCTCTATTTTTAACATCTCAAAGAAAGAGTAGTATTTTAACCTAGGTTATAAAATCCCGCCCTGGAAAAAGAAAATCCGTAGATGCAATCATGCTTCCGCAACTGACGAATTGAGGACATAAAATATAAAACATTTTTTCGTGCCCTTGTCCCTAGCGGATTGGGCTAAACTTAAATTAATCAGTTTATTATTAAATAATTAAATTATTCAGTTAATTTATTGATTAGTGAAGTAATTATTACAGGGCATAATGACTTCTCAGAAGGTTACCATTCAGAAAAATTTTACATCTTTAATTAATCTTGATTACATTAAATTAACCAAATATTTATTGATTTTATTGATTGATTCAATTAATCAATTAAATCTTTAATTATCTTGATTGAAGATTAAATTATTTGAATACGGAAAAGCACACGAGAGCTATCGGCTTAAAAAAAGCTATACCTTCGTGCAATACTCTCTAAGGCGTGCTACCTCGTATTCACGTTTTTCATGTCTCGAAAGCGCGACTTAGAATATGTATTAGATTTATATATAGCATTGTTCTAATATAGGTATTTTGACACAAAATCGGACTATACAAGGCAATAAAGATGAAATGTAGAGTGTTGTGCATTTAAGGGGTACAGTTGAAACAGAGCACGCGATTTTGGCTATTTAGGTGGCCGTCGGTCGTTTGAATGAAGCGTCGTCTTGGGCGCTTTGGTCGTGAGAGTTAAACATAATAACAAGAACCATAAATTCAAGCATTCTTATTTTGAACGGTTTCTTAACTTCTTGTAATTCTATCATATCATGTACTTCTTGTAATTTCTACTGTCTGGAATAATGGCAGTTTATCATGATTACCTAATTCAAAGAAATAATTTTTGAAATCAATAAACTTTCATTGCATAGTGCACAGAAAATCTTTGAATAATATACATAGTAACATTGTGCATAATTAATAAATAGCATACAATCAAATTCTTCTTTTCTTGCTATCACAAACATGTACATTTGCTGTTCATTCATTGATACATTGAAATCCACATCATTGAATACCGTCAAACACAAATTTAATTGGAACATTTCCCAACATGTGTGAATGTAGTATACCATTCATCTTTCTATTCTACTTTTCCTGACTCCCGAGCTTTTAGCCGTGTATGTTGGACAGCCAGTGAATATGTATAGATATGAATCGTCTTTTAATATCGGCCGTTTTCCTGGAATTCACAAAATATTCCCATCTTTATTCGTGAATACATGTTTGCGTAAAATCACGTTTCGCTAAAATGCTTTTCGCAAATAATTTTTTTAGGTGGAACGAAATACGTTCGAGAAACCTTTCGGCACCACAACTGATTTTTTTTAATCATCCTTTGAAATTCTGTATACATTCAACTAGTTCTCTGTTTAAACATAGAGTTACACTTTGAATAATTATCAATAATTGCTATCTTGTATTCACAAAGTTAACACTAAACAAGAACGTTCTCAGCCCATCATGTTTATCCGCAAGACTGTCGAAAAACGATGGACGGAGAAGATGACTCATCCCTGAGCTGTTTAACAAGTGTCACAGCCTTCTCCTTTCACGAAGGCCAGAGCTGGAACCACCGAAAGGATGGTATAAACGTCTACTGTGTGCAGAAAACTAAATTAATGTAATCTGTAAGTGAGAAGAGAAACAACTTAGTGCCGTTCACTTTCCGTTACAGAATACAAAAATAATTGTTGTCTTCCCGGAGGAGTGTAGATTTAACTTCCAACACGCCAACAAGTGCTGTCTGGTTCGGAGAGGACCTGGAATTAATTATCATTCATCAAAAATTCGTGAGAGAGTTTTATACGGATGGGTCAAAGTTTGTATCTGGGGGTATCTCTTTGGACGGGCGCACAGACTTCCACGTCTTTCCAAGTGGAAACATGACTAAAAAGTCTAAAAAGAGGATATTCTTGATGCTTATCTTTGTCATTATGCTCCTGCAGTAGACGATAATTTCATCTTACAAGACGACAGTACTCGACCACAGAGGGTTCGTATCGTGGAAGATTACATTCAGCAACAAATAATTCAGCTTAGGTACTGGTCACGATTAAGCATGCTTGTGATGTTCTAGAGAGACCTATTGCTGCTTTCAGTTCACAAATTCAGACAGTTGATATGCTTACAGATGTTTTACAATACAAATGGCTCCCATTTCCTATTGATTTCAAAGTCTGTAAAACTGATAGCATCACTCATCGCTATATGCACAGTATTACGACTCCAGGTAATCACTGCATACTAAATGTACTTATACCAAACTATGCATTGAATTAGTCAGTCTGATACGTGTGCTAATTTCTTACTCATCTTAATTGACTGGCAATTTGTTTACATGATATTTTACACCTTACTATGCGTTGTATACCATGGCTCAGTTTCACTAAAGTCTAATTTTTCGAGTTATCATTACTTTTGAGGTTTTTCCTTTTGGAAACCAGTGTATAAAACATGAGTATCCATATTTTCCTATTATAAAACTACATAAGATATCGCTCTGGATAGGAGTATGGTAGGATTGTATTGTATATTCTGATGCTAACTGCAATTTTATTTCTCAGGTGAATGATATAATCTTCAATTTATTGACAGTGATCTTTCTTTTTCATCCCATTAGCTAGAATACGAGTGCATGTATTATTTAATTAACAGCTATAATTCATTTTCATGGAGTCAGACCATTGTCCCCTCCTTTTTTTGATTAAACGTGTTCCAGAAAGTCTTTAAAACTTTAGTTAAGCATTAAAGTTATAAGGTATTTCTCCCACCTTCTTCGCATCCCTTCATGGTGTAGTGATCAGCACGCTCGACACGTAACCGAGAGGTCCGTGGTTCGATTCCCGGCGAAGGCATTGCTCATTTTTTCACATCTCCTGATTCTAAATTACCTAATGTCTCTACAAAGTCTTTAATTTTTTAATTAAACATAAAAGTCTTAAATTAAGTAACTTAATCATCATGCTCCAATGTGAAAAGTTATTCACACCTGCAACCAGAAGCTCAGTTTTTACTTTGAAATAGTAAGAATATTCTATTCCTGACTACAATATCGGCTTCTTAATTTTCTATTGGATTAATTGTGCTTCTAAAGAGACTGTAAACCAGCAGTTTGTAGCCTAAAAATATTTGTTTATCCTGCTTTTTAAAATCCATGTATTTAACAAAATATTCCTAAACTACAATTTGTATTTCAGCAGTATGGAACGAAAGAGAATATTTGTTGGAAATATGTTACGTTATTTACAGTATGGTAGGTAGTTTACAGCGAAATATGGGAATTGAAAATGCATACAATTAAAACAACTAATCTAGAAAACGCAGAAAACAACGATGCTATGCAATATAAATATACTGCTAATGCACTTTTAATAAACAGAAGTATAATGATTAAATCTGCGAGACTATGTTATTGTAGCCTAAACCCACGGTTTGCCCATTGAAATGTATGTGAAAACAGAACAGTAGTGCATTCTTATTGGAGTGAAATGAAAGAAAACTGGATATCAAGGTGAGGGTATATGCTAGACTTGCTGAAAATGCAGGATGGTAGTTAAATACAAAAGACTTATTAATACGTACATGCAAAATGTAAATACAGAGCAAAATAATAATAATCGAAATGAGGCAGCATTCACAGAAGGGTCCGGAAAAAGTGTGTTTACGCATATTTAGAACGATTTCGATCAAAAATTAAAAAAAAATCAAATGTTTCGGAAAAAGAATTCTGGCAACAGCTTATTATTTGAAATGAGAATTAACGCTTGCTACTTTAAAATTTATTCTGCTTTCAAAATGTTGCAGGTAAACAAGCTAAGGCTTGACAGATATGTTGTTTCGCTTTCCGAAGAAAAATATTTCTATTCCAAAGTTCAAAAACGCTGTGAAATGCATGGTATTTAAATTTCTAAGTGCAAAATGAGCAACAGTATTAACTGAGTAGGGCAAACTCATCAGTCATTACTTCTACATCTAAAGAAGACTTCGAATGGGTATCCGAAAAGGTACGTACTGTTTCTAATTTTTCTAAAGTTAAATCACTGATAACAAGAGAAAATCCGCCGGCGCAGAAATCAACTGCAAAGTCCTTAAATTTATCTGTAGCGGCAATAAATAAAATAATAAACCAAGATTTATAACTTCAAAAACTGAAAAATATAATATTCACCAGCTTTTGCCAAGGCATGTGACTAAACATAGAACAGTTTGTAGGACCCTGTTTGAAAACCCTTCTGCAGGAGATTGAATGATAATATGTTGTGACCTTTCATAAAGCATGGATTTACTTAAGACTGCAACAAAGAAGGTATATTTATTATCGAAAACGAAGGGAAAAAAGTGTACTAAGCAGAATTCTCTTACGATGGAAAAAGAAAAATAAGAAGAGTAGAAAAAATTTTAACTCAACTTACTATCAAGAGAAAATTTTACATCCGCAATTTACAGAAGAAATTCCATTTCTTAATCCCAATGTCTTTCAAGAAGTGAAACTTCATCAAGGGAAAGTAATAAGTCATACTTCAAAAAGTACTATTGTGTTCCTTGAAAAAATGAAGACTGATACAGCTGTTGCATGTATACTTTTTAAAACGTATTCCTTTGAAGTTCTCTGACGTTTCATCTGCTGACTACTGTACATTTATTTGGTCTCTTAAAGGAGACATTCTTCACTTAATAATTGTCTAATACTTACACATGTACTAATCACAGAGAGGATGAAAATTTAAATACAGAATTTTATTAAAATCTAGTTATAAAAATGTTACAAAGTAAAATGGATTAAGAATCTGATATGCGTGAATATTCGCTGCTGTTTGTGCGATATGGATTCCTTTCGCTCAAATCTACCTGTCTGGGGGGAAAAACCGCCAATCTTCTCTTATGATACTTAACCCTTAGTCTGTCGAGTTATTTTCTGCAAACACCTTTTAAACTGTCGCTAATTTTTGACCCAACTTCCCCTAAAATGTTGCGAAAATAAGACTAGGTGTTAGAAAAATGCCAGCAACCTCTTTTGTAATTTGTCTTCAGAATTTTAGATCAATTGTTCCGCCTAAAAGATATTGGATTGCGTTGTAAACATTAGTAGATGCGAGCTGTCAAGAACTTTGCGAATGAATAGCTTCTCTCTGACGGACCATGGGAGAGCCTTAGGTTAATTGCTCGGCAAGTGTAGAGCTCATAAACGTTTAATGAGTAGAAAGTTTCAGAACTAAAAAACGTAAGCGTTTTCTTTCACACAAATATCTCATTTTCAAATAAATCGCTTTTAAAATTTACCGAATTTCATTTTTAATTATTATGCATTTTATAACTAAGTTACCTAAATTTCTAAGTCAATGATTTCAGTGCAGATCGGTTAGATTGCGTTATAATTCAGAAATAAAAAATGTATTAACTGATGCATCCTTCATTCCTTCTGTGACACTGGTACAACATATAAATAGCTATCTTGAATTTTATATTATTTTCCGAAATTTTTTGGTATAAATTAAAAATCTTTAAAACTTTTATCTTTTTCTATTTTTTTTCATCTACAAGCAAATAATAATTATTTTTAAACAGTTCTTTAATTTCTGATAACCATTTTACCTTCTTATACTTTTAAGATGTTTAGCATAATATTCGAATAATTATTATAAAAGATGCGTTTTATGATTTCTACCAAATTTAATCAACGGAGTATCATGTGACTTTTAAAACTGCTTTTTAAAGTTAAAAATTAAGCAGACTTCAAAGTTTCAAACTTTAGGCTTCTTTTATGCTCAAATTTATATCTTTTTACGAAGAAATGGTGTTTTCTGGAAAAATTTTGTCTTTTTTAATCAGCAATCTATGCTTGAAAAATATATAGTCAAGAATTTTTAAACAAATTTAAATATTCATTAATATAAAACTTTGTTACTGAATGTCTTAAATTCATGGTGAATGGAAGCATTTTAGAAATTATTCGTGGATTGATGATTTGAAAAAGGATAGGTATTAAATATGACTTACTTACAAAAACAAAGATTTGGATGACTTAAAGACAGTTGTTTGAGTCTCGGTACAAACTATATCAGTTCCAAAATAATACACACTTCCTTTTTCAAGGATTGCATTTTTAATGGTATTCTTGCAAAACTTAGAAATTCATGCAACTTAGAAATTTATTATTAATTGACTGAGTTTATAAAGTCTTGCTTTCATATCACTGAAACACTAAACTTGATGTGAAATAGGATTAAAACATTACTTTTATAACTTATAAGGTATTTTCTCACTCCTTTCTGCATGCCTTCGTGGTGTAATGGTTAGCACACTCGACACGTATTCGGGAGGTCCAGGTTAGAGTCCTGGCTAGGGCATTGCACATTTTTCATATTTCTTACTTCAGAAATAATCTAATGACCCCACAAACTGAAAGTTGAAAAGGAAATATGGAACATTTAAATACAGAATTTTATTAAAATTCATTTAGAAAAATTTTAAAAAGTAAAATGGATTAGAATCTGATATGCGTGTCGTTTGGTTTCAGCTTTATTTTGAAGCATTATATTCGTGTAATTGTTTTTAAAATATAATATTTTTGCCTTTAAGATTGCTTTAAATCATTAAATGTGAATTTAAGAAGAAATGTAAAATAATGAACGAATAGCTGAGAAATGTCGAAATAACATCCTAAATTAAAATAAATTCTGATAGCAATAATTTTTCATTAAAATGCGGGTTAAAACTTTGAACATTTAGCAAAAGAATGAGTATTTTATGCATCTGCGCGGATACTATTAAGTTAATACATGATTGGTTCAATATACACTGGTGTGCAAAAATTAAGGACGAGACGGTTTTTTCAATATAACTTTGTACAAAAGCTTTCCAAATCAACACATTTAATACCGTAAGATCCCCAATACGTAAGGACATGAGTAATGTAAGCAACACTTACTAAAAGAGAAATCAGAGTAAAAAGGAGCTTTATTGAAAAAGTAGCATGGAGCGCAATGCGACTGAAGGCCGAAACATCCCTGTGAAGGGTGTCCAGCAAGAAACATCCGGTCTTTAATAGGGAATATGATCTCCCCTGACTGCTAGGCAGGTTTCACATCATTTGTGCATGCTGGATATGTGGTTGTTAATGAGCTGTTGAGACACTGCTGCTCGTTCCACTTGTAGCACCAATCGCAGTTTCGGAATCGTTACTGGCGATAAGTTACGTGCTGCCACGGGTCTCCCTAGTAAGTTCCGTACATGCTTGACGGGATTTAGATCCAGAGACCTTGCCGACCAATCCATGTGTTCAATATCTTCACTCTCCAACAGCTCTTCGACAGTAACTGTGCGATGAGGTGGAGCGTTGTCGTCCATGAAGAGGAACTGAGGACCCATAGCCCTTGTGAAAAGACGCATGTAAGGAAGAAGAACCTCGTTACAATAGCAGTCCCAGGTGACGAACCTCCTTGGGAGATATGAAGGTCGGTCCGGCTACCAAGCATTATGTCTGCTCGAACGAGAACTCCGCGACCTCCAAAACAGTCCCTTTTGATGATGTTGAAGGGGTTATTGCGTGTTCCCCGCTCTGTCCAGATGTGTATGTGTCTAGAATCGCAACTCAGACTAAATCTGCTCTCATCTGTAAAGAGTACTCGTCCCCATTCATTGTCTCTCCAATTCCGGTGTTCCCGGCACCACAGAGAACGCCTTCTCCGATGGGCAGGCGTTAGAGGTACACACCGTACAGGGCGTCGTGCAAACAGACCACCACCGTGCAGTCTTCTGGCCACGGTAAAACGCGATATCGGTCGTCCAGTCGCCTGTGTCGTGTGTCTAGCGATTTCTCCCGCTGTCTGCCGCCTGTTTCTTCTGGCCTGTAAGGCAATATACCGGTCATCTGCGGGTGTGGTTCCTCGTGGACGACCACTACTAAACCCCCGGATAGCTGTTCCTGTAGTTTGAAATTGTCTCCAAAGTCGTGAAACGATGCTGTGAGCAATTCCGAACTCTGCAGCCACACTTGTCACACTGCGGCCTTCCTCCAACTTCCCAATAATTCGACCTCGGGTAAAAGCATCCAGATGTCGTCTAACAGATTGATTATTCGCCATTTCTCGCTGAGGCAGCAACTCGGTGTGATTTTAACTGCTATACGGCGTGCAATCTCTTTGCCAGAAATACTGATCTTACACCGACAACATGCTTTATACTACTCAGACACTCCCCCATTACGTCTACCCGAATATCTGCGCATGTGCTACCGTACATCATCTTACTTAATCTCCTGATTGGTCTTTCTGTCCGCTCTGCCTCTTCGTTCAGCTGATATGCTAATTTTTCGACTTTGTCCTTAATTTTGGTACACCAGTGTATATTTTTACTATAAATTTTTATTTATAATAGAAAGAAAGTAGAAACTCGCATTTGTTTATATCCACACTAAAATGTAACGATACAATGGAGATGAAATTCAAAATGGCGCGCTCATTGAACACCAACTCTGCGGCTCATTTCAACCATGTACTTGACCACATGTAATGGACACAACCTCCATTCACACAAATCTGTCGCGTCTTTCATTTCAAGTAATTTCATACTGTTTTTACACTTAGGACATTCGTACATATTCGCAATCAAACCATAATTCATGCACCATTTTATCACACATCTTTCGCCCTAATCTTGCAACCGAATCAAATAAGTAAAATCCACACTTTCAACTCTTTCGACGTCAGCCATTTTGCTCACACAATTTACTAGAAACACAGTGAAATAAACGAAAATTCAAAAAGCCCGTTTAAATGCTATAAACTGTAACCTTAAATCCTGACGATTTTCATGACGCCAAGAGGTTACTAGATTTGGCGCGATTTCGCTTCATTTGGCGACTGGCCCGTAATCTGCAGTCTAGCCGAAACGGTATATTTCTAATCATTTTCTTTATTTTAAACTCCATTGAAGGGTATTCTTGCTACTTTCTGATTAACCGTAGTACTACAAACGCAAGAAACTCGTTAGTAATTTCGTGCAATGGCGAAAAATATCTTTTTCGCATATAATTACGGTTTTGTCATGAATAATAAAAATAATCATAAAATTTTACGAGAAAAGAGAAAAAAAGTATACGACTGATATTTACATTTATACAGTTGGCGAATGCTATTAACCGAAATGAATGAAACACAAAGCACGTCAATCCACATTACTTAAATTTTAGATAATCGGCAATGATTGAGTTGGTTATTTATCAGTAATATACTTGAAAATACGAAAGAAAAAGGCAGTTCTCTGGAATCCTGAAACCAAGGGTGGAACTGAGAATTATCGCAGTGCATTATTAAGATGTTAGAAATGCGACTAAAACGTGAAAGATCGGTTTCTTCAAAATTAAGCACTTAAAACAACTTTAGTATTCAATTTCAGGATGAATGGGAAAATTTCTTTCGCATCGCGAACAAAATGTACCAGTTTACAAATATCTGCATTACTAAGCCAAGTTTGTAAGCTCAAAGATTTCCGCTGAGAGCTGGTTAAAAATCGCAAACCACCTAAGATGGCTGATTGACCAGAATGACTGATTGACCAGAATGACTGATTAAATATATTAGATTTACACACGACTCCGCAGTATTTAATCAATGTACTATAAAAATCCTAAACTCCGGGTTTTCAAAGAAAATTTTGAATTAAAAAATATTCCATGATTTTTCATAGGAAGTACAGATAATTTAAAGATTTAAATACTGAAAATTGACAGCTTTTGTTTCTTGCAATTTGATAAGCGAACATCAAACTTCTGTTCGGGTCTTAGATGTCAACCTGAAATCGAAATTCGTCGCATTCTCATAAGCATAGTGTTGTGTACTTTCATTCAATTTAGGAAGCAAATGTCAAGACCGCTGAGCATTAGGAGCTCGACCTGGGTTCAATCCTAGGTTGAATGGGCTGGCTACATGGTTGGTGTTTCCCTCATGTAACTGGAAAACAATCTAGTTTTCCTTATAAAGACCTCTATGAAAGCACAGGCGTTTCTGTTTCGCTGCCACATTACAAGTGACCAATCTCAAGCGTTGCTTTGAAAACATCGAAGCAAAGGGTTCTTGTATCACCTCTTCAATTCTACCTAGTATGGAAAACTCTCATCTTTGGGCTTCATCATATGTCAGGCCCAGTTGGGATTCTCCT
>KK117870.1:111280-125234 GCA_000611955.2 Stegodyphus mimosarum | reverse complement strand
GTCTTGCTTTGAAGCTACGCTGGAGAGATTGCTCGGTAGAATTTAGATCAGCGCGTGTCGGCCTTTGTGCCTAACTTTGCAGAAGTGCTAGACCTTCAACTGTTAAATCAGTAATCTTGCTGAATATCAGCGATAATTAAAAACGCGGTTAGTTAAGATCTCAGAGCCTCGTCGGTAGTGTTTGACATTTGTTCATCTAGTTCTTATTTTCAGTTTTACCTTGCTTTTAGTTCAACCGCCGAGTTGGCGCAGTTTGTGAGCGTCGAGGAGACGCAGTTGTAATTTTAAAAGTACAATAAAAGGGTTTCAACCCCTTCGCACGTTTTTGTGACTCACTATCCCAGTGACTGACAAGTTGGGCCAGAGAGATCTTACAACTGTTTTATTTCAAACTGTAGGTGCATGCAAGATGAAATACGATAATTTCATGAAATACGAGGAACTATGGACTGGTTTTTATGCCTAAATAACCTTTACATAGATTTACTTTAGCGAACAAATTAATTTTAACCCAAATTCCTATCAAAACACACAAACTTTGAACTTACATTTGAGTAACGAACAGCAATAAAATTGAACCCAATCAATTAAATACCAACTCTTTTCTTCTTAGTTTGTTCATTTGCTGGAAACTTTGTTTGCCCGAGTGAAGATGCATTAAATATGACTTGGAAAACACAGGAATTCTATAATGAGGTAGGCGTATGGCTTTAGAAATGTCTTTTGTTAATGGTCGGCAAAAGCCCGTTTTGTTGATGTAAACTATAATGGGATTAGTTTATTTGATTGTGTCATAGTACACGAAGATTATATGCCTAAGGGAAGGAATGCTTTTATGAAGGTCTTTAAAAAAACTGGCTCGTATTTGTTATACATGGGGGGAAAGCTACGAAAACTCCCATGCAGCCAGCTCATTCTCCAGGATATGAACCTGAATAGAACTACTCTTCCGAATCGTGATTGAATGACTCAAGTCATAAAGGATGCTGCAATGAGAAATCTTGTACGAAGGAAGTGTGGAAAAATAGCGTATAAAGAGACATTGAATTTGTCAGAATAACTTATGCATTTAACGATTTAAATTGAAAAACGATTGAGAACATCAAACATTAATATACGAATTTGATAAAGGCGGTACTGAAATCGACAACTCGCCTCAATAATTTGTCAAACGTATGGAGATCATGCATTCGAGGATAACATATTACCCTTGGTTTCAGGAAGTCTGGGATGGAGACAAAGTGAAAATCGGTTTGTGTCTCAATTATTTCTGAAGTTCTGGACTAAGAAATGAAAAAAAACCTCCTTTCAATCATCCGCGAACTAGCAATAACATTATCAGTATACAGAATTCTACAGACAGAAGCAGGTGCTTGCATTCATTGCACACTTTGGCTGGTGAATTACATGGCACTGACTGTAACGCAACGGGAGAAGTTAAATGGTACCTGTACTTTATTACAAAACATTAATCATTTTTGGAATGAATGTTAACGGAAAATGATTACTGCACCGTAACGTTAAGCGTCAAAACTGTATGCGTGTTTCAAGCCCGAACAAAATTTAAGAGCAGGTGGGATGCCAAGGGACTGATCTGCTGAGACGATATGAAACCAAACGACGAATGGTGACCTGAACTGATACCCAACAGCTGACTTTCGTAAACCATAAAGTGAGAATTTTAATCATAATGGCCAGACCTCGCGCTGCTTTTAAGCATTTTGCAGAAATCGCTGATCGTTGAGAAATGTTTTCTCATCTAGTGAATTTCCACAGCTCTGCAAAATACTGTTTTATTTTGATCATTATAGAGCACCTTCGATATCTAAGTATTCAATGATATACAGGATGTGGAAACATTTCGAGATATTTTTAACTCTAAAACGGGAGTTTTATGATTGAGTTAAACCTATTGGACATCTGGTGATAGGCCATGCATAGTAATACGAAGTATGTGAAATCATAACACTTTTCCGAATAAGTAACTATATAATTGACACACACCTAATACGAAAAACTGTAAATTTTTGTAAAAATGATCAGTTGGATATATTGTGAAGTAAATATAGGAGTGTTCCCGTAGCAGAAATTGTCAGTTGGGTATTTTATTAAAAACGATTTAAGAAATGCAATTTATTGCTTTTAAATTGCTAAATTTAAGCAAATTAAGCTGATGAAATTTAAAAGAAACATCAAAGATGGTATTATTTGCCTAATGATGGTTCTCTGGGCGACTGTCTCCTTTCGAAGTTGTATGGAAAATAGGATCTTGTGTTTTATGCAGTACCAACTCTTTCTTATCAGTTCACGCAGATAGAAAGGCCAAGGTAACGTAAATTTGCAGTCCAAAATATTTGGAAAGATATTGGTTAGGACGTTCTCAATGCAAAAGGTTCCTTTAATAACAATTTCAAAAGTAGAAAATATTTAGTTTTCCTCAAGTTAAGTTTTAAAGTCGCTTCCAGATAATTCCTATAATTTCTGGATGATCGCGCCTCCAACTAGACAAAGTTTGCGCATTATCTGAAAATGTTCGTTTTTGTAAATTATTGATGCTACGCGCAATGAAATGAACTATTATGAGAAATTTAACAAGACACTTATTCCAAAATTTGCAAAATATAGCGCGACAATGGGGAAGTAAAGGATGAGTCATTTTCTAAGATAAGTTGAGAAGAATGGAATATTAAAGATTTAATTCATGTGATAAAACTCCTCCCTTCCTCGAAACCTCGAATTGGTTCCAAGGTCTTTGATGCACTTTTTCCATTGACATATCCATTCAGTGTTCAGTGCTAAATAAATATACAGGCTTAAATGATTGTACAAGATGTTCGTATAAGATCGTTTTTCCGTGTTTAAAATGTAAACGAGCTTTTCTTTCCCTTCCCTTTGATTCAAATGTGTCAAAAGAAGCATACCTTTACAGTCTGTATCAGAATAACTTTAAAACTAATGTTTTTACAACGAATATTCGCTCATAAATAAGGGTTCATATAGGATTAATATACTGATTAAATTAATAATCAAGCTACAATCCTACCAATGGTCGAGTGGCTAAAGCCACTGAATATTGCAGGTTCGATTGGAGTTCTGTTCCTAAGTAGACTGCATAAGATGGTGATTTGTTTTACTGTGTGTTTCTTGAGTATGAACCAGTTTTTCAAAGGCATGTCGTTATCTTTTTCCCAATTCAATGTTTCTAAATTTTAAATATCTTTTAATTAATATGATGTCTAGAATACAGAGATATTAAGGAAAATCCTTTTAGTGAATCGCTGGACAATCAGCCTTTTAATACTGAGCACAACATCATGCATGAAAATCAAATATTTTAGGCCTGCCACCGGGCGAGATGTCAAATCGCTGAATAATGGGCTTTCGACCAGGATTCATATTCCGACATTCGGGCTGGCTTCATGGAATTTTTTCGTGCTTTTCCCATCCAGAACAAACCAGTTTGCCTTACCTTTCTGAAAGCATTTCTTCCCTCACACAGATATTCTTCGTGGTCTTTGCAGTATTCAATCTCGTCTAACCTTCAACTCTCTGTAACAGTTTTGAATTTAATTTCCTAAAAGCATTTTGTTTCCATTAATAATTTTATATATGTATATACAATTACGAGTGGAAAAGACATGATCTTTGATCAAATTATATTTAAATTACAGCTGATCCGAAGAAAGGTGTTTCATTTCAAGTCATTCATTAACAGTGGATTCTGGATAAGTTTTTTTCTTCGCACCCCCCCCCCCCGAGCTCCCAGTTTTACACCTTGAATGTCTCATAAATGCTTGGGCAAGATTTAATTTTTGGTTAACTTAGGCTTGAAATCTAAATCTCTTTGTAATTCCTATTGATACAATAAATGATTTGCATGTACATTATTAACATTTAAGTTTAATATGTTTCGATGTACTAACTCTTAAAATTAAACCAGAAACTGAATTTTGAGCAATTGCTGACCGTGAGCAATTTTTGAACAGTTTCACGCAAAAAATGTTCGTTTGGACCATCATGGTTTTAAATATGTAAATAAAGATAAATAAAGAAAATCGAGACGGATATATGCATGACCTGAGTTTTAAAAAAGTTCCGGAAATTAAGTTCGAGCACAATATGTTCAAAAGATGAAAGTCCTCCGAAATACAAGCCTCGCCTTAGATAGTCCTCGCATGCTTTGCTGATAGTGCTTAAATAAATTTGGAAGATCATGCATTTCTTGGGTTTATTTCCAATTAATCATTCGTAAAAATTCCATAGCCATTACGATCATTGAGTTTCAGCCGACTTGTCATTTTTCTTGCAAGAGTCCAAGAACGGGACTGGACAGCCTAAGATATCCGATAAATCACATTTCGGCTGCTGTTAATCGTCATCCATGATATGATTCAAAGACCCAGAGGCGGAACATTAACTTGACTTAGTATACCTAGAAGTATACTTTTTTTAAGGAAAGAAGAGTTCCTATGTTGGTTTAACAGCATAGTTCACAAACCTTAAACGGGGAAAAACTAAAGGTGACGCAAGGTAATATAGCGGATATCAATAATTTAAAATGCACATTTGGCTCAATGTTCATTACAATGTTCCTATTATTTTTAATGCAATTAATACGGATTTCAGGTTTTCTTGTTAAAATTCTGTATGACTCGAATTATATAAATTTCGATTCTTGTTGGAAATATCAATCTGCAGTGTTGGACTTTTATAGAACAGAAGGAAGGCAGAGTTTGATTTACAGAACTGGAGGCCTGGGGCAAAACGTCTAATGCAAGCCCATCTTACCACAAATCTCTAATTTCTCAAATAACACTGATCAGAATTTAATGATGTATTTCATGAAATAATTGAAATGTTTCATTTCTTCATTTCACGTTATACAAAAAAGTATATTTCATCTTGCTATGCTTCGTTTTCATGATTTGTTTATATTGTACGAAATACAAGCTTACACGTTTTAAATCGGCATTATTTTTTCTCTGTATTAAAAAATCTGAAAGGATTCGAATTTTCATGTCGTATCAGAGGGTTTACTAAAGTTTTATTCCCACTGAGCTTGCAGTTTACCAATTCGCTTTTTGACTCATTCTTAATAACGCAACTTTTTTCTGTCTTTCTAATTTTATTAATCATCGCTTTCTTTGGACTTGGACCACATAAACAGCAAAATTAGAATTTTTAAAAGCAGCATATGTTTAGGATTCCCGATACAGTGTTATGTGGGTCTAAATTCATAACAATGTTCATAGTAAAATAACTTGCACAACATTTTTTGCCTTTTTATCATTAACTTTTTGTCTTTTTAACTTCATTTACTGAACATCATTTTCTTCGCTCTTGCGCCACGTAAAATTCAATAGCAAAGTCGCAAAATACTTAAAAACAACATATCTTTAGAATTACTGATAGTATTAATGTTGCAGTGTTTTTATATTCTTTAAAAATAATGCTAAGTGATAACATTTGGTGGCAACATCCTTTTATTTCTTTTGCCGCGTTTTTATATTTCCTGTGTTATTATTTGAGAATGGAATTACATGGAAAAGATATTTGGTGGGAACATTCGTTTGAAAAGTGATATTGGTAAAAAATTGAGGATTGAGTTTAGCATCCTTTGTGTTAAAAACCCCGAGAGGAAGAAAAAAAATTATTGCTAACCTTAATTACCGCAGAGAAAATAATGCAATAGTCAGTTTAGCAATAGCCGTAATACAAATGATTACGGCTATTCAAAAGACCCACATATTCACGTGACAGAAGCTTCAACTGCGGTGGTTCCACGGTAGTTTCATAACTTGTTCAGCCTCTATTCTACAGAGAGAATGAACAAGTTAGTACTAGCTGACAAATCGGGACTTCACTAAGCAATATTGGTTGCTCGTGAGACTGCAAGACTACAGTCCAATGCCTGACTTTTGAAGAAAGACTTGAACTAAAATGCGAAATTTAAAATTTTGACCCAGCTTCTAATTTTAAATTTCTAAAACGTAGACATAAAAATTTATTTAAAAATTTGTTTTGAATATTATAGGATTAGAGGACCCTCATTAAAGTGGAGGTTTACGGTATATTAGCTATTTGCTCTTGCGTAAACCTGCCCCTGTGGAAGGACCCACCAGTGGCCGAGTAGATAAGATGCTATCTCTGGTAGTTCGATCTGGATTTGAATCTCAGCAAATTGACTGGCTAGATAAACTTTTATGCGGTTTTCCCTATATGCAGTGAGTATACGGGTCAGGTTTTCTTAGAAAATTCTCCACAAATGCAACATTCACCTTAAGGCCATAGCCCTCCCTTACTTTGCCTTAATCAAACATATGGGAAGATGCTACACTGTTGATAATCAGAATGAAACGGCGGATTCTTCCGAATTAAAAAAATTCCTCCTGCCCCTAAAAAAAATTCGGTTGTAATCAAACTTTAAATTAGTTTTAAAATAAAAAAAAATCTCCGAAGTACAACTAGAATAGCTTCGTAACAATACACAAATTTCTTTTGTCATCAGAATCTTGGTTAAATTTACTGATTTTAAAAGAATCTGTTATATGAATGAGCCAAACTCCCTAACACAATCATTCTTCCTATAAAGCATCTGGCCTTTGTATGCTTTGCTATATTAAGTTACACATAGCTTGAAAATTACCCCATCAAAGCTTTTACCAACGTACTTAGTGTTCACGTGCTCTGCATAATCAGTCAACCAACCAGTAAGTATGAAAATTAATTATGGAAAAATGTAATACACTTCATTCGGATAGATACTGCAACCGATAAAATGAAATTAATTAGCTTTACATAGGTTATATTTTAAAAATTTCTATTTATGAATAAGTTGTCATGTATATTCATACATCTAAGTTCATAATGTTTTTTAATTTAAAAACCAAATTAAAATTTAACTAGAGGCTTATGCATCAGCGCATTTGTTAAAACAAAATGTGTTAAATATGAGTATTTTCTGAATATCCAAACCAATACGAAAAGAGCGACTATTCTATTCTTGCATAATGAAAAGAAACATTTTGTGAAAAACAAGATATTGTATGAGGAAAAAAATCGATGTAGTCAATATTTACATATTTACAGCCGATGACGCTATTTACGAAATGACCCTATACATCTTCTTACTAATCTCTGATCTGAATCTGATCATATCCATAAGTGTATTCGCCTTCATGACTTCCAACACGAAATTAGGTCTCTTCAGCAAATCTTCACGCACCAAGGCAACGCAACTAAGCAGATGCTGTGCACTGGCTTCATGGTATTTACATCTGGCGCAAGTTCGGAGAGTTCTAATACCACGGGAATATCTGAAGGTTCGTTTGGTCCAGAGCCGTTTGGTCCTCTCTATCACCCTTGAAACCAATAGCAGTATCAGAACCTGCACTACGATACCATGAGTGTGTCAGTAGTTGTCTCCAAGAACTGTTAAAGCTTTTTTTCCCGAGTATAGTTCAAGGTAGGTCAAAGGTTCAGCATAAACCTGAGGCATGAAAGTACCCTCCTTTGCTAATCTATCAGCTATATCATATTTTAGATTTGCATGAGATGGTATTCATTGGAAATGAAGGACAGAAGAATGGGACAAGGTCTTAAGATTTTCAGAAACATCAATTCCTCTTGGGTCTCTAATGCTTCTCCAGTTATCTAGATATCGGATTATATTCAGTTGAGCGTAAAGATGCATATTTTCCCCTATGAATGCCGCTCTAAAACTAATTGTATGAGGCCATATCAATAGCAATGTCCAAAGCCATATCAACAGCAATCTGTTCAGAGCTGAAACCCGAACAGGAATCGTTAAGTATTCAGAATGTCGAGAGAACTTATTAGTCAATCACTCTGTATGAAAATACACGCCAGACATTGAGTCCATAGGAGATGGGATGGGTTTTAAAGAATTAAATTCAACAGAACACTGGAAGGCATCCAATTTCTTAACAAGACTGAGGGGGCTATTCCTTTTTAATCTTTCATTATTTTGCCAACTACTTGAAGAGATTTCAGTACGATGTAGCTCACGAAAACTTAAGAGGCCGCTTAAGTATTTTGTAGGATTAGGAATATTGTAAAGTCATTAGGTTTTTTTTTGCTGCAGGAGAGGTGAAAATGAGCAAAGGAATGTCGAACTTGGACCTCCCGAATACGTGCCGAGTACGATACCTTTACACAATGTAGGCATGCTGAAAGGGAGAAAATACCTTGTAATACTTCTCAGCCGTAAGGATAGTAAATCAACCTCGTAGGGAAGGGTATCAGCTGGAGTACTGTTGCGAACTCCCAGAATAAGGCGTGGTGCGCTCAGTTGTACCCTTTCCAATTTTTGAAGATTGTGTTCGAGGTGACATGATACGTTTGATAATGGTCAAGTATGCAGCGTGTACTCAGGCACGTATATGGTACGTATACCCATGGATTATTATCGCGTGATGCTTGAAAATATGGTAAAAACGAGCATTCTATGGATAATTGAAATCGAGGGATTTGCGAAGTTTAAAATAATCAAACTGTCAAAATACTTTGTTACTACAGCCCACCAGTGGTCGAGCGATAAGATCGCTAAACGCTGACAGCTCGATCCGAGTTCAAATATGTGCTAACGTTCGACTGCATAGGGAGATTTTGTAGTTTTCCATATGTGTAATGTGAATACGAGCTGATGATCCTTAAAAATCCTCCCGAAGACATTCCTTTTCATAGACAGATAGCTTTGCGTTAACCTATTATTTAATAACGAAGAGGTTAATTTACTAAAGTTTCACAGAATTCATATTAGCGTATTTAATATAAATATTTGTCAATATATACGATTTTTTAAAGTGTGTTTTCACACTTGGAATCTTTCTTTATGCAGACTGTACTTTTACCTATACGTTTTTTCGGATATCGATTTTCTATGTCAAAAGGAAAATGAGGGTAAACTGCGCTACTTACCGCAAAAATCTGTTTTTAAGACTCTTCTCTTATTATTTATTCTGTCTGCTAATTTCTTTCCTCAGTTTTTCCTCTCTGAGTAATTTCACTCGTTCAAATTCCATTTCGTCAGCTATCTATTTATTGTACCTTAGACGGACATATTTGGCTTCACATGATATTTGCGACATATGCACATCATGTTCCCCTTTGCAAAAATCATTTGCTCCTGAGGAAGAGACACATAGATCAAGTTACTTTCGAAAGCTATAGCTTTATTCAAATCTACACCAGTGCAAGATTGTGGTGCTCTGGAGAATAAGAAAATCTACATGTAAAATATTGTACGTAAAATGCGAAGATATAAATTTATTTTGAAAGACTGAAATATTTGAAAAAATATACATAGATAAGAATGTATTGGTAATTACGGTACAAACTTTATTTCAAAATTTCCTGATAATTATATATATCGAAATATTAATTCCAAACGCTAAAAAAATTGTTTTGATGTGCAAAATACCATACCTTTGTAAAGTGAGATTTAATTTGTGAAAAATAGCTGCAAAGCAAAAGTTCTGTTTACCCAGCTTAGAGGAAGAAGTATAGAGTAAAATTTTTGAAGCTTTATTAACAAACGTTATTTAAAATTATAACATAGTGTTTAATTAAATACAACAGTACTAGCACTAATTTCAGTTCTTGTCAACTGATACGCTACTGAATAAGAAACTTTAATATACATTAGCAAATTTGAAAACATTAGTTGAATTTAACTGATTTATACATGGATAAATCGGGCCTTTAATTTGTTATTAAATTCACCACTCTTATTTGTTTTATTTCGAAACATACAGTCCAAAATATTCTCATATTTTAACTCAACTAAAATTTTTATACTTCTTTGGAAAAGAAAATTTGAACATTTCTTGCATTGGCGGGATTGGAAAAGCTTATGAAAAATGATTAGCAGATGGCCGAGCAGTACTCACGTACATTTTAAGAGCACAAATTTTGAAGTATTCAAACTCTCACTCAGGCATGAGTACAAAAGTTGTTGATATTGCATCATTGTCTTCTAGTCGTACGTATATACACAATATGTTACTTCTATTCGCATTGGGCCTTGGCAATGTTAATGAATTTTTAGGGAGGAACGCGAACAAATATGATGGATATTTACAAATAACACTGACGAAGCTTCAGTTTCTTAAAGAGTCAAAGAAAATCCTCCAAAAAGAGGCCCACCAGCGGCCGAGCGGTAAAAACGCTGAACACTGGTAGTTCGGTCCGAGGTTCGAATTCCGCGAACGGGCTGGCTGCATGGGCGTTTTCGTGGTTTTCCCCATGTGTAACGTGTATACGAGCCAGTTTCCCTTAGAAAGTCCCCCACGAAGGCATCCCTCCCCTTAGGAAGATAGCCCTCGTGTGCTTTGCCATAATTAAATAACCTAACCTAACCTCCAAGACGACTGAAGAAAGTTGCTCCATGCCTTTAAGTAGATAGCCCTCTCTTACTTTGCCAAAATCCAAATAGTTCAAATATACGCGCTTTAGACTATATGCAAACCTGCGCGTCCTGAAGTACCTCGCAATTTCTTTGAAAGTAAACTTTCGGATCTGTTAGTGATGTTTTTAAGACATTAAGTTTCACCAGCTCAAAAAAATTACCTTTTGCTCTTTATTCTAATGCATAAAATGAAGGAAAATTGCTACTTAAAAATAAAATATTGAGGAGTGAAGAAATTAGAATGCCAAAACATTCATATGTTCAATGTTAATGATTATGCGTTCATTTTGATTTTTGCATGGAGAAATTTGCTGATATTTTTAGATAATTAGAAACAGTGAAATGTTAATTATTACAGACCCTTTTTTTCTCTTTCAGAGAACTACTTTGCGGTAGATGAAAACAAAATTACGGGCTTAATGAAAATTGCTGTTAAGAAAGCTCTGGAGAATGATACGCTAGTAAGCCCCGCGACGTCAAAAAATTGTCATGGCGTAGCTGGATCTTTTGCTTTACCCCGCAAACCAAAGATCAAGAATTTAAAATCAAACTTGATAAAGAAACTTCTTCCAGAAGTGTATGTTTCTGACCCAGAAATAACCATTAATAAACCAAAAGCTAAAAAAAAAACGCTTAAATGTTTCCGATACCGAAATGGAAGTTTCTCGCAGGATTGTTGAAAAAACAAAGTCAAAAACTTCTGGTAAAGAAAAACCAAAAGTTACCAAAGCTTCCAAAAAAGATCTTGTTTTCCTAACAGACAATATATCTGAAAATCCCAAAGCAGTTACGTCTGGTAAAGTAAAAGCAGAGAGTATCAAAGCACTAGGGCTAATATGAAAAGCATGATAGCCAAAAAGCTCAAAACAGACAAAGTTGTAAAAGGTACAAAAGCTTTTACAAAAAATCTTGTAAATCTAAAAAGCAAAATTCCAAAGCAGAAACGTCTATAAAGTAAAAATATATATCAAAGCTTCTAAGAAAAATCCCGTTGCTTTAAAAGGGAAATCTACTGATGCAAGAATCGACTCTGATGCTAATCAAAAGGCAATTTCTGGGGAAGTGAATAATATGAAGAAAATTCCGAAAAACGAAAGTAATTTCGAAAAGTAGAACTGCAAAAATAAATCATAAGCTAAAATTCGAAAAGATATCTCCGATACTGAAATAGACTTAAAAGGGAATCCTTGAAAATCTGGTAAGTCTTATTCTTCTGATGAGGAAATAGAATGGAGAGGAGCCTCTTGAACAGAGAAATGCACTTATCTGTACTTACACAATAAGAATAAAGGGAAAAAATTAGTACTCTTTGCAGCTAGTGTCGATTCAAAAGCTTTCACTCGAGACAGGTAAAAATAATTTTCAGAACTGATAAGCCACCACCGATCATTTCAGGCGGTTTTATTAAAATTATTAAACTGTATCTGAAACCATTGATTTAAAGTGATTTTTTAGCTGTAGTTGAAATATAAAGTTCTATTTATTATTGTTTTAATAACTTTCAGTTGCAGACTCGTATACAAATTCAAGAGTGTATTTACCCTGCTCGACATTGAAAATGCAACACGAAGAAGAAGTGGTCAGAAATTTATGCAAATTTTAGATTAGACGCACGTCACTGAGTTATGCAAATGATGTGAAATGCGCAGTTCTCTGACGCACGTGAAGTAAGATATAAGGGAAGGAACGTACAGAATGGGCAGTATTCGTGTCGTTATTTCTGCCAGACGAATTATCGAAGAAAGTTGGTTTTTGTCCCGAAATATACGTGTAATAGGAGAGAATGCCAGGCCGCCGTCAACGAAGGCACTTCCAGGAGATAGACGATTTTACGAGGGGTATGGTGATCGAACTGAGAAGGGCGGGTTGGTCCTTACGTCAAATCGCAGCTGATACCCACATGGATGCAAGCACGGTGCATCGGCTATAGCGAACATGGCTGGAACAAGGGAATATGAGAAGAAGGAGGGGTGCAGGTGCAGCCAGAGTGAAGTCAGCACGCGTGGATCGACGCATCCGCCGACAAGCTGTGGCGGTCCCGCAAGTCACTTCTACCGCGATTCTGCAGCATGTGCAAGATGCCCTGGATGTTCCCGTGTTGACGAGAACCATTTCCCGTCGATTGGTTGAATGTGGTCGGCACTCACGGCGTCCATTAAGAAGACTGCCATTGACCCCACAGCATAGACGTCAACGTTTAGAATGGTGCCGGACTGGAGCGATGTGGATGACAGATGAGTCACGCTTCTGTTTATCCAGTGACAGTCGCCGCATATGTGTGTGGCGTCGACATGGAGACAGATTTAATCCGGCAGTAACTGTGGAAAGCCCTGCCGCGCAACAACGTGGCATAATGGTTTGGGGCGCTATTGCTTATGATTCCAGGTCAACCCTTGTTGTCTGTAGTTCGTATTCAGGGTACTATGACGGCCCAACGACACTTAGATAATGTACTGCGGCCGGTGGCAATCCCTACCTTCAGAGCCTGCCTAATGCACTTTATCAGCAGGATAATGCCCGACCACACGGTGCTGGCATCTGCCAACATGCTCTGCAAGGTATATAGTAGATGCATAACTGGGCACCGTACCTGTCGGCAATCGAACACGTGTGGGATGTGATTGGACGCCGTTTGCAAACTCTACCCCTGCCGCGTTCAGAAGACGAACTGTGGCAAATGTTGAAAGGGAATAGAGAGCCATCCCTCAGGACACCATCCGCACTCTTGTTGACTCTATGCCTAGACGTGTTTCTTCGTGCATCGCTGTCCGTGGTGGTCCTACATCCTACTGAGCCAACGCCGTTCTCGCTCTGTATTCTGACTATCATTTTGAAATAAAGATCACTTATTGCTGCTTGCTGTCTCTGTCTTTTTTCTAAATTTCATCACTTTCTGACCACTCCTTCTTGGTGTTGCATTTTCAATGTCGAGCAGTGTTATATAAAAGAAATACTGTGAAGAATAAAGAGTTTTCAAAAGAACTGCGAAGCTAATTGAACTTCACGTTACATATTTTAAAATTTATGTTACACTTCTCAGGAGATGAGCTGTTAAATTTGCATTTTTCAAAATTCCATTTATTTCAGCTTGAGAGAAACAAATTAAAATAAAATAGAGCTTTAAAATTCGAAATTCTTAATTTTTAGTTTTGAATTTTAATAGCTGAAGTAAAAACTCGTTAAAACAAATAAACATTCTATTTTCTGTGTGTAAAATCTCTTCATAGTCATCTCTTTAACCAGACAGTCTTTCCGGGCTGTGTCATTATGAAGAATAATCTAACTTTGTATTTTGTATTGCTAAACTCTTTCTCGATATCTGAACTTTGATTGATTAATTTAAAATATAAGTATTCAGAAATTATTGGGCATGAAATAAGTTACAAGGGGTCAAAAGCTATTTTAGGCTTAGTTTTACGAGGGGGAGTCAAATGAAAACCGTAATTATTTTTTTAAATATTATTTATTGGTCACACAGGGTACAGAAGTAAATAACTTTTCAACATAGTCCCCTCTCGTTCAATG
>KK117870.1:83501-111253 GCA_000611955.2 Stegodyphus mimosarum | reverse complement strand
CTGAATAAATGCAGAAAAATAGTCTTTTGGGCGACGTCGCAACCACTCGTGCACCGCGTTGCGTACCTCTTTATCGGAGGGGAACTTCCTGCCGCCCATTGCTTCTTTGAGCGGACCAAACAGATGGAAATCGCTCGGTGCGAGGTCTGGCGAGTAAAGGGGATGTGGGAGGCATTCAAACGCGCCGCATGGGGCCGTGCATTGTCGTGTTGCAGCAGCACACCGGCTGACAGCAATCCACGTCGTTTGATGGCAGGCCGGAGATGATTTTTTAGGAGGTCCGAGTACGTAGCACTCGTCACAGAGGTTCCTCGTGGCGTGTAGTGTTTCAAGATGATGCCCTTTTCGTCCCAAAAGAGGGTCAGCATAACCTTCCCTGCAGACGGCTGTGTCCGAAACTTTTTGGGTTCGGTGATGAGTGCTCGCTCGCTTTGTTTCAGGCTGATGGTAATGCACCCATGTTTCGTCACCAGTGACGATTCGTGACAGGAAGGCATTACCGTCACGTTCAGCACGCCACAAAAGGTCTTCGCACTCATCAACACGTCGCTGTTTCAGTTCAGGCGTCAGTTGTCGGGGCACCCATCTCGCAGACACCTTATGAAACTGGAAAACATCATGCACAATATGATGTGCCGATCCATGACTCATGTGTACACATGCTGCAATTTCGTCTATTGTCACACGGCGGTTTTCCAAAACGATGGCTTCAACGGCTGAAATGGTCTCTGGAGTCACTACGCGCCGAGCCTGGCCGGGGCGTGGAGCATCGGCCACGGACGTAAAACCATTTGCAAATTTCCGGCACCATTCATAGATTTGTGGCTGTGACAAACACGCATCTCCATATTGAACCTTCATTCGCCTAAAAATGTCAATCGGTTTCACACCTTCACTTCGCAAAAACCGAATCACAGAACGCTGCTCCTCGCTGGTGCATGTGGCTAGTGGGGCTGCCATTTTGGAACTGTTGTTGCGCCGGTGTTTGCGCATTTGCCGACTGCTGCCACCTAGGAGACATCCGGCATACTATCGCAAACAGGCATGCCAACTTACAGCTCACTGGCGCCATATGCGGATTTTTATTTCTACTTTTATGGTTTTCATTTGACTCCCCCTCGTAGTTTGAATGCTTTTGTTCCAATATTTGAATTCTTAATCTGTTAAGGACATCAGTTAATAATTCTTGAGGTGCGAGATCTTTTTGGGGACATATATGTTTATATTCAAAGTGATTTAATGTTTTAATATAAAATACTGCAACGCACATATAAAACTTAGCATAATTTCCTATGAAATACTATACGTGACTGCATAACGTAATCAGATTTTTAATATTTTCTATTACTTTGTACGGAAAACTTTCGTACAAGGAGCTCGGAATAATTATTCAAGTTTTTATTTATATAATTGTTTGCAGATGGGTTTTGCTTTTACACTGCGAAGAATTTGATTATTCGCAAAGCACAGGTAATTTTATTAACAGGCCATTCGTTTGAAGACAATAATACGTTAAGCATGAGCAAAAGAGATTTATCTATTTAAAGTGTGCTAGGAACCGTAGAATAAGTTGAACAACAGAAAGGTCAAGGAAAACGTATACTGATGTTTTATCAACAGAGTTAGTGTTGAATTTTGTGTAGGCGCCCCCCGTTATGGAATTAAAAAACGACCTATGTTTTTCTTGACTACAAATTATCTATATGGGCAGTTTTGGATAATATTTTTGAATATTTCAATATTGGCAAACCGAATTTGCACATGAACATCGAAAAGAGTTCATGCAGGAACTGGGGAAAAGGTTGCTAAACATGGATAGTTTGTCCCAGATCAGTTTCTTTACGAAGTAGCTAACTAGAGTGGTTATGAAAACCTTCAGTGATATATACCCCTAGCTGTTTATCCGCTCAAAAAATCGAAATTTCAGATATTGTTATTTAAAGGTATACACTTGAGAATGTGATTTAAAACAACAAAACTCTCACGGTTACAGTTAAAAAAAATCGAAATTCCAGAAACCGACTTTTTTCTAGCGCATTGAGAAACCATACGTATGACAACTGCCGGCGTAAAACATTTCCAAAGAAACTCGTTGTAACGAAACAGTTACAACACAAGAGAGGAGACGGGAGAAAAACTGTTATTGGATTTGGACGGTAGATTTCAAGATGGTCACTTCCCGTAACTTTGCAGCTTCGTGGCCACTGCGATGCTCCCGACCTCCCTCCAATGGATTTCTGGTTCTAGGATTATCCGAAATCTAAGGTGTATACATCAATCCATGAGATTTTTCAGAACTGAAAGATACCATAAAACTAGTTACTCAGATTCATCTTGCGATGTAACGTTCGTCATTGATAACAATCTTCTGCATGTATGGTATTATCTTCTGCGAAGGTGCGCAAGTTGAATATTTGTAATTTCAATAAGTTTTTGATGGCCCTTTACAGTGCTCTTCTTTGTAGATGTTTTATGTCAGCAATTTTTGTCATAGTGTGTCATAGTGTGTAGTTTTTCAATGTGCTAATGAGTTTGCGAAGGAAAAAAAAGGGCGTTGCCATTCGAAAATTTCGAATATTTTTCACTGTAACTGCAACCGTGAGAGATGTATTGTTTTAAATCATCAAAATGTTGAGCGCATACCCACGAATAACTATCCGAAATTTCTCAGTGGACTGGTCGCTAGTGTGTCTTAAATCAAGCCTTCTTCTTTCTCAAATCTTACTTTCTTTCTTCAAGGGAGTTTTTTTATAACCACGTTCAATATTACTATAATCTTGTTTGTAGTTAATGTTTTATGACAATGCATTTGTTAATGTATAAGGGTAAGATCTCAGGAAATAATAGTTTAGATTTAAATTTATTTAGCTCTCATAAAATGATTATAGTTGCTGCGAATCTTTTATCAATGCATGAATCTTTGTACCTAAAAGAAAAAAAAAATTTATTAGTTTCCCATTTTTTGATTTCTACAGTGATAACTTATGCAACAAACATAGTATTATTTTAATACATCCAGACGGATTACTCATGTAAAAGCTCGTGTAGAGTGACGATTCATCTTAGAAGCAGATTATTTAAAATTATGAATAGAAGTTCTCTGCTTTACTATAAATGTAGTATTTTCTTTTTTTATGATATTCTTAATTTTAACAATATAGCATGCAATATCTATAACAAGAAGAATGTCAATCGTCTTTTGCATAGTCAGCAGAAATTCTAATTAACAGTGTAGTAGTAATAATTAACTTTGCAAATTGTATTTGATTTCCCCTAGAGTTCCGATTTATTAGTAGCTCCAGAGGATTAGCTATATATTTTAGAGGATCAGCTATATATTTTCATCTACTATAAAATATTACTTTCATTATCTCTGCTGATAGAAAGCAGTATTTCGTTAAGTATAATATAAAGAATTTCAAGTCTATGCTTCAACAACAGATTTATTTTGACTAGATATTTAAGAAAATATTTTGCTGTAGTTTTCAGGCACCTTTATATCAATGAAACGAAAATGTCACTTGTTAACACATTGTAACTAAAATAATACCAGGAACTAATTTTAGACATCAAGGCAGTACCAAAATTTATGAACTATAAAATACTTTAAGTATCTTTGCTTATGCGAGTTTTTTCTATTTTTAGCTCCCGCGGACTAATTAAACAGGAATCTGCTGCTTAAAAATATTTCATGAGTTAGTCGTCGTAATTTTGTCTTAATTGGGTATCGTAATCGATACATCCTGCTCGAAGAATGAAATCTCGCCAAGTGAAATGCAAACTTCGGAGATAAGCTGCATATTAGTCTTGTTAATTCTTTACAGTAATTCCTTCAGTGGTGAAGTGAATTAAATTATTGAATGTTAGATTCGACTTGTATTTTAAGGGGTGAATAGCATTACTCATGTGTGATGCTTACAATGAGTATAGTTGATTGATTGATCAGAAAGCCACTGATCTATCATCTATTTATTCCAAGGACTGACATCAAAATCTGTGATTAGTCAGGTAGGTCTATGACTGGTCACTAAAATTTTCGAGTTCGAATGCTAAGAATCGACAAGCCTTTTAATTTGCAGCGCCCTTTCACAGGACATTCCCTCTATGAACTAGAAATCTTGAGGGTTTAGTTGAAAATGGTAACTTACCTCCCTGAGCCGTCCCACTGTCCAAAAATGTCGTGGAAGTGTCCTTCACAGCGGATATGAAACTTGCACTAGTTGGATTTTGCTGCAAGACGGCATTAACGTAATCTATGCAGGCAGTGACATTACACAGACTGCGTAGTTCGTGTTTCTGCACAAAATAGGTTAAAACATCCTTGGGCTATTCAGTAGGATGTCTCATTTTGAGCAAGAAGAATTTGAGAAAGTAAGTTTGGATATTCGCCTTCGATCTGAGAGGAAAGCCCAGTCTTCAGAATTCCACGGAAGTCCGAGGCCAAAAACTGCAAGAGCCAAAACATGGAAAGTTAATAACCTGTTGGTAGTTTTCTTCGTTAACTTAAGCACATCGAATCATGAGTTCATGCCAACGTGGATCACTGTTAATAGCGTTTACTGCGTAAAACCTTGCGCACTTGGGCATCAAAAGAAAGCAATCAACGAAATAGAGGGCACGAGGGATTCGACACGAGTGTGATAATGATTCCACTTCCAGAGTCATGTCAGTTAAGGAAGCTGATCCGCGTCATAATACAATCAACTTAGTTGCTGGCGATAAACATGTAACAAAAGGTTACAGCTGCAGCATGGGCGAATGCATTCCAAAATAATCATGAGGTTATCAAGATATGACTTTAACTTAATACTGTTGCATACTGATAATGCTAGAGCGGAAAATCAACTGCTTGTCAAGTAAGCACCCAGAAAAATAAATTTCCTGGAACGAGTCTTAGTCGTATAGGTGCAGTAGCATCGATAACGATCGTGGAAATTAACGGAGAAAAGACATAAAACGAGCTGGTTGATATTGTTCTTGAGGTTGCAGAACTGTTTCCAGTGGCCCCGTCTCACTTCCAGCAGCAGTTATACTGTTGTCACATGGTGTAATCAATCGTGCAGCTACGTTTAAGACTCGCTGTATTATTTGTTAGTCTGTAATGATAGTAGTTACTGAATTGACTATAAAAACCTCTTCTGTGTCTGCACGAAGCTTGTTTGATTTATAAAACATCAGATCAGTGGTTTGTAGTATGATAAACTAAAGAGAAATTGTTTAAGGTCTCTATTAATAGTGACCGCAAGAAACAGAGGAGTATAAGGAAACCAATGAATGAAAAAAAAGTGTAGAACTGGATACGATTCTAATGAGTTGGTTAAGCTGATCAGAAGATGCCAATAAAGAACATTTTATCCATATATATAATTCGACGATGAACAATTTATTTTTTTCAAGTATGAATAGCAAATTGATTCATTAATTCTTGTTTTAGAATTTTCCTACTGGATTTAATTTAGTTTTGCATAATTAGTTTGGCTTTGTCAATTAGGTTTTTCTGTACTACTTTTAAGCAGTTGTATATAATTTTATATTTTTGACTTTGAGTATTTTTTTAAAGATCTGAGCATTTGAGACTAATTAGAAATTTGTTTTAAAATGGAGGTTTAGTAATGTAAAGCGGTTTTAAGTCTCAAATGATTCAGAAGAACGAACTATGTATTCGGAACGGGTCCGTGACACTTAGCCGACAACCACTTAGCCGACGGGACACGTAACCGACACCAGTTAGCCGACAAGACATTTAGCCGACAGGTCATTTAGCCGACACGGATAGTTAGCCGACAGGACATTTAGCCGACACGGACAGTTAGCCGACACGGACTCTTAGCCGACAGGACATTTAGCCGACACGGACAGTTAGCCGACAGGGCATTAAGAACAGCCAGATTGGAAAATTAATATCATTAAGTAAACAAGAAAAGTTATTAATGATGTAAAAGTGTTCAAAAGGACTCAGTTGATTAAATGAAGAAGCTTTACGGATAATTTTTGAAGATCCCATATTCAAATGTAATTAAGTGACCGCCATATTTAAGTAAAAAAAATTCTTTTTTCCTTTCGAAATTTAATTCATATTCCTTGACGAGAAATTTCAGCGCTTTTTATTTTTTTCGAAATTTAATTCATATTCCTTGACGAGAAATTTCAGCGCTTTTTTAATTTGGCCAATATACGCCAAACAACACGATAAATATCACACAATGCTAAATTAACTCAATAATTATAACCCCATATGAGATCTTTAAGAATCGAAAAATGAATTTTACTGATAGTGAAAATATTACTTAAATACTGAATTTACGGATAAGTCGAGAAATTTCGTAATTCATAGTAAGATTAAATAATTAGTTCGTACGTGTGAGCTAAAACGTCACTGTCGGCTTTGTGTGATGTTGACTAAATGTCTTGACAGTTAAATGTTCCGTAGCTAAATGTTCTGACGGGTAACTCTCTGTCTTGGACAAATGTCCTGTCGGTTAACTGTCCGTGTTGGATAAATGTCCTGTCGGCTAACTGTCCGTGTCGGCTAAATGTCCTGTCGGCTAATTGTCCGCGTCGGCTAAGTGTCCGTGTCGGTTAAATGTCCTGTCGGCTAAATGTCCTGTCGGCTAAGTGTACATGTCGGCTAAATGTCCTGTCGGCGAAGTGTCCATGTCGGCTAAGTGTCCCTGTCGGCTAAATGTCTTGTCGGCTAACTGGTGTTGGTTAAGTGTCCCGTCGGCTAAGTGGTTGTCGGCTAAGTGTCCGCGACCGATTCAGAACTCGTTAATCAACTTGGTTGAAGGCTCCAAAATACTTTTCCCTCGGCAAGTTCTGTTTGAACCGTTAAAGAGAGGAGATTAAGAAAAAACGTATTTCGAGCAAAATTATTTTGCTGTTTGTTTTGTTATGTATACTTATAAGGTATTTCTCCCGCCTTCTTCGCATGCCTTCGTGGTGTAGTGGTCTGCATGCTCGACGCGTAACCGAGAGGTCCGTGGTTCGATTCCCGGCGAAGGCAATGCTAATTTTTCAATCTCTCCTGCTTCCAAAAATCCTAATGACTCTACAGTGGCGCCCGAACTAAAAAGGTGATGGATGATGATTCTCCACCCCCGCGATTTGGCGACTAGGTCCCCCAAACCCCAGTCGCCCTTTAAAAAGGGGAGTATATAAGGTATTTCTCCCACCTTCTTCGCATGCCTTCGTGGTGTATTGGTCTGCATGCTCGACGCGTAACCGAGAGGTCCGTGGTTCGATTCCCGGCGAAGAAGTTGCTCAATTTTTAAGGCTCCTGCTTCAAAATAACCTAATGTCTCTATATACTGTTCTATAATTTTTTAAAAAATTCTGATTTTTTATTTTCTTTTGAAGATCCCGTTTTTGAAAGTTTCCTTAATTCCTTCCTTCCGCGTTTATTCAATTTGGTAATTTTTACCCGTACAGAGAAGATTAGACCTTCGTATTTCTGGAACGGAATTTTATTCATTTTCGTTCCGCAGTTTTTTCATCATATATATACGTCATTTGTACAATCTATTATCTATTTGTATTAAATATGCACGCATAAAAATATTAGATTAAGAATTAATTACAATTTTAATTATCAAAATTTAAGTTAATACTTTAATTCTAAAATTTAGTGTGAAATTTGGGCCTGCTTAAGAGAGATCAATTTCTTTGTCTGGCCTTATTTCACTTAGTTTTAACCGTAAATTAGGAATATTAGGATCCTCTTTTAATTTTGCTCTGTATTTATTTTTCAAATATAACATGGAAGAAAAACCTTCTTCACACAAAAAGGCGATATAAATTTAATAGATGTATTTGAAATGCCTTTAAATTCCTCTTTCGTTCAGCCAAAAGTTAAAAGTTGTATTATTTTTTAAACTTCAGTTAAAATTTCGTTCATAGGAAATTTCTATCAGTTGTTCTTTTCTTCATGAGATAAAATTTAGGGTACATTTGAACAAAATGGATTTCTTATGCAATTTTCTTTTTCGTAATCCTCGGGAAAATACATATTGAAATTATTTATCGATGAAAAACGATGATTTTTAATGTCCGACGCTAATTCTTTTATTTTTAATTAGAAAACTTTCTAAAAATGGTAAAAAGCTTAAAATATTGTCCTATTCTTTGATTATTAGCTCCAGTTTTTTTGTCATTGCATTTATTTATCTTTAATGGTAAACAAATTAATTCTTTTCCCTTGTAATCCTAAATTTAATTCATTTACCTTTCCAAAAATATCAACTAAATATAATTTGACAACTACAGTTCATTAAATAAACAATTTTGCAATTCAAATTTTGAATCACAGAGGAAAATTTGAATTCATGATCGAAGTGCAAAAACACTATTTAAAACTTTGTCTCTGGATAACCACCTTACATCGGAATGTAACAAAAGCGTTTTACTTTCACTGCCATCTCTTGGCATAAAATCGTAAATATTCTTGAATTTAAAGCTCGGCTTTTAATAAAATTAACAATTTTCGCACCTTCATTCAAAACGATTTTCGGGGATTGTATCGGCTACTAAAGCTTCACAATGAATGGAGCAGTGAGTAAATTTAGTTTCAATTGCGACTTTCTTCATTTGAGAAATAACACCATAGATGTTTTCCTCTTAAAGCCCGAGCTACGTCACTGCATACTGAAATGCACTTATTCCAAAATATACCATTCTCAGACATAAAATTGTCCCATTAGATTGAAAATTTCATTTTCCGTTGTTATATCATGAAGAGATTCACAAAATAAATTCGTTTATCTTCTTCGAAACGTATGTAAACTAATAATTGAAAGAAGTTCGTTATATCAGTGCTTTCGTCCAACTGCAATGGGAAATACTCACTGTGTTTTACTTTTTGAATAAGTATCTGTTTTATGGAATTTCTCTTTTCATGAATTTTTCGACTTGCTGTAATATTTGATAACGGAATATTATCAAGTTCATCAGCCACTTTTTCGTTGAATAATGTTAAAACGATATCTTTAGCTGCTGGTTTTTTCCAACAATCTGAACCCGCGCAGTCTTGGCAATTCTTAGGATTAATAGGTAACTAGATTCCAAAGCTTTTTTACCTGAAGTAATAAAACTTTTCATTAATTGTTTATTATTTTTGAACGCGAATAATTCCCTCTTAAAATATTCTTCAGATCTATTTTTTTAATTGGCATGTTTAGATTCAAGAAATCTTTGAAGAAACGATGGTTTCATACTTTGATTGGAGAATAGTTCATCGCAAACAACACATCGATTTGGCTATATACATGCGTAGTAGTTACAAGCGCAAAACAACGTAGTTAAAGGCTAAAAGATATATAACTAATTCAAAGAAATCACTTAAACACATATTTACATGAGATCGATGAGAATCCCAAATTTACTTTCCAAAATGTAGGTCAATTCGAAATATGCCAAAGAGAGACCATTACAAAATATAGATCCAGAATCAAAATATGAACTTCCATAATCAGCTTCAGTTAATAGATTTTAAATTCAAAAACCCTTCAGATTTCATTAAAATCCTCCTAACGAATTCTTAAAGAAACTCCTCAGCGCTGTCGAGGAAAAGGCAAAAGACTGAAACCAAACAAATTAAACAAAAGCTAACTTCACAAAATAAGTCCTACTGAATTTCAGCTAATCCACAATTTTGAATTTATAGGAAATCTATACAGTATCAAATGTTCCTCAGATGTTTACTGCAGTAAAAGTCTCTGGAGTTACCTCTACCTAGACCATAAAGATAAGTTGAAGGCTTCTTTATTGCATCCTGTTAGTTAAGAAGTGCACTACATTGCAAGTGAGTCTGTAGTTCCATTCCAGTATAAACTGCTGGACACATTGAAAGTGCAATACTGCATCCAGTATTCCAGAGGAGATGTACACTGCATGAAAGAATATTTGATAATCACTTAATAATAAATTTTGTTTGAGGGAACTTCGGTTAATTATTTCACACTGTATTTCTTTTGGAACGCATAATTTTACTAGGATTGACCAATGTGAAATAATATATGCCAAATCTTCGTGCAGAATTTTTAAGTATCTCTAAGTAGCATATTATTAGCTAATCGAACTTGTTTAAAACTCCAAAAACTATCATATGGTTACTATTAATATTCCTTTTTTGCTCATGTCTTTTATACTTAGACTTTTTGAGAAGTTTTAAGACTGCCTCTATTTCTGTTTCCCAAGATCAGACTTAATAAACGTTTGCTAGATTTTAGGAAGATTATACGTTGACATATCTAAACTTGTAATTGGACAGTCATGATCTTTAATATTTGGTTCTAGTAGAGAGCGGTTAAGTCCCTGAACAGTGGTAGTTCGGCCTGGGTTTGATTCCTGGTGAAGGGGTTTGGTTTATTAATTATAACAAAGCATTCGATGCCTATCCGCCTAAGGGGAAGGATACCTTCATGGATGACATTCTAAGGGAAACTGGCTCGTCTACACCTTGCACATGGGGTAAAAAACACTAAGACGCCCATGCAGCCGGCCTGTTCGCTAGGATTCGAACCGCAATCCGAGCTACCAGTGTTCAGCGGCTTACCGCCCGGCCGCTGGTGGACTCCTGGCGAACGACCTAGCTGTAAGGGCGTTTTCGTGGTTTTCCCCAAAGTATAATGTAAGTACGAGCCATTTTCGGAATAAGAAAAATCTTTTACGAAAGCAAGCACTTAAGCATATAGCCCTAACGTACTTTGCCATTATCATATGAACCAAACCCAGCCAATGGAAGCAGCTATTCGCCTGTGTCCAAATATACAAATGAGAAATAAATTGCGGAAAAGCATATTTATTCATAGCTAAGCTAAAACTTTGTCAAAATAAAAAGAAAAAAAGGAAGATAAAATTTAAAATGACAAACATTTCAACCGTATGGATAGCTACATATTAATAGCAGAAAAATTTGTGGAGAAACGTTTTTGACCACGTGATTCCTATTGTTAACAATAAATTTTGGTCAGCAATGAGCAGTAGAAAAACATGTTTTTTCAACAAAATAAAGGGAAAAAAAATAAGGCAAAAATTCAAAATGGCGAGCATTTCATTTTTGAGATTGACAACATAAAATACAAACCTCCTGAGAAATGTTTCTGATTGGGATTCGCATTTTAATAAAAATTCGCATTAATCAATTCTGAAAGTGTCAACATCGCAAACACATCTATGAAAAAGTAATGAAAATGAACTTTACCTTTTCCGGTAAAGCACCACGAGCAAATATCTTTTGGTCGTAGTGGATAAACATCTTTTATTAGTTTGAAGAACCTTTTTATTATAGCTCATTTATCATCAAGGAAATTGCGATCCGTTTGATAAATGAGCATATTTCCTTCGCCGCGAGTACTCGGGCAGATAACAGTCAAACTTGTCTTTCATCTACTGAGTCCTTTCAAACCTTTTCTGATGGCATTCCATATGCCCTCAGTTCAGTTTCTGTGAGCACGAGGCTCTGGATCCTTAAAAAAGAAACTACTATGTACGCGGAAGAGTACATATCCCGCATGGCTAACACAATCATACCACAGTCCAAAATAATAACAGGTCCAAGCAAAATAATTTCCTTTATAATTTTTTTAACAAACAGTTATTCGATCATTCCTCAACCACACGGAAATTGAATTTGCTTCATCCCTTGCCAGTACACAAACATCCATTTACTTACGGCTATGTGTTTTCCATAATAATATTTCCTTTTGGAAACTTACTTTCATCGAAATCAAACACATTTTAGTGCTCTCCAATTACGTCATTCTCTCTCAAGCGAAGCCTACAAGCTGCCGAGCGGTAAAATTGCTGAACGTTGGTAGTTTGAACCTGCTTGCGGTTCCAGGCGAACGGGCTGGCTGTATGGATGCTTTCGTAGTTTTCGCCATGTGTAATGTGCATACAAGCTAGTTTCCCTTAGAAAGTCTTCAACGAAGGCATCCTTCTTCTTATGCAAATAGCCCTAGTGTGTTTTGCCACAATCAACTAAAAAAAAGAAACCCCTCTCAAGCGATCTTCACACACACCTCTCAACAAAATATCTTTGAGCCTAACAACCGTGCGATCACTCACATGCAGCTTGTCCGTAATGAACTGATTTGTACCTTTCTGACAGGACAAAAATGGTAAAGGGCCAGATTCACAGTTATAAATGGCCGGTTTAAATAATTTTTGGACCCCATTGCAAGCTGAAATATCTGGGCCCCCGAAAATGGCAATTTTTGAAATTTTATTTTGTATAGCTCGTTTAGATATTGAATAAGTTATTAACACTAATTATTTTATTTCGGAATTATATACAGTAGTTATAATTATATACAGCAATTATTTTGTACATTAACAATTTTAAAAATTATGCAACTTTTTACAGCCAAGTAAAATACAAGGGTAATGAAAAAACTTCTTCCGCCAAATTCCCCTTATTACTGTTTCAAAAGAATTTTTTTTTCTTCCTTTCTTTTTTTAAATTTCTGTTTTTGCTATGAGTGAATTGAAAAATACCCTCTAAATTTGCAACCAGTGCCTAAACATATAACCAATTCACTTGTTTTCCGAATAGATTTTTCAAAATCTATTTATTTGAACTCTTCAATAACACATAGCATTTCATTTATAAATTTATAGCGCCTCTTTTTGAATTAATTTATTGACATAAATAAGAATATTGTACCAGATCAGAAGACACAAAGAAAATCTAAATGTTGCGATGTCTTTTAACAAGCTAGGACAAATGAGAGGATTTAGGCACTGAAACAGACGGGGTCGCTTTTAAAATTTTCTTAGAGCATTTCAGAAACATATACTGAAACTCCTACTTTAGAGATTTAATACTTTCAGTTTTCGTTTCTTATCCATTTTCACAGAGTGGTTTCAGCATTAATTGTATACTGCGAAAAAAAAAAAAAAGGTGGGGGACAGTTCTATGCCTCCCGTTCCACTGGGCCGATTGACGAAATTCAACTCGCGTTTTTCATGTCTCGAAAGCGCTACTTCGAATATGTATTAGATTACATAAATAATATTATGGAATTTATGCCGTCCGGAATGCATTTCATATATTGCAAAACTATTCTAGATAAGAAACATCTGTCAGTAGAAACTAATGCATCGTAAAAATCAATTGTGCAAAAGACATCGAAATCCTCTTTATATTCAATCTAACTTGAGAACAGTAGATATATTAGAAAGCATAGCGTCTCCGAAAGAATGTAATTTCATGGTTTATGTAGTAGTATTTTAGAAATTATGCAATGAAATGAGAATATTATCTAGAGAAAATAACTGAACGGAAAAGGAAGTTTAAGGACAGGATTTAAGTTTCAAGTTTCTAATTGGAAGAAAATCACGCGAATGTGAATTTTTTATGGCGCGTACCAGCTATTTTAGGCCTTGGCCACTACTAAGGTTAGAAGCGGTGGTCATTTTATTATGGAAGCAAATAACAGACGGCCACTGTAACCTCCTATGAAGGGACGGAGAATTTTACACCACGCTTTCTCCGGTATTCGAGCTCTGGCTTTTCGATACCCAACGTGAAATTTAAAATTACGCAAAAAAACAGCTTTAGTTTGGATATAGATTTTGAATAAAGTTCTATCGATTCCAAGGATGCTGCTTCTGAATAAGATGGAGCTGTGTCTGATCGCTCTCGGTATCGATAGAGTTTTATTCAAAATATATTCTAAAGGTTGCTTTTTGCTCTAATTTTAAATTCTAAATTCATATTTGAAAACGCAATAGTTACATGTGAATCCTTTGATGGCCAGTCGGAAGGGATTCCATTTGTGGCATATTTGATGATTCCAAAATTTCAGTAACCCAGACCTTCCTCCAGTCTTCCTCAAAAAAGCAATTCAGTATTAACATATACCAACAGAAGAATGGACAGCAGATATAATTGGGTTCTACCCAACAGGGAATTGCCAACAGCCTAACTGGTCATGACCCTAGTAACTGATAATTTTAATTTTTAAAATTTTAATTATAGAAGTACACTTCCATGAGGAAGTTTTACTTATCATTATTAATAGTTAAGTAAGTTTGTTATATAGTAATCCTCTACCGTTGTCATTCACCTTTCTTCCTCTCTCGAAGCAGGAGTTCGCACTGTGGTCTGTTAGAGGTATCGTGCAGATTTGCGGTAAATGTATGAAATTGTTCGTGGCCCTAAACCAGCCTTGCAGATACACGCCTCTCGAAAAAGTCCAAGAAACTTTCCTTACATTCCTTTTAACCTTGTGCTTAAAAGTACCCAATACGCGATGCCGGCATTCACACAAATCTATCGTATCTTTTATTTCAACTAATCTCATACTTTACACTTAGGACACCCATGGACATTTAAAATCAACCCTTTCTTCATGCATCATTCTATCATAAACCTTTCTCCCTTATCCTGCAACTTAATCAGATTTATAAAATCCACGCATTCAACTCCAATTATGCTGCACACGAAGCCATTAACGAGACATACGGTTAACGTAATAAAAACCTTGACGTGAAATGAAGATTGCTAATAAGCCGGTTACGTAGTATAAACCATAACCCTAAATCAGGGGTGGCCAACCTTTTTGGGAAGAGTGCCACTATCTGGGGAAAAAATGGTTTTGCGTGCTACTTCTAACTTTACCAGCATACTAAAAAATATAAAAAGGTGAAAAAATGTTAGGCTGATTATGGGATGTCTAAGCAAAAAGCATATTTTTTATGTAAGTCTGAGTAGTGGGCGTTTTAAAAAAATGTGCAAATGAACCTCTAAAAATCATAAATAAAACAAACCTACAATCTAGGGTTTTATTGTTAATAAACATTTTTAAAGGTACAGTTAGTTATGTTTAAAATAAAAATGAATAATTTGAAACATTTAATTTTAAATAACTATTAAACAGTCAGTACTTAATTAAAGTGTTTTTTGAATATGTAGTTTTTTTTACCAAGTCATCTATATTAGTATTAATTCTTGAAGACGCTAACAAAATTTGGTGTTTTAGGTGCATATCAATTAATCTTGAATGGTATTTTGATTTTATTGTGTTCATAATGGAAAACATTTGTTCGCAAACATATGTTGATCCAAATCTACAACAATATCTGGTAGCCAAATCGGGTAAATTTGGAAAATTGCTTTTGATAGAAATTTCCAAAATTCAATATAATTTTGATCACTTCCAGTTGAAATAAGTTGCTTATATTTGCTTTTCAGTGTAGTATGCTGCTGTAGGTCAATAATTTGGGTTTGGATTTCAGTTGGCTTACAATTAATGTCTTGCAAAGAAACTGAATTATTATTTTTATTCTAATGTGGTGGATAAATATATCTATCAACGAAATTGATACAGGCGATATTATTAACGTCTTGCAAAGAAACTGAATTATTTTATGTATTATAATGTGTTTAATGAGTATATCTATCGACGGAGTTGATACAGACGATATTATTATTATATTATTATTATTTCAAATCTTTTAATTCAATAAGTCTTCTCTTGCCACTGTTAAAACTCTGCCGCGCCACGGGTTGGCATCCCTGCTCTAAATTTATGAATAGGTTTTGACAAGAAGGTGATGTTACCAGATTTGGAAAGTTTTCACAGCTTGGGGACGCCGGCACATAATCTGCAATTTTATAATTTGTCTGTCTTTCTAGTCTATCTGTCTCCGTTTCTAATCAACAATCTACTAAACTGTATTTCATGTTCTTGAATCATTTATTGTTTTTGAATAAAACATGTGATTCGACGCGAGAGAGCTCTAATTTGAAAAAGTGAAAGCCATGTATTGCTCTCTGATTCTGAATAAAAGTTATAAGGTATATCTCCCACATTCTTTGCGTGCCTTCGTGGTGTAATGGTCAGCACACTGAGCCGGTATTTCAGAGGTCCGTGGTTTGATTCCCGGCGAAGGAATTGCATATTTTTCATGTCTCCTGCTACTAAATAACCTAATGTCTCTACAAAGTGTCAATCTTAAAATTTTCAATCAGCCGTCATACGTCTGCTTTCTTTATATTTAATTTGTTTTATCTTAAAAACAGTTTATATACTTTGAGTTTAAGAAATTTACAATAAATCAACAAATCACTGTGAATTTTTATTCTACCTACTTTGGCTTCTAATACAATTAATACAAACCTTATCAACAAAATTAGAAAATACAAGCATTTGAAACGGTAGAAGCATTTAGATACATCGTAGTTTTATTAGTAGTAGCTTTAAGGAATCATAGTTTAATTTAAAAAATAATAGCTGAGCCAGAAACCACTATTTTTAAATAAATAATTGGAAATTTGCAGATTATGTCTGAGTGCTTATTCATTAAGACACAAGAAATATATATTTAAAAAACTGAAACTTACTTTAAAAAGAAGGACTTCGTAATAATCGGAAATATTTTTGAATCATGGGGGTTGATAAAAATAAAATAATTGTCAAAGCAAAAGCATGGGATACGCTCTTCTCTTTAAAACAATTTTAAACTGGAAGAAACATTTCTAAATTGCATGGATTATTTTATATTCTGATATCCACTAAGTGAACGTCACTGCATATGAACTTTAGAGATTCCATTCGGGTCCTGTAATGATACTCGTAAGTAAGGCAGAATATCCTTGAAAGCTAATTTAACTATTACACAAGAATTCGAATGCAGCTGATGCGAGAAGTCGAAATCTAGCAACCATTAAACTTATATTCCGGAAAAAAGGAGTTATTAGAGTACTTTATGCTCAAGTTCCTGCAGCCACATTTTTCTTAGTTTCTCCACTTCCCTGCACATTTTAGTTAACGATGCATTTCAGCCTTGTTTTCAGATAACGACTTAAAATGCAAAAATAAGGAGTTATGTTGTTTGTATAGAGATGCAGTGATGGAATGTACCTATCGCATGAGAAATATTTCTGAGTTATTTAAATATCTTGAACAAAAAACTTGTAATTAAATTAAAAAGGGTGTAAATGATAATGTCATTGGTTATAAAATGCTAAAAAAATTGGATTTTGTGTTAAGAAAAATACTAAGAATGTTCAGACTATGAATGAATCATTAACATTATAAATTAACACTCTCTGTTTAATAAATCGTTAAACTCATAAATTTTTCCAAGTGAAGCCAAATGTAAAAGTCTGTGAAGTGTATTTTTATTTTAGTTTCTTTCTCTAGGTTCTAAGGATTTTAGACTGATTTCCTATAATCTTCTCTATTTCTGAAATCTCGTAATTAATTGTACCAAAAATAATTTCAGTACTTTTACATTTTTGTTTAATTTATAAAGATAGTGACTAAAGTTCTTACGCTTCGTTGTATACTTATTAGACAATTACACAAATTGTATATTTTATTACTAATTTTAAAAGCTATCATATTTTCTTGTATGAAAACAATTTATTGACACATATTGACACATATTTAGCTGCCTAATCTCTTGGAGATCTGGATTCATTTAGAAAGATATTTTCCCAAGAAAATAAAATCGGCAGAATATTTTGGTTAATTATATATGATAAAACACTGGAGGACAATTTTTCTAAAGAGATACAATAATGTTTAATATTTCAAATACTTTGAGCCCGAAAGAAATGCCGCATGCAAACGAAGTTCAAGGGTTGAGAAATATACCTGCTCGTTCCTTTTTGTTCTTTCTTTTCGCTTATTATTACTTATCTTGAGGGCAAACTTACCTAGAAATCCATACGATAATAAATGACGGGAAAGTATGGATTTAAAGTTAAAAATGCAGTTTAATACAAAGCAATTGATTAAAGGTTACACACTTAATTGTTCTATGAACTAACCTTTCATAGCAAAGTCGTATAGCTTTATTTAAAAAAATGAAACTTCTTAACCGGAACATTAATGCCTTTACTTAGCATGTAATATCATAAAGATGCAATTTGTATCTCATGTTTTTATAGAGGCTTTTATTGCCAGCCTGCTTGCCTCGGCTCCATTGTAGTAGCTTTTGTACGATTTACAATAACTTTATTTTCACCTTTTCATGTTCATAAGTTTTTTTTATCTCTAAGTTCTTCATACCTTTTTTGGCAAACCCAGCATGATACTCACTAAAATTACCGTTATTTCAAGTGTGACTAAAATATCTCATATGTATTCTTCATTTTGAAATTCATTTCCTGTAGCTACCGAACACGATTGTGATCTCTGCGTCATTATACCGGCTTTCGTACGCTTTATAATAATATTGTTTTTACATCCTAATTCTTTCATCCTTGAGATCTTTAAACTTTTTTGTAGTACAGCAAGAAATCTCATGATAATCTTATTAAATAGCTGTTAATTCTAGAGTAACTAAAGTCTTCAAGGTTTCTTTATTCTGGAATTAATTTCCTTTAGCTGCCGAATAAGGGATGAAAAATACACGTTTTAAAAAACAATTAATCATAATTGCTTGTTAAGTGTCTTTACAACTAAACACCTCTTGAAGTCACCAGAACACGACATCAAAATTACGAGTATATAGAAATGATGCATGAATTTCTTCTGGAAGAAAATACAATAATAATGAAATGTTTAATAAAATGTTTAATAATATATAATAATATATATAAATATATATAATAATATATATAATGTTTAATAATATATATATATATGGGATAAAACCCCATTGATAATTACAATTTAATTGGTAATTATAGGTAGATATATGCTATTAATAACACACAGAAGAAAAAGAACACTTCGAAACAATTTGCGGTCCATAAAAATGGTCTCGTGACTCATGTTTTAGGAACCACTGGCTTATAATAAAGAGTAGATAAGGGCTCTTCCCGTAGCTCCATTCTAGATTTTACTGAAAGCACCTCTGATAATATTGTTGAATTAATTACTGTTCCAAAAGCAATTAGGGAGACTAATTAAGTATAGAAAAATACAAAGGATTTTCTTCCATGAGAAGTATATTATTAACGGGAGAATTTTATTCACATATTTTGTGAAAACATTACGAAGATCCAGCCTTTTAGTCAAAATACAAACTTCAACGAAATAGAAAAAGGTTTATTTATTTTTTTACGGCGGGCACTAGCAATTTTTAGATTTTTGCTACTACAAAAGCCAGCAGTGATGGTCATTTTACTATGGAGGCACCTAATAGGCGGCCATCGTTACCTCCTATGAGATTACAGACAATTTACATCCATGCCTTCTCCGAGATTTGAGGCTAGGTTCTTCGGTATCGCAATTCGCTCCTCTAACCACCATAACGTCTGGGCTGCGAAGTTGCTTATAAGGATAAGTGTTAGTTAGTGATTATCGGAATACGTCAAATAATACGTGGGCTATCTGTCTAAGGGAAGGAATGCCTTCGGAGAGGAATTTCTAAAAGCAACTGGCTCCTTTTCATTGTACGCATGAAAAACCATGAAACACAATCATGAAGCCAGCCCGTTCTGCTGGGATCAAACCGAGGTCATATTCCCAGTATTCAGTGGTTTTAATTAGTCTTCCACTGGTAGGGCTCCAAGGATAAGTGATAGATTTTTATAATTTCTACAATTTGGTGCAAAGACAGTAAGCCTTGCGTTATACAATGAAATAGTGCATATGGGATAAGGCTATTTTCCTGCGGAAATTAACTGAATGCATATATTTTAATGCTCATACAGTGGCCAGTTAGTAGCTGAATGAGTGAAGTCCCAAAATTATGATATATTTACTTCTAATTTGAAACTTAATGGAGTTAAAAATTAATTCCGTGTATTTCCGTCGTCTGCCTAATATATAAATGAAAATGAAAATATAAGCCAATGTCTCTTAAGACGTCTATCCAAAATATCACTATTTAGCCTCTACGAAATTAAGTAATTGCAGCTAATTTATTAACTTACAACTCTAAATTTATCTCATATCATTATACATTAAGTCATGTCTAAAAACCCCTTTTGGAGATTTCATTCAGTAGAAACCTGAGATAATTAATATGATTTTGTATTATTGAATAAAATCCTGTTAGTTATTATGCCTAAGAAACCAATTTTACCATATGGTAGAAGCTTTCTTTGAAACAAAATTACATAAGGTTATTGATTCCTACTTTTATAATGTATAATTGAAATTTTCATGACTGTATTCTTAGTTTAAGTATTGTCTGATTTTAGAACATTAATAATAAACGATTTAACGAAAACGTAGGCTGCTATGTTAAACATTTCGATCAACTAAGAAAGTAAATAATGAAATTAATATTCATTTGAAAACATGTCCACTTAAAAATTGACACATTAGTTAATTTACTTTCTTGTAATTAAACTTCAAGATCTTTGCATTTCGAATTAACCAGCTACTCAAAAAACTAAACTTAATCGAGCTGCAGGTAATTGAGAGACTATGAAAATTCCTCGAATTTTCGAAGCATATCGTGAAAGCTGAAAACCGGTTAATTAAACAGACGAAGTGTATGTGAAATATTTCTAATTGTTGGCCTGAAATGCTTCAATATATTGAGGCTGATGATTCAATACTGATAGAGTTTTACAGTTTCATTTATAGCATTTGTTTCAGGTTATTATGCTATTTTATTAGGCTACAGTGTTTTTCTTCGTTCCTTCTTTAGGTTTTCTATACCTTCAAGGCAAAAACGCTACAAATTAGGCAACTTAGCACCTTAGCACAATATGTAACTAAACTGTAGGTTTTTGATTATTAATTGATGCCAACGATACAGCATCAACAATCTATCGGTGGCAATGAAATACACTGGTGTGCAAAAATTAAGGACGAAGTCGAAAAATTAGCATATCAGCTGAACGAAGAGGCAGAGCGGACAGAAAGACCAATCAAGAGATTAAGTAAGGTGACGTACGGTAGCACATGCGCAGATATGCAAGTAGACGTAATGGGGGAGTGTCTGAGTAGTATAAAGCATGTTGTCGGTGTAAGATCAATATTTCTGGCAAAGAGATTGCACGCCGTATAGCAGTTAAAATCACACCGAGTTGCTGCCTCAGCAAGAAATGGCGAATAAACAATCTGTTAGACGACATCTGGATGCTTTTACCCGAGGTCGAATCATTGGAAAGTTGGAGGAAGGCCGCAGTGTGACAAGTGTGGCTGCAGAGTTCGGAATTGCTCACAGCATCGTTTCACGACTTTGGAGACAATTTCAAACTACAGGAACAGCTATCCGGGGGTTTAGTAGTGGTCGTCCACGAGGAACCACACCCGCAGATGACCGGTATATTGCCTTACAGGCCAGAAGAAACAGGCGGCAGACAGCGGGAGAAATCGCTAGACACACGACACAGGCGACTGGACGACCGATATCGCGTTTTACCGTGGCCAGAAGACTGCACGGTGGTGGTCTGTTTGCACGACGCCCTGTACGGTGTGTACCTCTAACGCCTGCCCATCGGAGAAGGCGTTCTCTGTGGTGCCGGGAACACCGGAATTGCAGAGACAATGAATGGGGATGAGTACTCTTTACAGATGAGAGCAGATTTAGTCTGAGTTGCGATTCTAGACACATACACATCTGGACAGAGCGGGGAACACGCAATAACCCCTTCAACATCATCAAAAGGGACTGTTTTGGAGGTCGCGGAGTTCTCGTTCGAGCAGACATAATGCTTGGTAGCCGGACCGACCTTCATATCTCCCAAGGAGGTTCGTCACCTGGGACTGCTATTGTAACGAGGTTCTTCTTCCTTACATGCGTCTTTTCACAAGGGCTATGGGTCCTCAGTTCCTCTTCATGGACGACAACGCTCCACCTCATCGCACAGTTACTGTCGAAGAGCTGTTGGAGAGTGAAGATATTGAACACATGGATTGGTCGGCAAGGTCTCTGGATCTAAATCCCGTCAAGCATGTACGGAACTTACTAGGGAGACCCGTGGCAGCACGTAACTTATCGCCAGTAACGATTCCGAAACTGCGATTGGTGCTACAAGAGGAACGAGCAGCAGTGTCTCAACAGCTCATTAACAACCACATATCCAGCATGCACAAATGATGTGAAACCTGCCTAGCAGTCAGGGGAGATCATATCCCCTATTAAAGACCGGATGTTTCTTGCTGGACACCCATCACAGGGATGTTTCGGCCTTCAGTCGCATTGCGCTCCATGCTACTTTTTCAATAAAGCTTCTTTTTATCCCTCTGATTTCTCTTTTAGAAAGTGTTGCTACATTACTCATGTCCTTCCGTATTGGGGATCTTACGGTATTAAATGTGTTGATTTGGAAAGCTTTTGTACAAAGTTATATTGAAAAAACCGTCTCGTCCTTAATTTTTGCACACCAGTGTATATTTTCCACTTTAGCGGATCGATTAAACATCGTTTTCCCGCGGCTCACCAGCAGTTGAGCGGTAAAGTCTTTTAACACTGTTATTTCGAGCTGGGTTTGATTCGAAGAGAACGTGCTGGTTCATGGGCTTTTTCAGGAATTTTCCCATGTCGAACGGAGATACGATCCAGTTCCTTTAGACAGTCCTCCATGAAGGCATCTCTTCCAATAGGCAGACAGCTCTCGCACGCTTTGCCATCTTCACATAAAACCCAAAATGCAAAACAACTTGATTGCCGGCGGGTATTGTTCGACAATCGCATGAAACAGATTGTTATTCTCCGCAGTTTGTTCCTCCATTAGAACTCTGCCAAACTAGAAGACAAATGAATTTCCTAGAATTAGTTCGCAGTTCTTATTTAAATTCTTTGTATAGATTTTAATATTACATTTTCATCGTACATCTTTCTTGCCGTCCAGGTTCTTCGTGTAGTAAATGGAACTTTCTCGGTAATGTTTGGCAAAATCACACATGCTTAAAAATAATGAATTGTTTCTGCTTCATTTGTAGGCAGATCTAATAAATACATGATACAGAAAGATGTGTCGAGAATTTGGTGTCTTCCTGTTTTCGCGATTTCTGTTCGCGCGTTGTCAAAAATGTTCCTGTTTCCGCGAAATTGTCAATCTTCATTACTCCCTTTCAAAGGAGATACATGGGGGGTGGAGCGACTGGGCCTTGGCCTTACCCGAAATGTAGGAAAGCAAAAAATTTATAAAAAAAATTTTTAAAAGAAATAATCGAAAAATATTTAGGATCTCAGATCTTTCCATGAATGAAGCTAATACTGTCTTTAAAACTGGAGAGCGATGTTCAAACTCTGCGATGATTTTGATAATGAACTAAAAGAACGTTTCCTAAAGTAAAAATAATATGCTTCCGAAATTCTGCACAAAGATGAGTTATAATAAAATTTTTCAGAATAAATATTCGTTCTAAAATAACGTTCTTCCTTTGGTCTTGATTGCGCCTTTGCACTTTTTAATTCTTTCATTTAGGGAAATTCAATAAACTACATTTTCCTTATTTTTATTCTGAATTCGATACTGATAACCTTTATGACGGACTAAAGGTTTTTTTCCCTTTAGTTTCTGTAATGTCTAAAACACCCCTATTGATTAACATAAGATCTGAAAATAACAACTAATATTGCAACATAATTACAAATAGAATAAAACTAAAAATTTAGAGAGGAACCTGACGAAGACTAACTTATTCATGAAGAAACTGCCCAGCTCTTCTTAATGACTCATCGTGACATCTCCTGAGGAGCTATGGTAGGCGGACTGTACTCTCCGATTTCGCGGGAACGGGAAGAATTTTGAAAAACCCGGAAAGAGGATTCGCAGAAACAGAACTTTTTCGAGAATTTTACGCTGGAAAGGGGTCCACCTATAAATGGCAATGCCTTTTATATGTTATTTTATTTTTAGACGTGTCCTAATTAGTCGAAAGTTGGTATTAAAATAAAGTAGTTATCCCCGTCTCATCTTTCGCTAAGAAGGTGGATACATCTGTCCAGAATTCGGTATGATTTCTATAGTTGCCGAAACTCTTGCAAGAAAGGAGTCATGAGTGTTACTATTGGCGATGTATTCTCAGGTATCAGCTAATAGCCAAGTGCAAAAATATATCTGACTAATTATGCTAACTAAATATGAAAATTAAAAAGAAAGAAAGAATTATAATTACAGTGAAGTAAAAATTGAATCATTTGTGACTTTTCTTGGAAAGGAAGGAATTCAAATTTCAAGCGTCTGCAAGTGGCTACTTGTCACGCAAGTATGATAAACACATACTCATCGATTGTTAGTATCTCGTCACGGGCTGAGATCATAGTAGCAGAAAAGGCTAGCCGGAAATATTTCGCCTTTTTCTCACGAGTATAGGGAGCGAGAATTATTAATGTTTATCTTGGAAAGTGTTCAATGAAATAACCTTCTTAGAGTACAGAATTATCGAGCGCTTTAGAGTAATAAGTTAAATTACTTAGGGCTTTACAGAAGATTGATTTTAATTTAGCTAAATATTATAAAGTTACAATCTAATACTTTTTAATGCTTTGACTTCGCCCGTGTTCGGGTGACATTTCTTTGAGTACTTTACGAGGTAAAGTAGGTATTTGAAAAAAAAATATTGTTGATTACTGAAAGAAAAAAAAACGAAAATGATTGTTGCCAACTCCTGAATTAATTCCGTTCACTAAACTGAATTGTGCTTTCTTCGCTACCAACTTTTCTTTCTTCCTAAATGTTATAGGATATGGAGAAAAATGTGATAGAACTTGGATCCAAAGTGGGTACTAAAGGTGGAATTTATTTACATTCTTAAATCATCAATTAAGATTAAAGTTACTGAGAATACGTTGTGTCAATAATCCGCAATAACCTATAGATATATACAAATGTGAGATTAGAAATGTGTGATCTATGAAGGAAATATAAGATCAAAGTAAACCTACCCCAAAGAACGATAACTCTAGTATATCACAAGAAAATCAATTATTTTTATTTTTATTTCAGCATTACCACTTCAGAATAAGCATTAAGGAATAACAAAGAAGGTATTTGTCAAACAGACAAACGCAAGTACTTAAACAATATACACCCGGAACATGTTACACGTGATTTTACGAAAATTAGTAATCTAACGCTGAGCTCTTCAATATAGTCAATCGAGTTCCATCTATGCAAAATGAAAGTTCTGGAGGGATAGGAACCATCAAATATTAAATCAGTCAATAAGCATATTCGGTAAAAGATCGTATTTTTTCTGTATCGAAAGAAGAGGGAACACGTGTGAGCAGAGGTCAATAGCGAGTAGAAGACATCTTAACCTACAATGTAGCAGGACAGAACATTATCACCAGCAGCGATATTATAAAGACCTGGAGAAATACTTTTCTTGCGTTGAACCATCAAGTTGAATTCCTCTTACAAATTTTGCAAGGTGTTATCAAACACATTCAAGGAAGAAGAAAAAAAAAATTTCTCGTCACGTCGGCAGGAGAGGAATAGGCCCTAAGAACGTCCTATACCTCCGAACTCAAGCAACAGAAAAAAGACGGAGAAACCGGTTGTTGCATTCTTTTTGGCTTTGTCATCCTGCGGTTGTGATTAAAAAAAATGACGCTTGAATAATGTGGAGGCTTGCCTGCACACTAAACAGCCAATTCTTTTAAAATATAATCGGTATTATCTACACCACATTTATTATCACTGCATTTATGAGTATTCGAATCAGAATGTGAAGGTGAAATTTTGTTTATAATTAATTACCTTTCTGAAAAATCTCGATTGTTAATCAACGCTACTCTTCAAATTTTTGTAAGCCCCGCACTAAGTTTCTTCTTCGCTGCTACGTGATCTACTTAAAAATTACTCTTTCATTTTTTTTAGAAATTTCAAAAAGGTTGGGCTAACAAGTATAACACAAAGAAATTTCAATTATTTGTCAATACAGAACAGATATTTAGAATAGAAGAAATAATTTTCGAATCTTACGCACTTTCCTAGATACTTCGCTCTTGAAGAAGGATTTTAAACCGTACGCATGCTCTCAAATTTTTCATTCTAGACATTCTAAACTCCTACGACCGGAAACGATGCATGGAACAGCAGCGCTCCTGGACTAGAGGAGATTTTCTTACAAACTCGTGTGGCAGTTAGTGCGTTAAACTAGGCTGAGTTACTTTAGTAGACTTCCACTGACTTTTCGTCTCCCCTTAATCTAAAGTATTACAATATAAACTCATACAACAAACACGCAAAAGTAATTGAAATATTTATTTGCACTTCAGCTTCAATTTACAAACCGTTGCTTAGGTCCTTAAATTACAGTAAAAATTCAATATCTGCAAATCAAAATATTAAAGACCTAAGACTCTGGTTTCTGGGGCTTCCACCAGTAGCTTAACTGTGAAACTACTGAATACTGATAATTCCGAAGTTAAAATTCTGGCGAACGTGCTAGCTGAGTGGGAGATTTCGTGATTTTCGCCATGTGTATAGGAGACAGTTTTCCATAAAAAATCCTCTACGAAGACATCTATTTCCTTAACCAGATCATTCTTGTATTCTTTGTAGTAATCTAAATAATCTAATCCAATCATGGCAACTACAAGTTCAAAATTCATTACAACCGCAGAAGCAAACAGGATCATTGCCTCCAAAGCAGAGGTTGCCAAAGCTCTTGCTCTAAATTTAGACTCGCATCATTTATATTTTCTCGTATAGAAAATAGAATAGTAGATGAGGAGGAAAGATTCGGCATAAAAATATTTTAATTAAAATTCATCTTACATTTTCTTTTTAAATAGTTCTCATACCTTCCTATTGAATATTTTACAGGAAAAAGAATAATCTATATTTGTTCTTTCTTTTTACTCTTGCTTTTACCTTTAGCATACTAAATGAAAAAAAATACTTCTCAAAGCAATTGTAGATTTATTAAAGAATTTTTGAGTCTCAAATTAAAATCGCACTTCCTGTATTGCTAATTTCATGGTACATTAGATGCAATTTGAAACGTAAATAAAAATCATTTTCTTTAGTGAGGCATGAAATGCATATGGATATAAATAATTAGTGGAAGAATTTAGAGCATTTGAAAGCATTTAATGAGCCAATAATTTAACGAGAAATATCGATTTAAAAGATGCATTTAACTTCCATAGTTGTTATTCATACCATGGTTGTTAATTTCATTTCTTACATTAATCCAGTAAAATGCAAAATATTTTATCATTCGTTTTAATTGCTTTTGGGCGAATGGGTCGAACTGAAAATTAAGCAACGAGTAATATTATGAAGTATTTCCAAAACTCTGCTTTTGTAGTCAGAGAATAACGGCAGTTCATTTTACGTGCAATGCAAACAAATAAAATTTAACGAGGTAGAAATATTTTTGGAGTATAATTTCGAAAATATGAAGACTAAAGAGGCGTTCTGATAATGAAAAATGGGAAAACTTTCGTTGAAGTAAAATACTTTCGTATTGAATTTTAGCATAAGTATGATGAAACTCAGATTTTTATTCTTAGGTGAAATTTTCTCTAAGCTTTTGAATAATTTACAGTCATTCATTGAAAGTCATAAATATAAGACGATGAGCATCAGGAGAACTTCAAAACTCTACACGTTCTTAAAATGTACAGTTTTCAGAATAAACAACACGTTTACAGAAAAGAATACTTTTATGAAAAACCAAACATATGAATCAGCTGATATTAATCATTAGATTAAGTTATTTTTTAGTATTGTTTGACCGTAAGTTATATTAGATCTTAAAATGAAACTCAGGGATCTTTTATTTATGATTATCATTAAATTTTATTTGTTATAAAATTATTGGTTTGAAATTTTAGTATAACAAAGCATTTTATCTTTCAAAGGCTTCAGCATTGAGTCTTCAGTTATAACATTTCGATGTCTAATTTTCTTTCGCTGTTCCTTTATCATT
>KK117870.1:58922-83476 GCA_000611955.2 Stegodyphus mimosarum | reverse complement strand
ATTAGCAATATCGAATTTCATAGAAATTCAGCTCTTGTTGTTTTCTCCTCTGAATAAAATGCATAATTCTATCCTCAAAGATCTTATTTCTGGAATGCAGCTCTTGGGAAATTTATCACGTTCTATACCGTTTGATATGTATTGGACGGATAAAACGAGCTTTAAAATTTCACATCAAGAAACATGAGTCATGTAAGGAAATAGTAATCAACCATTCCCGAGTATTGTTTGGCTGCAAAATAAAAATTCAGTTTTGGCTCTGTCAAAATCATCCAAGAAACTTTCTTACTTTGTGACTTCCACAATCATATGCGCTTAAATTTTTGCATATTAATAACAATCTTTCCACATTAATCAAAGCCATAGCTTCGAACTCTTTCTTTCCTCCATTAATTTCATCATTTCTGATGTAATGATTTAATGTTAAATCGCTAGAGGGCACCAGTTGCTTTGTTTCTTTTCGTTATTTGCCTTCCTACTTCATTAGGGAAATCATCATGGTCAGCTGCTAGAATGATCTCGAAAATTCTTCAATCTCTCCTTCGATTTGTGGTACTTATTCTTTATGTAGTTGCAGCCAGGGCCACTTTAAGTAATTTCAGGGTCCCCTTCAAGTTGGGATATGAGGGCACCTCAAAGGAGTCATATTTTGGGTTATATTTTTTTCTATAGCAGGTTTCTTAGAGCTCTTGGACCTTGGTTACGCCACGCGTTACCAACAAAAAAAAATGCTGAGCCCTAGGTATTAGTCTACGATTTGCAACAGTCTAAGTAAAAAGTGAACAGTTTTATTGAATAATGATGATTTTTGTCAGGGCTGTATTTATTATTAAACAACATAAGCACCTGCTTACAGCGAAATAAACCAAAGCGAAATACAATAGGAGAATTTTTTTTTCGGAATAAATTGTGAAGACAGAATGTCGCCTCCCTTTTCCCCCCCTGTATATTTTTACGTCACAAAAGGAGAGAAAAGTGGAACCTCGGTTCTGGCTTAAACTAAAGCATTTGCTGGTCTTAATCAAACTTTGCATTTTTGAGATCAGCTTGTACAGACAGTATGTTTTTTCAGAGCAGAAAGTGGGAAAAATAAAGTAAACGTCTCCTGGATTTGAATCACGAATCTTCCAATATGGCTGAACGCGTGCAACCACTTACACCACAAGAAAAACATAGGGGGATGGAATAATTATTTACCTCACGGACGGTTTGTTTAATCAGCAACTAAATAAGTATAAATCGAAAAGAACATGCCATGTCAAGTACAGGATTAAGAAGGAACATATAAAATATAGAACTAAGGTAAGCAACTCTACATTGGCCCAGATTTCATATAAAATTGCCAATCTAAGGTTTTTTTTCGTACTATTCGTCCCTAAGGTGTTATTATTCATAATATTTACCAGTTCTAAAATGAATAATAACTGGTTAGGTTACTCATTAGCAGTCATACAGCATAATGTGTGAACACACAAAAAGAAATTACGCTACTAATGTACCAAGATTCATTTAGAGCTCACAAATATGTTAGAACAATATGAATTTTTCAAAAAACATAACTACGAATCCTTCCTATGAAATATATTTATAGCTTCAAAAGATACATTTATATGGGAATCTTAAACAATAATCTTAAGACATACATTTATATCGGAAACATTATAAGAAAATATGTTTAAATATATTTTTTTAAACGATGCTAAAGTTTTTTTGCCTTTTTTCAATTTCTATAGGTTTTTATTTCTCTCTTTTTTCCATCTTTTTTATATTGCTAGTAATTAAAATAATACCGTAGCTGACTATTATGGCTGTTGAAACAGATGGCCAAAAATCGCCATAAATAAAAAAAATCTTCGTTTATTAAAATTTGCTTTTTCCTACTTCCATTTCTGAGAATTACAATTTAATTCTTGGACATCTATTTTTCAGCCTTCCTAAATTCTGTGCACAATGATGGCAAGACCGAATAAAGTTAAATATACAGCAGGTCGAAATTAATAAGCATTTTTTTAGCTAACGTAATTTACATACCAGTACTAGCATAGCATCTGATGGCGAACAATTAAATTTGCTCAAATGTTCTGAAAATTCCTAGGTACTCCTTAGATTTGATTTCAGGGGAAAAAAACGGACTATACCAGTGTTTGTTCTCTTCATAAAGAAAAGGTTCTTCTAAAAAACGTTCCACACAGAATTCTCTTTTAAATCAGATTGAGTATAAATTTTCAACTCGTTGGACAGTTTCGTCACGAGATCGGGGAAGAAGTGAAATTTATTTTACTTCCTTTAACTATAGTGAAGTGTGCTCGAAAAAAGATTCCACTAACTAATTATTTGTTAAAAATTTTCGAAAAAAATGTACGTAATTTTATGAAAATAACTTTTACACAGTGAGTGGTATTGGTTGTATAAATAATGAAATATAACTTCTCATACAGCCCCATCGAGTACAATATCCAGTTAGTATTACATTTGTTATATTTTAATTAATATTTTCATATCTTTTTCAATTTCATATCTTTACGTGCAAATTCGCCAAAGTTAAACTATTACGACTTATTTACTTAGTATATATCATTGACTTAGAATCCAGAATCTGCAGAATTATTTGGTTTTTAGAGGGATACATTTTCCTTGTAATCACTTCTACACTCTGGCCAACGTAAATGCAAGACCCTGAAGAAAGCATGCAAATAACATGAAATTTACAACGTGCATTAGCGGAGGGGAGATATGCAAATGATTAGAATTTCAGGGCAGAGGCATATCACGCGCGCCTGGGCGCTACTATTTAAGCTCTATTTAAGGCTTGGAGTTTTCGACGGCAATTGTGTTTTTCTTGTGTTTTTTATTTAAAAACGATCAATTATGCCTCGTAGTAAATAGCGATCATCGTTTCATCAAGTATTCGAGTTCGACAGAGGAAGGATAGTGGCTTACCGAGAGTGTGGATTATCTTTCAGGGAAATCGGTAGTCGTGTTTGACGAAACTAAATAACTGTAATGTGGATATGTGATCGTTAGATGCAGGAGGGTACGACGAACCGACGTGTTCAATCGCATCCACCTCAGTGCACCACTTCTCGTGATGACAGGAACATTGTGCGAATGGCAGTGACGGATCGCTCAGTCACATCACGAACCATAGCACAGCACATTCAGTCTATAACGCATCATCCAGTGTCTGCGCGTACCATTCGACGCCTTTTACAGCAGAGTGGTCTGTCCGCAAGACGTCCATTGCTTCGTCTACCCTTGACGCAGAACCACAGACGTCTCCGCCGCCAATGATGCGATGAAAGAAGGATGTGGACGGCAGAATGGAATGAAATTGTCTTTACTGACGAGTCACGCTTCTGTCTGCAACACCACGGTGGTCGGATTCTAGTCTGGAGACAACGTGGAGAGAGGATGCTGAACAGCTGCGTTATGCACCGCCACACTGGTCCTGCGCCGGGTATTATGGCATGGGGCGATATTGGATATCACTCTCGCACTCCTCTAGTACGCATTGCCGGTACTTTAAACAGCCAGCGCTACATCTCCGAAGTGTTGGAGCCAGTTGTCCTTCTTTACCTTCAGGGCTTGCCCACAGCCATATTTCAACAGGATAATGCGCGACCACACGTGGCACGCATTGTCCAAGGGTTCTTCGTCAATCGCCAGATTGAACTGCTGCCCTGGCCGGCTCGCTGTCCTGATCTTTCGCCGACAGAAAACCTGTGGTCCATGGTTGCTGAACGATTGACCCAGATTACATCCCAAGCTGCCACACCAGATCAACTTTGGCAACGTGTGGAAGCTGCTTGGTCTGCTGTACCCCAAGAACACATCCAAAGTCTCTCTGAATCAATGCTGAGGCGTGTGGAAGATGTGATCTCCAACAATGGCGGCTACTCTGGCTACTGATTCTGGAAGGAACGACACTTCACAGACGTCTATAAATTTAATCATTTGATACTTGGTCAACATGTTATCTAATAAATAAATTTTATTGTGATATCTTTTGTCTTTCTTGGTGTTGCAATTTGGGTAGCCAGCAGTGTATTTTATCATCTAATGAGTTTAAATATGATGAGATAATACTAACAGATTATTCGGATAAGCGGCTTTAAAGGGGTATGAAAGTAATCGTGTTTCATTGTCGTTTGATACAAACTTACATACTTTTTAAACGGGAACTTACATAATTCATGATATAATGAATTGGTGTTTTAAATATATATATTATCACAAAAATGATTTTGAACTATTCGTCTTGTGGCATCTGAAAGAAAATGGAGTGAAAAGTGATAATAATAAAGTGCTTGCCTAATAAATAAGTATTTGGATTTTCTTCGCTTATTTTATGAAAATATAATGTTCTCCGATATATTTTTGTAAATCGTAATGGCAGCAATATTCAAAGGAATTAGTAATCCTTACCCAACTCATTCCTTTCGACCTAACTCATTCTTTTTAATATTCAAATATTCACAAAAAAACTTGACATGTGACAACAGTACAAAATCATTTCCTAGAACTGTGATTTCTGGGAATTCTTTTGAACTATGTAGGGTACTGATTTCCTATGCTTTAAGTTTCTCCGCTTTGTCACACACTCGCCTCGAGAAATTCACAACGTTTCCTCACAATTAGCCTGAGTTTCAATTTGTCACCATTTATCACTAATGACCCTCATAAGTATTATATTTATGACTTAAAAGTGCTCATCTGGTATAGGAAGAAAAGCAAAATATGTAGTTCTTACATTTGATTTCGCTTTCAAATACGATTTTGATGTACATTATACATTGGTACAGCTCTTTCTGCGTATTTCTAAGGGCTTCCTTTCTGCATTATAGATATATATTTTTTATAGAAAGCATTTTATTTTTAAAGATTAAACATGCAAAATGTAGTTAACGGAACACCTAAAGGCCTGTATTCTAGCATATTTCGCACACGCTAATTTACTTCACTCGCAGTAACTTCAGTCTCAATTCTGCTGTCCTATAGAAAAACAGTTAATATTTAACGTATTCCACGTCACAAGAAAAAAAGTAGCTTGTCTCTAAACGTCTACTCAATAGGGAATTGGAAACAGCCAAGCTTTTATGGCCCTGGCAATTGACAGTTTTGATTTAGAAAATATATATGTATATATGTACTCAGTATATATGTACTGTTTCAGTGAGAAAATTATACTAATTTTTATCAGTTTTTACTTATGTTTATTATAAAGTGGTCTTTGGCTGTATCAATTCAAATGTGATTCAAAATCGAAATGTAATTTGTGATGTGTATTGCGTACATTTGAGGAAAATGCACCAACAATTATCTACTACGAAGAATCATGCGGGGCCCTCTCAGTAATGCCCTCGCGAATGTGGGTGTTGCATTGCACCTAAACAATCCCTGGTTGCAGGGACAAAGATGAGAGTATTGAATCTCTGAAGCTATTCTGCAAAAATAAAATCTCTGCCAATTATCTTTGGCGTTCTTGTAGTACAATTTAGTGATTATGAATGATCTAATAATAAAGAACCGTAAAGTTAAAATATCTTATTTTATAGAAATTTAGTGACTTCATTAATCGCTCATTAATAAAATAATCTAAAGGTAAACAGATATTACAACAGTCTAACTTGAATTTAAAAAATTGACAAATTTGTATTTTTACCTTACATTATTAATAATTAAAAGGTTAAATGCTTTTCAGTAGTCACAGAAAGAGAGTGCGAATAATATCAGCTTTTATGGAAAAAAAGGCCTCAGGAGCAGAATTATTTGCTTTTAATGATGAGAGATCTCTTTTCTATCTCTTGAAATGTTTCGAAACTTTCAATTTGATTGACAATAAATCGAGGCAGAATATTTACTGATCATATTTATAAACTAACTTACAGTTAAAAGGAATATGCAAAGTCTGCTCTAACGTAAACAAAACAGTAAAATTTAGTCGAAAATACTGAAAATTTTACTTAGCATCAGGGAAAATGCTTCATAAATCAAAGCTATTGAAATTAATTTGCGTGAATTCACTCATGAATTTTTCTATTTTTTAATGCAATTCATATTCTTTGGTCCTCCTTGATGTACAACCATTTGCTTTATAAGCAACTGAAAAATTATTGAATACAATTACTTACCACTAAAACTCTCCTGAAATATCTGTTAATGAAGAGACAATGAAAATTAAATCCGTAAAAGCCAACAAAAGAATTAAACTAATACATTGTGGTACCAACTCTATACTGCAACAACTGTACCCAACTATTGATAATAAATCAAAAGTCGAAAATTGTTACTTCCCCATGTTCGGTATGTTTGACATGTTTGTCCCAGTTTGGGCATGTTGAAAATAAATAATATCATTTCTGTTTTCTAGGTTTCTAAAGCTGTATTTCAATAATTCCACTGCAAATGTTTTGACGTTTTGTTACATGTTTTTTGTCTATACCTTACAATTTTAGAGGCTACGTACTGGCTTAGTGGCCAAACAGGGAAGTGTTAGCAGTTATCCCGAGTTATAAAGGACTAAGAGCATGGTAGTATGATGATTTTATCCATGTGTAATTACGAGCTAATTTTCCTCAAAAAGTCCGTTACGAAGTTTACTCCCAAGAAATTGTTCTACTGTACTGTTCATATAATTAATTGGTACAGAACTCTTTTGTATCAGTTGCGATAAATCTATATTATGACTGATGAGTTCAGTTGGTTCATTTAGTACACTTTAGAAGATAATTTAGAAATTTCTTAGCTTGCGCTGTGAATAAGATAAAAAAAATCTTTAGTACAGGCGATTATTCGTAAGTGGAATAAAATAATTAACATTTCTAATGATAGTTCAGTTACCATTTGGTCAATTTATATTCAACTATATCTGTAGAAACGTTAAGATTTAATTAAAAAGGAGTAATTTAGCTTCAATGAATCCTTAAAGTTCAATTTTGATGTTCCATATTTAATTTAATAGAATATTTGACTTCTGTCATTCTGAATAAAAGTAAAAGAAGTTTTCTTTTTAATTTCTTGCTGACGATAATTAAGGCTAAGATGTCTTAAATAAGTTAATAATTATTAAATATTTATCAGTTCTAAATGTTTCAAAACTATTGCACAGATAATACCTCTTAACAGATTGGTCGTAGACAGATACTGGGTAATAATTTCAGTCTGCAAAAATTTTGATGTGTGACACCTTTTTATTAAAATAAAAATACACATAAATTTAATTTTTAGATGCTCTACAAGAAAAAATTCTAATCCATAAGTTGGTTCTTTTCCTTGTTTTTAATAATATATTCCTGTTGCAGGTGAAATTGGCCCTACGAACACTTCCAAAATTATATAACTTAAGCCCTTTTCATTTGATGAAAAGAAATGACAGAAGAACTATTTCAAAGGACTATTCAAAAATTGAATTATGCTGTATTTACTTTAGCTTTTCTACAAATGATAAACTGAAACTTGTTCTGAAGTGAACAATATCTTTCACAGATCTGCGTCTGTAACTTAATAAGCAAAGTTGTTTTTGTAATTACATGCATATAGTCTCCCCAAATTTTTAAAATTAACATGCATGGAATTTTGACCTGAGAAAGACGATTCCTTCTTCAATCGATAAAAAAGAATACAGCGCACTGGTTTCTTTATCAACGAAAAGCAATTTTATCATTGGCAGTTTTTATTACGTGAACTGCATCAAACTGGTAGTTGTTATGTTATAATTAAAAGGATTCATATGACCAAAGTTGTTACGATCTGAAAGCCTAGATGTTCGTTTTATTTCTTAAATTAGAAATTTAGATTTAGAGCAAGTCAGGAAGTATTTAGTCGAGAAATCTTTTGAAATAATCTGCTGAAAGTTTTATTTCTTCGTACTCTGTTTAACGAAATTCAAAAGTATCCGACAAGTAGCGTTTAGAGGTAGAAGATTCAAACAGTGGTGGAATGCTGAATCCCCGATACTTATGCTATATAATAACATATTGAGATTTCTGAGAGCAGGTCATCTGTGAATTTAGAATTGATAAATAATACTTGTAAAAAACAACAAGTTATGCTCAATGGTCATCCCATCAATGGTATCAGAAATTTAATTTGAGCAAACTAACCCTAAAGACATGCACGTTGAATGATCACATTTTGTTGCCTTAATATACAATATAAGCTGCCTCAATATACAATATAAACTACTTCAATATACATAAACTGCTGCAGTTTCAAAATACCCAAAAATGGTGCAAGGCATATTTTACACACATTTTTACAGAGTAAAATCATACATACATCGTATTTTAAAGTTTGCTTCAGATACTTTAGTAAGCAATAAAAATAAACTCAAGTACACTCTTTTGCAAAAAAATCGAATCACCGTGAAGGAAATGGTTGTTTTTGATGAAACTGAATATGAGTATAGCTCATACACAGATAATAAAATAATTAAAAAATCAAGGTCATAGTACCTGTTCACGGCTCACAATCACCCATTGAGTGTTCAAATTAGTATTTGGTCGAACCGCCCCTGGCGGCAATGCATGCTTGAATTCATCGAGGCAAGGGTTGGTAGAGGTTCCTAATGTCATAAATTTAATTTGAGCAAACTAACCCTAAAGACATGCACGTTGAATGATCACATTTTGTTGCCTTAATATACAATATAAGCTGCCTCAATATACAATATAAACTACTTCAATATACATAAACTGCTGCAGTTTCAAAATACCCAAAAATGGTGCAAGGCATATTTTACACACATTTTTACAGAGTAAAATCATACATACATCGTATTTTAAAGTTTGCTTCAGATACTTTAGTAAGCAATAAAAATAAACTCAAGTACACTCTTTTGCAAAAAAATCGAATCACCGTGAAGGAAATGGTTGTTTTTGATGAAACTGAATATGAGTATAGCTCATACACAGATAATAAAATAATTAAAAAATCAAGGTCATAGTACCTGTTCACGGCTCACAATCACCCATTGAGTGTTCAAATTAGTATTTGGTCGAACCGCCCCTGGCGGCAATGCATGCTTGAATTCATCGAGGCAAGGGTTGGTAGAGGTTCCTAATGTCATCCTGCGACACATTCTGCCAGGCATTCATCAGTTGTCGCTCCATATCTGCGATATTTTGTGGTTCCCTAATCTGGCGGCCTTACCATGTCCCTGACATGCTCGATTGGTGAAAGGTATGGTGACCTTGCTGGCCAAGGAAGAGTATAAACCGCACGGAGACAGTCCAGAGATATGCGAGCGGTATGTGGCCTAGCATTATCTTGTTGGAAAATGGCCCTAGGATGACGTGCCATGAAGGGTAATGCAACCGGCCGCAGGATGGTATCAACATATCGTTGAGCTGTTAAAGATGTACGGAGGATGACTAAAGATGACCTGCTGTCATAAGAAATAGCGCCCCACACCATCACACCAGGGGTTACGGCTGTATGCCTTTGTAAAACAAAGGCTGATTGGGACCGTTGGCCCCGTCATCTCCAGACACGGACACGGTGGTCATCTGCTTCAAGAGTGAAGCGGGATTCATCGCTGAACATTATACAATATCGGTCTGATGGCAGCCATGATGATCAGCTGTGACACCACTCCAGACGACTCCGCCGATGTTATTGGGTCAAAGGCAAACGTTTTAAAGGCCTCTGTGAGGGTAACCTCGCCTCAGACAAGCGCCGTGAGATGGTGGACGGTACCACGGGAGATACAGACGTAATGCGTTGAATAGTCGAGAATGGGACGTTGGGGCGGTTCGGCCCCGGCAAACAGTCTCCTATCTTGCCTCGCATTTGTGCTCCTTGGCCTTTTCGTCGGCAGTTTAATTGTAGCAACCATTGCTGCTAACATCTTTGCACAGCAGTGCCTGTACGCTGCAGGGGGCGGCCTATTGCTCGGTATGACCACCCAGCTTCACGGAACCCTACAATGCGACTACGTTCGAAATCGTTTAGTTGTCTGTAAGGCCTTCGATATCATCGTAATGGCATCTTCAGTTGCGTCTTTATGGAATTACAACGGCAGCAACAAAAAAAGATAAATATTCCGCCTCTGCCACTGGTCTTATACTTTTTCAATTACGCACCAGAAATGCGCGCTATGATCGCAATTCACCATTTTCATGTTCGATCATGATGTTTTTGCATACCAAATTTTGTCACGATCGCAAGAATCTTTTTTGGTGCTCCAATTTTTTTTGCAAAAGAGTGTATATTTCTATTGCTTACTAAATGCATTCAAATGTTTCTCTGTATCCAATTTTATTCCTCAGAGTATAAAAAAAAGTTATGTTCAATAGTTATCCCGCTAAAAATACACTCAATTCCAAAAGTTAAGCACGAAGATGTAAAATGCAAAAAATCAACAAATACTGCTTTGATTGACACAAAATTCGGCAGGAAAGTAGCATACATATTTATGCATAAAACAAAATCAATAATTATATACAGAAATGAAAACAATATTAAATTTTTGTAAGTTATCAGATAATGACATACTGGAGACTTAAGCAGAATTATGTATAAAATGAAAATAACAGCATAAAATGAAAAAAAGGACATTAATAGGGTATGCGATTCCCCCTCATCTGTATACAAAGTTTACACCTTGTGACCATGCCTCCAATTAGGTGGTCAACTACTGCAGAATTAAGCAATCGCCATTTTTCTTGAAGACCAGTTTCCAGCTCAATAAAAGTGGCTGGAGGTGGGAAACGTGAAGATACAGCACGGCTGAGAGCATCCCAAAGATTTTCAATGCTGGCGAATATGCTGGCCACGCCATACGCGCAATCCCTTCACTCTCCAGGTAGTCATCGACGATGTCAGCTCTATGGGGACATCCGTTATCGTCCATTAAAACAAAAGTAGGGCCAACTGCTGCAGCGTACAATCTCACAATGGGTTCTAGAACTTCCTCTCGATACCGAACAGCCGTCAAAAAACCCCGTTTAAAGATGTGCAGGTCGGTGCGGTATCCTAATGAAATCCCTACCCACAACATAATGCTTCCGCCTCGGAATACGTGATGTTCGGTGATGTTTTGGGACTGATTGCGTGTTCGTTGTTCACGCCATATCCTTATACGCTTGTCATCTGGCTCCAGAACAAATCTTGACTCATCAGTAAACATGACATTGCCCATTCAGACATATTCCAATTGACGTGTTCCCGGCACCACTGTAATCGAGCCCCCCTTGATTGGACGGATAGAGGAACACAAACTCGAGGTACCCGGCGTACAGTCCACTCATATCTAATCTTCGGCGTACAGAAGCTGCAGATATCGCCTTACCAATGAACGCTGTAAGCATAGATGTCACACGTGTGGAGGTTGGTCTGCGATTTCGCTTGGCTACAATAGCAATATATCGATCTTCCGCGGGGGTTGCAATCCTTGGGCGACCGGCTACGGGCCTTCGGAGAACTGTCTGTGTGGTTTGGAATTGTTTCCATACTATAAACGTGAAATTACAGAATGATGAACGCCGAAGAAAAGAGCAACATCTGTGATCGACTGTCCTGCTTCAACGCGCCCCACAGCACACCAGCGCTCAGAATCTTCCATTCGTCTTCTGGAAGTCATAGAAACACGTATCTCTTGAAAACAAATTGTACGAAAGTTTTAAACACCTTCTATCAGTACTTACAATCAACTTCTCTAACCCTTCATAAAGATGGCTTCTTATAAGACTGCCTTTTTTGCCTATTTCTTGACATGAAAGCGCGATTGGCTGTTACCTAACATATTTGCATACTTCCATCTAACTCTGCAGCGAATTGCATCCTCTTGAATTCTGATTGGCTTCCGGAAATTAGCATTTTCCTCTCCGTGCTTAAATTTTGAAAGTGGGTGTATCAGAAATTTAATTTAAGCAGGCTAGCCGACCCTCATTTCCCTCCAAAGATATACATGTTAAATGATTATATTTTGATTCTTTGTCATTCAATACATAATGATTTCCGAAGCAGAAAATTCATTTTTAAATTATATGTAACTTCAGCTTCTTTTAAAGTGTTAAATTTAGCTTATTTTAAACTGTGTAATATTTACAATTTAAAATCTGTATTATGTATACTTATGTATTATTATTTAGGAAAATATAAAGAGTACTCTTTCAAATATTAGGCATTCGGAATTCTCTAATATAACACATGAAATGTTGCGGCAGAGTATTTTCAAAATTTCATCTTATTTTCAATGTTATTTTATAAAATATTCTTAATCATAGTCTTACAAATAATGCTAAAATTTTATAACGAACAAATTAAAAAATCTAAACATAAATCTTTCATTTTGATTAAGTACAAATGTCTGCTAGCTGTACTTCATAAATTATTTTCTACCTTTGTATGACTTGCTTCAGTTATCTTGAATGTTTAGATTTCTCTTGCATGCCCAGGGTTTCGTTATTAAAGCATAATAAATCTGTTGCAGCTTTAATCACTTTTAAATTATGTTGCTTTAAAAGATGGTAAAAGAAAACATTTTGATTTTTAATGCAAGTAGTTAATAATGTATATCATATAACTCGGGAATTGTTCTGTATTGCATATTAAACTTTGAATAACGAAGATTTCTACTACATGTAAAGTGAAAATTTCAAATAACCATTTATTAAATTTATTAATATATGCAAAATAACTTCTTTATTTTTAATGATGCTGACTAACGATGGCGGAGAATTCGTAAGGAATATCATATACTTGTCACCGGTGTATTGATACGAACTTTAAATTAGAGCTTTAAAATCTGAGCGTTACTCCTCCTTACGTCAAGAATAATTGCTCTTCTCTTTCTTGTAAGGATTATTCGAAGAAAATGAAAGAATAGAATACTTAAAAAAGTCTGACCCGTATCTCTCTCTCTCACATTAATTAAACTAAACTTTCCAAAAACTTTAATTAAACCCTTTGGAGAAAAATAATTCCGTCAGGCTTGAATAAGACGATTTCAGAGATAAAGGAGAATTTCAATCTAAAGAATAGTTCAAACTTCCTTCAGAAATAGCAGAAAATAATTTAAAAGCAATTTTGTTTCAAACGCAATAAGCAAATTTTTCAGGGCTTGGAATTCGTTTCAAGAATGCGATAGTTTTATTTATGTCGTATTTTCTTTACATTTTGATAGCAAATTTTTGTATAGAAGAAAATGTCAAACGACGTAACCATTTGTTCAGCTTTTGAGATAGATAAAATTTTAAATGATATAATCAGTTACTCAAGTATATCTAAGGAAGATAACACATGTACATTGGCCCACTTTAGTTCAGTGCGGTTTTATGCGGTCATGGTTAGTTCGGTATGCTTTAAAGATCCCCAAAGTTTATAACATCATATATTAGATAGGTATTCCTCCTGAATGTCTAAAGGAATAAAGTCCACGAAGTTCAAGGTGTTTTTACAGATCTGGACTCATATGTCAATTAAATGGAAATGAATGCTTAACTAATGTAAGTTAAGTACTGAAGACAACTGGAAACCATTATCTGGATCACGAATATACGGCACAATGATTTTACTATGACTCATTATTAGATAGATATTCAGGAGATGATTCAGGTATATTTAGTAAGACAGTTTCTTTCTACTTAACTGTTGGAATACACACCACTTAACAGATCAAGGCTAGTTAAATTGCCCTTCAGAGTTGCACATTTGTCAACACGACTTGACTAAAGCCGTGATCTTCTAAGATTTAACTCTCTTCAGGCCATTTTTAATTATTCTGTTCAATTTTTCAGTTCAAGACTATCTTAAACAAATTAATTGGAAAAGTAGCGGAACAGTGGCTCTCTGTCCATTGCAGTATATACGGAAAAATGGCTGCCTCTCTTCTTTAAAAACCTACGTCCTCTACTTTTTAAGTACGCAGATTTCTCTTACGTGGAAAGTCTGAATACACATCGAAGGGAGAGCTCTCTATCTTTTCTGAGGGTAAATGATGGAGCCAACTCCTAACAAAGAAAGGAGCTCAGCAGCAGCCTAGCGTAAAGTTGCTGAAACAGTGGTAGTTTGACTGGGATTCGATTCCAGGCGAACGGGATGTCTGTATGGACGTTTTCTCTGTTTTACTCACATGTAACATGGACACGTGGCAGTTTCCCTTAAAACGTCTTCTCTGATGTGATCTCTTCCCTTAAGCAGGTAGCACTTCGAAAGCTTTGCCATAAATAAATGAACCAGACCAAACAAATGCATTGTTCTGCTCTGTCTTCGTTCTGCAGCGGTAGCTTTAGTCTTTTGACAGGACATTAATAGCATTAATGTATACCTGCTTATTAATTTCGACTTAGTTTTGTTGAATTTCTTCTTAGTGTTTTATATACGTCTCTATAATGCTGAATGTTTAGACAAACGTATAGCACTTCAAATAAAGTAATATTATTTTAAGGTATTGGGGAACTCGAGAGCTAATCTCATAATAGCCAAGAGTCTGGCATCTGCAAACAATTTCATAAATAATGTGCCCTGTGCAAAAACTTTAGGACGCGTTTAGCTCACATTGTCTTTTCACGGACGACTGAAAATTTGATAAAAATTTGTCAATTTTTTTTGTCAAAATTTTATTTATTATCAATTACTTTTTACTAAAATATTGATGAAGTGAATCACATTTAGTAAGTGTCATGTTAATATTATCTGCCATTATCTGTCATCTTAGGTACAATCGAAAATTTTCAGAAATTCTACATTTTTGTATTAGGTTATTCCCCACGACAAGATTTACCATATTCAGAGGAACTCTGGATATTCTTAAGATTTTGTTCAACTGATGACTTAAATTAAAGATGCCATTGTCAATAAAACTGTATTGTGTACTGCATATAACAGAGAACGCCCGCAAGAGATCAAGAGCCCCTTCAAGTAACCGTCTAAGTTGAAGTAAGCGTTTTTTCAATAGACAAAAGAACACAACTGTTTAAGGGGCCGGAGATGAAAAATTTGCGTAGTGAAACATACGTAGACTCTAGAGTATGAAACCATTATTTAAAATCTACTAACTGTACCTTATGAGCCTGATAGTATGCGGACAAACGTTGTATTTAAAATTATCAAATTGATTACAACATAACTAGGTTGCGAATTTCATAATAAATGAAAACTGCTTTTCCTATGATGTCGTAAGAGGAAATTTATTATTATTTATTTCAGTTTATTTTAGAAACTGCAATGACTTCTGAAACTAACGACTTTCCGCAAAATAATGCTGATTAAAAATTTCTTACTAAAATGTTGTCAATTTATGCAAATATTTGCGTTTATTCAATTGAACTTTGGTCATTATGTTAGTTTCTGATATTATGCATTATTTTTATTTATTCATTTGCTTTCTTAATAAACTTATGCAATAATTTTATTGTGTAGTTTTGTGTAATTGAACTGGTGGCTACTTATAATTTTTAATTCATGTTTTATGCTGTTGAATTCATAATTCTGAATGATCGATATTTGAATTACAAAGCTATCACTTTTAGAATATGAGCAGGGATAATCGTGAGTCGGTTATAGTCGGAATTTCGTATCTTTTATTTTCTTAAATACAGAATTTCCAGATTGGGGAAATATAGACTCAGTAAATCTGTAAAATCGAAATCTTTTTCGAGTTTTGTTTTAGAACAAATATATCACTCAATTATTACATAAATATAAAGCTTTTACATTACGGAAAATTGAGTGATCGAAGTTCTTCTCTGAGTAAACTAGTTTTGTCCTAAACATAAAAGTTATTTTCGAAGTATGTCGCAGAAACAGAAAAAAATATTGATATTGTAAAGATTTAAACTGAAGTATTTAGATTAAAATACTATCCAGTATTGATAAGACTAGTTAAATCTGTTTTAACTTGCTTCTGTGGACCCACTGTTGAATGTTCAGTTAATTGTATGAGTGATATTATGTCAGAAGCTAAGATACTGCACAGGCTGAGATTTATTCTCCTTACACAAACTTAAGTATCAAGCTTTTGAATCAGAAATCCATGTGATGCCTATTAGTAAAACTTTTAAGAATAATTTGTTGCATAACTGGACAGTTTATCAAAATTTAGATTTCGTGAACCCATTCTTTTCTTTCTAGCAGTTTCTAATCTTCAAGATCTGCCAATATGCAGATTGGAAGATTGCAAGTTCTAATTTAATATTTAAAAAGTAAGATAAAAGCCATAGTACACGTTAAAATATTTTGCTGATCACCCTGAATTTTCAATTGTTAACAAAGAAAAATATAAACACATCAATTCCCACAGATAAACGCCCATTCTCCCCCCAAAAAAGGCAAGCTGAATTCAGAAATTATTAAAAAAATATTGAGAAACCAAATAGTTAAGCAATTGTGTGAAATAGTGTAATGATACATAAAGTAGTTTGTTATTAAAATTATATTCTTATAAGGTATTTCTCCCACCTTCTTAGCATGCCTTCGTGGTGTAGTGGTAAGCACGCTTGGCGCGTATTCGAGAGGTCCGTGGTTAAGAGTCCAGGAGAGGGCACTTCTCATTTTTCATGTTTCCTGCTTCGAAATTACCTAATATCTCTACAGTGGCGCCCGAACTAAGAAGGTATTGGATGATGATTCTCCACCACCGGGATTTGCCGATTGGGTCCCCCAAGCCCCAGTCGCCTTTTAAAAGGGGGAGTATATAAGGTATTTCTCCCGCTTTCTTAGCATGCCTTCGCGGTCAGCACACTCGAAGCGTATTCGAGAGGTCTGTGGTTCGAGTCCCGGCGAGAGCATTGCTCATTTTTCATCTCTCCTGTTTTCAATATCTCTAATGTCTCCTAATGTCTCTAGGCTCTTTGCTTTGCTGTTAAATAATTTGAAAATATATGTGCATGCGCAAATGTGTTTCACTACAGTATTCAGAATTATTTGAAACTATTTCAGATTTTTACTGCACATTATTTTTCAGTATTTTTGAAATGGGGTAGTAATCATTTCTGATAAGAGATATGTGCAGACATGGACAAATATGGATATGAAATAGGGCAGTCTTCTGAAGGGCATTGGCCGGGTTTGACAATTTCTCCCCAAATTAGACCTTCTTGAAATTTCAGAAAAATGCATTTTTGCAAAAGCGATTTTTATTGAAGCTCCCAAAAGCGCTAGGCAAAACTATAAATGCGACTGTTTTGAAGCCGTACGCCAGTTAGTATACTGAGCAAAATGATTCAGTTTAAAATTGTACTACTGTAATTGAGTGACTATTGAGAGTCCCCTATCTGTCTTCTTTCGGCTTTAGGCAAAATTTATGAGAAGCTCACAATCTTGAGGATCAAGCATCATCTAAATTTGACAGGCCATATCTCAGAGGCGCAGTTTGGCTTTAGGGAGAACCGCTCCTCTCTTAATGCTCTTGGTATTGTGAAGGACGAAGTTCAAAAGATTAGAGAAGATAACCAGCATGCAGCAGTCCTTAGCCTTGACTTACAGAGTGCGTTTGACTCCCTGTGATGGCCTGCAATCATCGAAGCTCTATATGCGGCAAGAGTGCCTAATAATCTACTACAGGTAATTAAAAGTTATCTCAGTGACCGAACTTTTGTCGCGGTCTATAATGGTGGCATAGTGAAGAAAAGACAAATACGAGGCTGTCCACAGGGATCATGCGCTGGACCAGATCTCTGGAATGTCACGTTTAATTTTATTTTGAATACGCACTAGCCGCCGCATACAAAGACAGTAGCCTTCGCGGATGATGCCACCTTCATCGTTCGAGGTCATAGCAGGGATGAATTGGAGAAAAACTGCAACGAGGTTATCTCGCTCTTTGACAACCTTTGCGCTGAAAAGCACCTTAAAATATTGCAGGATAAATATAAATGCATAATATTTCACAAGCCTAAACAAACTATCATAAGGAACCCGTGCATCAAGCTGAGAGGAGTGACGGTCAAGAGGGTCAAGGAATTAAAACTCCTCAGCCTCACCTTGGATGAAAACTTCACTTGGATTCCTCATCTGCAAGCTCAAAGGGTGAAGGCCACCAGCATTGCGAATAAAATTAAAAATATGCAGGGCAAAGATTGGGGAATACGATCTCACATTCTCAAGACAATCTACAAGACAGTAGTTGAAAAATTAGTTTTGTATGGGGCAGCTGTTTGGGCCGTACCCATGACTACAAGGAAATTAAACTTACTCAATAGCATCCAACGACCTTTCGTCCTTGCTATAACGAAAGCATACAGGACAACGGCCACAGCAATAGCAGCGGTTCTAGCTGGACGTACTCCTCTCCCAATAGCGGCATTACAAGAGGCAACTGCCTCAACTGTCACGCTACTTAGGAAGTCAGCATTATATAGAGGAGCTACATTTGCCCAATCAGACTCTGAGAACAAAAATTGTCGGCTTAAAGTTCATCCTGCTAGTTATGGGATAGGCATTCATGTCCATACCTCTGTATCTCGGGAAATACGAGAAAGAGATGCAAGACACGCAAACTTCATCAGCATATTCACTGATGGTTCAAAAATTAACGAAGAGACAGGCTGCGCTTTTATTATTAAACGTCGTGAAGAAGTTTTAGGAACATGGAAAGGTTACCTTGGGGTCAACAGATTTGTATTCCAAGCAGAAGCAGTAGCATTGCGTCAGGCTATCACAGCAGCTATGAATTTTGTTGATCAGGAAGTTTGCATTTTCTCAGATAGTCAGTCATCAATCTTCGCTCTTCGTGATCCATTTCATCCGTCGCCCATAATAGCAGATATGCAACGTCTGCTCAAAGAAAATGCGCATAATCGCAATATCCAGATTTTATGGATTAAAGCGCATGTGGGCCACAGGGGCAACGAGGATGCAGACACTTTCCCAAAAGAAGCTGCGAAGAATATCGGTGCGCAGGATATCAAGATTCTGCTTCCAAAATCTTACCTGAAGCGAGTTTGCCGAATTAAATCTCAGCAGCAATGGCAAGAGGAATGGGATTCTGTATCGCAAGGCCGTAGAACCCATGACTTCATTCACAGAGTTTCTCAAAATCGACTCATCTCAGCCCCTTCTCTTTTCCGCTTCATCACAGGCCACGGGCCATTTCCCCAGTATTTCTATGAAAGGGGATTAGCAACAACTGACCACTGTGTTTGTAATGAAGTTGGCACACCCGACCATTACGTTACGTCTTGCCCTCTCACTGAGGCATGGCACATGAGACTTCCTGATTCTGACATTCCCTATAAACGCTTCTTCATTAAGCAACCAGCAAACCTCAGGAAGCTCAAAAGCATTATGAACAAACTTGAATCACTAGGACTGGATTTATGTAGGCCACATTAAAAATTTCGTGAGAATGTGTCGTCTTCAATTCGCAGAGATATAGAGCATGAACGCTTACTGGTTTCCAGTGGCTTCTGCAAGAAGTCCATTTTGTGAGTCAGTGCGCAAAGTAACATTAGGCTGAGAGTACGAAAAATATATGTAAATATGATATAATAATCTTTAAATGTAAATGGTATAATTATGTATATTTGCAACAGGAACATTACTGCATAGGTATAGTAATGTAAATATGTGTGTATTATAAATAGAATATTGCACATCGTTTTGAGAATAATGTATTGTGTAGGACAATTTGTATAGTGCCTAGTTATATATATATATATATATATATAGTATTGTATCTAATATTGCTAGTACTCATTGTGTATAAAGTGTAGCAACGAGGTTTGTAAAGGTGTCTAAAATACAGTCCAATGTTCAGTGTAATGTGTATCGTAAAATTTATAGTGTATATATTATAGTATATATTTATAGTGTATTTATAGTGTTTTATATATAGCAATGCGCAATGTAAGCAGGAGAATATATAATTACAATGTTATTTTTGGTAAGCTTTCGAAGTACCGTAAAATTTATGCAAAAATGAGTTGTTGGCATAATGTTATTCTACTAGAAGTAGTATGGAATATATTATGCCTTCAAATCTGTTACTTGTATTTTGTATGCTATAAGTGCGGCATAAAATAACCTGCCCATAATTTATCCATGTGTGTTTCTGTATTACGTAACTTGTTTTTAATTTGTGATTTTTTTTTTTACCAAAATCAATCTGCAAGAATTTTTTACCAAAATCTATGTCTTTTAAAATCACGTTATGTATTATATAATCAAGTCATGTCTCATATAATCAGTTTAGGAAACTATGTTAAATTTATAATTAATTGTCAAGAGTTATAGTCAGCATAATATGTAACACAGAATATACGTTGTATTAAGTTTAGCATTGTGTCTAAAATGTATTGTGTATTGAGTGTAACAACGAGTATGGGTAGCAATGTGTTAAATGCAATGTAACCGAAAGAATATTTAATTACAAAATTATTTCTGATATATTTTGAGAGAAGAAAAATATTTATACGACAGTGAACTTTCAGAATCTATTATTCAATGTAGCGGTAAATATTGTATATGTGTTATAGCGTAAAGTTTTTGTGTTATAGAAAGTATAATGTATCAAGCGCAGAATAATTTAATACTTTGCCCTTGTATGGCCATGTAAATTGTCTCGATTTCGAGGTGTTGCTCCAGATAGTTGCGGGATCCGGACTATACCCGATTAGTCTATGTAAGCCGTCCGGGTGTCCGGACCTGCTTTCACCTGTCACCTGTAATTGAGTGTCAGTCTTTGCTCACAGAGGAATTTTGCGGATTTGTCACATTCCTCTCAATTTAAAGATTGCCTTGTCTGTGTCTTTCTTCTCGAGTTATTTACAGGTTGTTTATTTTGTGTGAGCAGTCATTTAATTTAGTAAAGTTTAAATTTCTTTTTTATTTGTCTGATAATTAGTTATTACTTAGTTATTAAGGAGACTCCTATGCATCCATAGATCACACCAATTCTGTTGAGAGATAGATTACATGAACCGTTTTTTAAGGTAATGCAAATAAACATTTTGTTTTGATATCATTACATATTCTGTGCAAAAAGAAAAAAATAATAACACTTATAGCAATGAATCGGAAAGTTCAAAAGAAAAAGTAAATGATTCCAGTTAGTTGGTCTTTTAACTCGCCATTGCTCATCAGTGTTTTCTACTTTTGTCCCTGGTTTTACAGAAAAAGAAGAATCCTGAAACGCGTCTATAAATTGTCTGAATTGGATCTCATATTTTCCTGTATGTCACTGAGTTTCTCTCCGATGCTCTGAAAACACTGTTTTATGAGCAAGAGCTCCAAATGGAAAAAAATATGAAAGAGACACGTTTGCGGGGACTGAGAAGGTACAGAAATACTCTCAACTCACCGAAGGAATGGTACGATCGAAGAAAATAAAGAGTTGATATAATCCCTTAGTTGCAAAAGCCAGACTTTGAACGCAGCCGTTGAAGCGTAGAGTTCTCAATTTTCTTGAAGGAAAATGCTTGCGAGTCAGTTTTGAACGTTTTACTTACCAGTTTTTCCTCTTTACGGTTTATTTCTGCGAGTGGATATGTCACCACTATTTTTTTTTCTTTATCCCTGTTATTATTTTTTTTTCTGCTCTTTGGGTAGTAGGAGAAAATATTTCAACCTGAGAATAGTAAATCGAAAGGGCGATTAAGTTATTTGATGCCATTAAAATTTTTTATACATGGGTAAGGAAAGTGATGTTTTCTCCTCAAAGTGTTCAGTGGATAAGCACGAATTAGAGTCTTCACAAGACGTTTTTACTCTTTTTTGAATGATGTCTGTATGTCTGTGTGTAATGTATGTGACAATTATGTAAAGATAACACTTACATCAAATTTTAAAAATTTCTTTTTTCCGTATTTAAGCGTTATACATTCATATAAATAGTTGATCAGGTGTTGAGTAAAACTGGACAACCGGAAGTGGCACTTTACATGAAGCTCATAGCAGTCTTTAATGGACAACCGGAAGTGGTACTTTACTTAAAGTCCGTAACAGTTTTTAACGAAAAAGGATATTAAAATATAATCCAAAACTTTTAATAGTTAAGACTTTTATATCCAGGGAATAACACATAAGAATTTGGCTAAAATTGATAAACTGGAAGTAATACTTTGCTTGAAGCTCTGAACAGACTTTTGTAAGAAGGTATATCATGAGGATCCAAAACTTCTGAAATGTGGTATTTAAAATAAATATGCGATTGCGAACAACTTATTATATTTTTAAGCGTTAAATGTATTCTTGGAATTATGCTAAATGTATGGAGAACAAGCTTATTATGAACATGAGCTCTCGTTATGAAGCAATCAAATATATTAGCCTCATTCCTGAATTTTGTGTTCGTTTCACTTTTATGTTGAATCACTTTCCAAATAAAAGGATGCTGCCACCGAATGTTATCGCCAAATATTATTTTGAAATAACAGAGCAAATATGAAAATAATACAGCGATTGAGGAGATATTTTCAGATCAAAACATGAGAACTGATGTGAACATGAGCACGCATGTTATCATTGTCCATTGTATGGGAGAATAGAGAAATAAAACATTAGTAGTATTTATAATTAACATAGAGCCATAGAGCCGTTTATATAAAAATAGATTTTGTTTACACACGATCAACTGGAAGTGGTAGTTTACGTAAAACGCGTTGCTAATCCGCCAGTTCCAAGTTTTAGTATGAAATTGCGAGATGTCATGTGCTGGCCACATCAGAATTTCTTTTTCAATAAAACTAACATATAATTCTCGGATGTTCAGACAGGGAGTGACAAATAAATAAATGGTATTCGGAAAACTTTTCCTGAAAATTTACATTTAATACCTGTATTAGCTTTGCAAATAACGGCTAAATAAAGTTAAATAATAAAAAATAATGAAGCAACTTTACTATGATATAAAAATATTTTTCGAGTTTCTAAAAAGCTGCCAAACAAAAATGTCTTTAGAAGTTCTGAAATCGGATTTCTATTAGAAGATAGACCAACAGAATTTAAAAACTTACGAACAAGTTAGCATTCAATACAAGGAACGAATTCATTTCAGATCTTTGCCAATTCCTCACCTTCAGTTGTGACAGTGGAAGGTTTTCTTCTGCAGAGTAAACAATTAAATTGTCATCAACAGAGACCCAAATAACTTCTAAATTTAAAATTAGTAAAAAAAAGTAATCTTATATTAGTGTAAATTTTTAAAATAAATAAAAATAATAAAAATAAAATAAATTTTCAATAAATAAATAAATAAATTTTTAATGAAGTTCAAAGACAATCTGACATACGTCCTCCTTTTTAGAAACAAAAAGGGTTTGTCAAAATATTTGAAAAAAAAAAGGAGAGAGAGAGAGAACTTATGTCTGACTGCTTTTGAAACTGACAAGAGTTTATACAACGTTATATATATACTAACACGTGAGTATCAGTTTTTTACGAACACAATGCCGTTTTATATGAAAATGTTTCATCTTATTATTGAATTCAAATAATAGTACTATTAGAATAGAAGAGAAACACGCCAATGTGACAATCAAAATCGCTAAAATGCAAGGTTGTTTCAGCGATTTTAATAGTACTATATTCTATGTTTGAGCTTTTGTATTAAAGCGTCAAATTGATTAGCCTGATTAGGATGTTTTTTTTAAATCTGAGATTTTGTGTTACAGTGGCAAATTTATTACATTAATATTAAAATATTTTTATTTTGAAATTTGAGCTCTTGTATTAGAGTCCCAAATAAAAAAGCATTTTTTGTGTGAATAAATTTGAGCTTTTGTATTAAAGTGGCAGATTTATTACGTAATATTACAAGGTTTACATTTGAAATTTGAGCTCTTGCATTACAGACCCAAATCAAGACTTTTGTTGTGTGAGGGAAGTTAAAGGTTGAATATTTTCATTTACTTTAGTATTTTTCATTTAAGAGCATGCTTGGCAGATCTTTATTTAACGGAAAGCACATATTTTTATTGCATTGAGTGTTTGTTTTAAGTACTTTGGGCCATATTTGAATTTCTAATTAAAACAAATGCTAGATTGCGCAAGTTGATTTGAATTTTTGAATACTGGCTAAAAGCCCTTTAAAATTAATTTTGATACACTGTCCAAGAGATTTTTGTTCCAAAAATGCCTTTTCTTACCGACAGAAGAAAACAAAATTTAATTGAAATAGCCGAAGAATTAGGTAAGGTAGTGCCTCGCATAATTTAGAATTAAAAAATTAATCACTGGAAGTAAATTTTACAAAGAGAAAGTTAAATTAATTCTAAACCGAGTCTTGAAGAGGCAACTAAGACATAACACTGAAAAGTTAATACAAAAAATATCATCTGCCAGATGAATAATTATTCTAGATCTTAACTCGAGTTACCGGCAGATCCCATTAACTAAAACAGCCCAGCGTTATTCTGCTTTTGTGACAAATTTGGGCAATTTTAAACCCTTAAGATTACCATTTGGGCTAAAAAATACGCCATATAATTTTAGTCCTTTGACGGCAGGATTATTAAGAAACTTCGAAGAATATACTGTATCATATATTGACGATGTTGCAGTATTCTCGCAAACCTGGGATAAACATTTGAAGCGCCTAAAAACTATTTTGGGGAAGATGATAGTAAGACAAGGTCAAAGAAGACCAAGAGAAGTAAAATTCCAAACCATAAAGA
>KK117870.1:43364-58835 GCA_000611955.2 Stegodyphus mimosarum | reverse complement strand
ACAGCTCGGTGATTTTAAGGACCTGCGGGATATTATCGAAGATATATTCCCGAATTTTCTGTGATTTCTGCACTACTGATAAATCTCTTGAAAGGAAAATGTTGCAAATCAATCATAAATTGGTCTGATGATTGCCAAAACGCTTTTGATGAACTCAAGAAAAAGTTAACAGAAAACCAGTCTTATAGTTCTTATAATAGTCTAACTTTTCTTACCCATTTATCGTTCAGTGCGATACTTCGAATATTGATATTGGTGTTGTATTATCACAGATAAATACTAAGGGCAAAGAACTTCCAATAATATTTAGAGAAACGTTTTACCTACTGAACAAAAGTACAATACAATCGAAATGGAGTTTGCTGCGATTGTCTTTGCAGTGAAAAGGTTAAAATTCTATCTAGATGGACCTGATAAATTCATCATTCAGATTGATCATAATTCTTTAGGGTGGTTGGATAAAACACTGGGACTAATCCTAGACTGTTACGATGAGCTTTGACCTTCTTTTAACTATGTACGCGCAGAAAAAGCGAGGCTCATCAAAATGTTAACAGTTTAAGTCGATGTATCCAGCTACCTCCCAGCTAAATATATATATATATATATATATATATGTAATTGAAAACTTTTCATATACCCTCTCCAATGACCCGAAATTCAATTAAAACCATTAATTAAAAAAACGTTTAGTCAGTATTTTAATTAGCATTTTAAATTACACTGACTACCAATAAGTATTTGCACACCCGTGATAGAAAAGAAAAACTAACTTTATTCAAAATCAATAGTTGGTAGGAGCCTCCACGAGAGGTAATTACAGCACGGACTCTCCGGGGCATACTTTCCACGAGTCTTTGTATGACAGCTAGTGGTATTTTCTTCCACTCGGCTTGGAGAACACATAGAAGTTCCTTGACCGATTTTGCACTTGTAGTGCACCCCTGAATTCGGCGATGCAACTCGTCCCAGAGGTTCTCGATAGGGTTCAGGTCTGGACTCTGGGCAGGCCAGTCCATTCGATGAACTCCATTGGTACCATACCAAGCCTTGGTTAACGTCGAAACATGACAACTGGCATTGTCGTCCTGAAAGTAACAGGGGTCCAACCCGTAAAACTGCCACAACATAGGAAGCACATTGTCATCCAAAATAGTGCAGTAGGCATCGGAGTTGAGCTTACCATGAATGGGGACCAAGGGTCCCAGCTCATACCAGGAGAAACACCCCAGACGATAATTCCACCTCCGCTGAACTTGACTGTTGGCACAATGCATTCTGCCAGGAGACGTTCTTCAGGTAGACGCCAGACCCAGACCCTGCCATACGAATGGTAAAGGGTGAACCTTGATTCGTCACTCCAAAGAACCCGTTTCCACTGATCTACGGTCCAATTTCGATGTGCTTTGCACCACATTAACCGAGCAGCGCTGTTGGACTTTGTGATCAAAGGCTTATGGGCAGCAGCACGACGATGAAAACCAAGCAGATGTGCTTCCTTACGGATGGTATTCATTGAAACAATACTCCCGGATGCCTGTTGAAACTCCTCGCGGATGAGGGCCATAGGTTGGGTGCGGTTCTTCCGAATTTCTCTGGACAGCACTCGTCGGTCTCTATCTCCCAGTTTCGTTGGTCTGCCGACTGGGGGCACATTCCGACAATCACCGCTCACCTTCCACTTCTTTAATCACATAGGCCACTGTCGATTTTGGGTACTTCAGATAGCTAGATATGTCCCTTAAGGATCGGCCACATTTGTGATACCCGATAATTATACCTTTCTCGAAATCAGAGAGCTCCGAACTGCGAGGCATCTTGCATGCGACTAAAGCCGATACTGCGATACTGCTGTGTTGTTCTGGGTATCTATTGCCAAGGCAATACTTCCCAGACATTCAAAGTGTAAAGTCCTAATACAGTGGAAAGCCTGAAGTGTTTCCTCTGAGAGGAAGATTTGATGAGTACGAAAGTCAATACTGCCTCTTCCTTGCATGCCCGAGCGCTGCCTGGAGCTGGTACGGCGAAATGCCGGTCGAAGAGCAGGGAGCGTGGCCTCGTTGGAGTTAATCAATTGGGCTCGCTGTCATTGAAATAGCAAAATCCTAATTTCCTTTTGTCTCTCAGTAACTCCACAGCTCATTAGGTATATGGGCATATTACCCATCAAATTAATCAGAAAATTATACTTGATATGTGGAAAAGAAAGTTGACAACATGCGATTAATTCTCATGCGAAAGTCGGGAGAAAATCTGTGATTGTTTGCAGCTAACTGTTGCTTGCTGGTGATTGATCGAATTCATAAGCGTTGATATTTTCGAAGAGAAGATATGAACATCGCGCACAGGACTTGTTTTTGTAAAATTAAGACGATTATTATGCTTGCCTGATTAAATATGAAGCATAGGGACGAATAAACAAATCTTCTAAGATAATTTCATAGTCCAGGATACTACAGCCGATGCTGTTTCCTACACGATATATACCGGCGGAGTCCGTGACGTACCTTAGAACCGCAGATATCGTCATTTGCATAGGTGTTCAAATACTTGTTGGTAGTCAGTGTAATATTTTTTAAACCTTTATTGCTTTAAAAACATAAGAATTTGTAAAGAAAAACCTTAATCGCAAAAATACTAAAATCAAAAGAAAAAATTTAAGTATTGAAAAAGTTGTTATTGTCATTGATCGCAGATTAATCGACTTATCAAGGCAATAAACCAATTTACCATCAATTAAACAACTAAATTAAATAAAAGTGTTCCGTCTTTCTTCCAGGTAAGCATCAAACTTCTACTCGAGCCAAAACATAGTACGAATTTTAAAAGGATTTTGCCAGTTTTGATCTTCTTTTGATTTTGAATTGCTTTTTAATGTTAAAAAATGTACAACTTTTGCTTTTGCCCTTGAGTTTGAAAATGAGTGTCTGGAGATATATCTTCTAAAGTAAGCTACTATTTTAGTTGTCTCCAGTTTTAGTTTAGTGGTGTTTAGTTAGTAGTTAGTAATTTTAAAAGATTATTTACTAATTTATTTTGTTTACAAATTCTTTTCGCTAAAATGGACTAATGTCTTCTTTTTGCTTTAGTATTATTCGTACCATGATTTGACTCTAGCAGAAATTTGATGCTTACCCGGAAGAAAGACGAAACGCTCTTACTTAATTTAGTTGTTGTTAATTCATGGTAGATTGGTTTATTCCCCTTGATAAGTCGATTAATCTGCGATTAATGACAATAGCTACTTTGTCAATACTTAAATTTTTACTTTTGATTTTGGTATTTTTGCGATTAATGTTTTTCTTTGCAAATTTTAATGTTTTTAAAGCAATAGAGGTTTAGAAAATACTAATTTAAAATTCTAATTAAAATACTGACTACAATTTTTTTAATTAATGGTTTTAATTGAATTTCTATTCGTTGGAGATCGAGATGGTATATGAAAAGTTTTCCATTATGAATTATTAGTTTATACTTTGCAGCTTTAGCACAGTCATAGCCTTTTTAATTTACTCATAATTACTTTATTTAGAATATATATATACACATTTTTTTCCAGTGGAGCACTTGAATATAACGGCATTGGCCACTCCTAAGGTTAGAAGTGGTGACCATATTATTGTGGAGGCATCTAATAGACGACCTCCTCTGAAGGGACAGACAATTTTACATCCATGACCTGTCCGGGATTCGAACCCGGGTCCTTCGGTATCGCAGTCAGGTTCCCCTAACCACTATATCGTCTGAGCGGGATATATATGCACATATACTAGGAAGTTTAAAACTTTATTGTTTAAAATTTCATGTTATCAGAACATTAAATTTTGTATGTTTATTTAAAATGTTTGCTTGAAAGGCTCTACATTTGTTACAGATATGCTTGAACATTTTTGTATTGTAAACAGTTTTAATATATTTGAACTGAAAATTTTGTCTTGGAAGGTCTATAGAATTGAAAGAAAATCTTTCCTTTCAAAAGTTCCTGTGGGGAAAGGAGTTTAAGACTGTAACGTCTTTGCATTGGTACGATACTAGCATAATACCTAGTAAGAAATATAAAGAAACTTCGCGCATAAAATATTCTCACTTGAAGACGCACACGCTTGAAATGTCTCAGTTTTTCTCTAAGTTTGAATAATAAAAGTTTGTTGTTTAATCAAAACAGTGAAATTTCTTTAAAAACTTCATTGCAATAGGTAGTTAAAGACCTGCTTACCCGGCCAGTTCAGTTTACTCTTTTACATTTCTGGGTAGCTAAGGGAAGGATGTGAAGAGTGAAAGGCTAACACAAACTATCTCCAGATTGAAAGAAACGGAACTTTAGTTTTTTGTCCTGTTGTTTTCTATATTTAGCAAACAATAATTTAAATATACGTTTCTGTAAATGTAAAACAGTATTTACGCACTCATTAGCCAAGTTATTTGTTTATCCTGAGAAATGCTTGCTAGGAATTTTTTCTTCACTATAGAGGATAATTTTCCTATGACATGCCAATGCAATTTAGGAAAGCATTGCAGAACAGGTATCACCAGTTTATAAATTGCTTACTAATCATAACTAGAATGAGCTTTTCTATTTCTAATGTAGTCGGCAGTTGCACTCTGAGAACTTCTACTCTTCGTAAAATCTTACACCTTAAATTGTGATAAAACGATAAAATAAGATGAAAAACAGCCTTTTCTTCCATGATTTAGTTTTACATATATTTGGTTTATAATCTTGTTTTTAAAACAGGCATACTGGTTCCGATTTTTCAATAAATTATTGCTGCAAACTTGAAAATAAAGTTAATAATATTGCTTTTAAATGGCTTTGAAATTAAAAAAAATAATCCCGAGAAGAACATTAGTTGTGATAATTACTAAAAACATTAGTTTGATATCATTCGCTGTTATTACCTCTCCTGGTAAACTTTTTTTTACATTTACGCACTAAATTGTTTTCAATTACGTACAGTGGTCTAAACATTGTTTTACTCCCATACACCCCTTTCACCATTGCTAGAAAATCAGTCCCCCCTCCTTATACATTTATTTAGATTTAGATTAGTTTTTAATATGCTTTTAAACCGAACAACAAAAGCATAGGAAATGTTGATAAAAGAAATGTCAATTAAATGTTGATACATTAAAATGTTGAAAATTCTTTAACAAAAGTAGGTGGATATGTTCTAGCTAACTGTACCGAATTCAAAAGTACGTCGTGCTTCTGAACTTGCTGCTAGCAAATTCAAACTGTGATGAAAGGATATTTTCTTCGAAACTCACTATTTTGCAAATTTTCAGTGGACTGACAATGATCAATAAATATTTAATATTTAGTACTGCGGTGAATTTTCAGTGTCATTAAATACATTAAATACATTAAAGTCAGAATGCTTTCATTAAAAATGCATAAAATAGTTGTTTATTTTCTTCTTTTTATTAGGACTTTTTAATGTATATTTGTGATTGCAATCATGTCCATCATACGATTATTCAGCTGTAAAAGAATATGAAATACTTCCTAATAGATGCCGAACGGCACACTACGGCCATACGAGGAGACAGGGAATTATCGAAAACAAGAAAATTATTTTGCAATGAATGGTACGTGAAGTCAGAAAAAATTCTTTCAGCATTACCATTGACGTTGGATGATCTCTCTGTACTTGTGACTTCAGACAACTGAGAGTGTTTCGGCTTTCGAGATCTTAATGATCCTCCATACTGAATGCAACTCCATGTCACTCCATTTCTCTAAACATTGAACTTGTTGTTTCGGCGGTGAAGCAACATGAGATGACGCTCTATAATGCATGAACGCCACAAAATAGGATGCATGCAATTCTCCCAAAGAAGTACACTATTCCGCAACAATGTAATAATTAGCAATGAGTAATGCTGATTTTTGATAGTTAATAACAAATAGTCAAAAGCAGAATCATGACTCCGCCTTATGATGGCGTCCAGTAGTCTTAAATGAAACTAGAAATGCATATAGCATTTTTAAATGTCAGTAGTTTAATCTATTTCTGAGACGGTTACATTACTTTATGACTGCGAATTCATTGAAGTAATATTTTTTAAATATTTACAATTTTTTTGTATCACTTTGTACTACAAGCTCTTGCCAAAACCAACAAAGTTTGAAATATTAACACGAACTCGTCCTTTTATCTAAATAGTAGGTTAATGTACCCTTTAGTGCCAACAAGTGGAGTAAGCTTAATACCAAACATTGTGTAGAAATGGCCTCAAAGGAAACAGGGCGGACAGTCCAAAGCGAGGGAATATTTCCCATTTCAATGCAGAAATGCCTGAGCCGCGAAGTGTTTAATATAGGAAGTAAACAAACCCCTTTACGGAATCGGTAATATACCTTAAGCCTAAACTCGTAAATGCGAAGCCGATCAACTCTGGAAACTACTCAACATATTTTATTGCTGTCCGTTCGCTCATTTATAAACCATAACCGTTTGAGAAATTTCGGACGCTCCGGCGTCAACCGCAATTGACCCGTTTCGGGGGGTGATATCATTCGCGTTAAATGAGTTCCCGAACTTTTTTCCGAAAAATATTAAATTTCTTTGATATACGAAAAAAAAAATAAACATACTAAAGAGCTTAATACTTCCTCTCCTTTTACTTGTTCCTCCCTTTTCCAGCCTCTCCCGAACTCGGTGTTTTAAAGGCTAGAGCTCTTGATAGCTTTATTTTGCCTTTGATATGACCGTTTTTATAAATAAGGTCTTTCGGTGTGGTTTTCAATTATGCCATCAAGTGAGCAATTAGTTTCATCATTTTTCTTAGCGGAAATTGGCGTGTGAAAGTGATCAAGGAAATAAATTTAGTATAACGGAATCATTTTCGTTAGCTTGGGCTGTAACTCTTTTTCGGCTTCGGATACGTATGAAATCACTCTGTACTTAAAAAGGTTACATTCTCATTTCATTTAAACTAAACCGAATAACCTGTCTAAAATGTACGGGAAAAGATATTTAAAATAATGGAATCATTATTGTTACCTTCCTTCGTAATTCTTTTCCAATGCTGGATATGTACTAAATACTGTAACAATACCAGGCAAAGTAGTCATTCTGTACTTCTAAAGCTAAGCTTTAATTGCCTTTTTTTGTTTCACCTTGAATTAGAATGCTCTAGCATATCTGATGACAACTAAAGTAAAAAAAAATCTATATAATCTGAAAGCTTCCGGATTTCATATTGCTCCCAAAGGGGCGTTTTTTTCATTTACACACACAAGTTTTAACACTGTACTTAAAAAAAAACTTTTTTATCTTCAGCACGCGAGACTGCCTACTTGCTTTGAAACTGTTGAGATTGTTAATAAAAATTGGTTAAATTTTTAGAAAATATGAACTAGATAATAAAACAAATTCTGCATTGAAGGTGCTCATATTCGGGTGGACGACTACGTTATTCAAAATTCGAAGGCTGTAGATACCGTTGTTCTTTCACAATTCGACAAACATGCAGATTCGTCATTATTTAATTTCTTGAAATATAATGCAGGGCGATAATTTGAAAAGTGATTCAACGCAAAATGCCGTTTCGAGACTAATAGCCGTTCTGGACTAACGCTCCTTTAGATTAAAAAAAACTATTGTTAAGCTTAATTTGAAGTTTACATTTAAAGAGTATCAAATTAAACATTCGTTATTTTCAGCGTTGCTAATGCAGTAGTCGTTAACTGCTTACAAATCAAAATGTTTACACGTCTGAATCCTGAAATAACAAGTTTTTTTCGATACGTAAGTATATCAGCAGAAAGAAAAAAGATCACTGCTTGCCGGGTATATGATGCCAAAGCTTGATTTGTCTACACTTAGATTATCACCCGTTATGTAAAGTCACTTAATTTACATTTTTTGGCTGAGTAGACGAAACAGAAGAAGTGAAGGAAAGATTCAACATAAAAATAATATATTAATTAAAGTAAACCTTATATGCTTTGTTTTCTTATACAAAAACTTATCATACATTCTACGTTGTCAGCTACTGAACCTTTTAGAAAATTAGCCAATAAGTAAAAATTAATTAAGGAATTTAATTTTTAATACAATAAATCTTTATTTTCATAACAGAATCATATACTGAAATGTTTAATTTTCAAGCTCTGCTAATTTTTAAGATAACTGTTGATTAAGTAATTAAATGGGTAGACTAATTAAATAAAAAAATTCCCATAAACAATTGCCTGCTTAGCGTAAAAAAGTCAGAAAGGCTGCATGATTTAAAATTTTGTTTCAATATTTTCTAGAATGACTGTTCGGAAAATAAATCTGCAACCAGAAAATATGCAATTAATACAGCAGTTAAATCAAATAATTGATAAAACAAATCGCTAATTAATTAAAAAAGCATGAGTATTGTCAACTATGCTATCAAAATTCGTGATGGAAAAAAGAATTTCAGCACCCATAAAATGCAATAACAAAATTCATTTTTAATATCAGATTAAATATTAACGGATTCTTTGAGATTAATTTAGCTCAAAGAAATTAATGTAACTTGAAAAAACATCGAACGTATGCCCGATACCGATTGGAGCAATCATAAGATTTTAGACATATCGAATTTTTCTGCTATCAAAAAGTAGAAACAATTAATTAATTAGAATATATTCAGGAAAATAAGGCGAGTGAAAGTAAAAACTTTCATTTTGAGAAATTCATAAAACTGTACCTGCGAGAAATGTAAATTGGAAAACTAGGAACTAATAGGAAACACATATAATAACGGGTAAACTAGAAGATCAGAACATTAGAAAGTTATTAACATAAACAGAAGGCAGAAATCGTCTGGGAATGTCACGCAGCCATTTAATTTCATGTTTACCGCTTTAGCGACTAAAGTCTGAATTGTGAAATAATATAATTTAAACAGCAAGTTACTTTGGGAAATTTTACGTTGATCATAAAATATAGTAATTATGAATCAATTTAATTTTAAGTAATTAAGTTATGTTGAAAATTATTTAATTTTCCTGTAAATACATTAGGGTTAAAAAAAGTATGCTCTCGGTGAGATTTCAACTGCGAATTTTTCAGATGCTAGTTGGCTATACTACCAGTTACACCCCGAGAGCACGCCATGGGGAATGCGATAATTACTTCTATTCTACTCCCTAAAAGGACGACTGGGGAAGAGAATGAAGCTCAGTCGATCAAACCCAAGTGGTGAGGAATCCACCAAACTTTATGTCGGATGCCACTGCAGAGGCATTGGATTTTCTGGAACTAAGAAAAGTGAGAAACCAACTATGACCTACCAAGATTTGAACGATGGATCTTCCAATCCGAAAATCCGTCTTGCCACCAATCCTTGCCACCTGGACGTGCTACTACTCACACTTCGAAAGCACTTTACGGAGGAATTCGAAAATTTCTCGTAACCTTGAGTACAACACTTTGATGTTGATCCGCTGATCCGATCACCTTTAATTGAGTTAACTCTAGTTACCTTCTTTGGGAGAAAGTTAGATTAGTTGATTAAACTGCATACAGAACTTTTATTTACGCTACACATGAAAGAGGACAAAAAGGGGGAAGGAAAACAACTCTTTGGTTATTGATTGAACAGTGTAGAAGATCGGCTTTATCCATTCGGCTACTGGTGGGCCTCAGTAGATGAAATTAATAAGGTAATATATACGGATATTAAAAGTTGGCAGTAATTGAATTTTGAAAAATAATTTTTTTTGTTAGAAATTCGAATGTTCGAGTATTCGAATGTTTGCCTATCAGGCCTACTAAAGTGGGCTATTTTTAATCAGCGAGTAGGTATGCGTATAACTACTGAAAACGCAAAATAAAAAAATAAAAGTAATATTTAAAAAAATCAATAATTGGTTCCAAGAAGTTTTAGTTGTTGCTAATCAGAAATATCATAAAACAAAAAATAGAAAATAACACATTAAGTTTTGATAACTGGCGAGTAATGAAGATCATACGGTTATTCCATTGTTAAGAAATGAATCGATAAGTGTACTTATTTCTTGTGATTTCCTTCATTTCGTATAAGTGATTTTAATTCTTAGGGTTGGTTTAATTCGTCTTGCTTCTGAAGATTGTTTAGACTTTCTCACAAAGTTTGTTCCGACTTTGTTTAGACTTTTTGAAGATACTGGATTTAGATTCGGTTTGGTTTATTTTATTTATTTAATTATGGCAAAGCATTCAGGGCTATCTGCTTAAGGGGAGCGATACCTCCGTGGAGGATTTTCTGAGGAAAACTGGCTCATATGCATGTTACACTTGGGGAAAAACATAAAAACGCCGATGCAGTCAGTCATTTCCCCGGGATTCGAAACTCGGACCGAACTACCAGTGTTTAAAGATTTTACAGCTCGGCCGCTAGTGGGCCTAATGCCATTCGGAATAATATATTTAAGTGAAAAATTTTCTAAACTTATCTGGCAATAAAAACAAAATGTAGAAACAAACTGAATCAGAATAGAAAATGCAACTGCAGACAACACCAAGACTTGGACAATTTGTGTAACGAAAAAGCGCAAGCACAGCCATGTCACTAAATGTAATGCAAGGGTAGGCGACACCTGGAGTGCAAATTAATGCTATTAATGAGTAAGTTGCATTAATTTATGTTAAGATGTTCTAATAAAAAGTACGATACATTTTAATTGTATTTACATAAAGTACCTATAACGTAATGATCTACTTTAAATATTATTTTAAGATATATTTTTCAAGGGTGGGATGGGGTTTCCCGAAAAAAACTTACAGTTCGAAGGGCTCCGTGAGTAGACAAAGACCAGGAAATAACATTATTCAAAGAATGAGGAAATGGATTTTGTTCTGGTGGAGAAAGTTAAACAATTATATGTTACGATACGCTTTATGGTAAAATACACATAATTATAACATTTACTAGCACTAAAAATGAAATCAGAGTCAGAAATCTAATTCAGAGCTACGGAATTCATTTTTATTTGAATGCACGATGAATACTAAAACCTGTAACATTTTCATTCAGAAAAATTCATAAGTTATCTAAAACATCCATGTGCTTTTGGCTGGACACAGAGTCTGATATCGATTCATTTCCAGGTTATTTGACCAATTCATTCATTCAATTCTCCATGAAAATTTACTCTTAATATCAAAGACTCTAGCCCTTTGAAGTGTTCCATGGCCATCGGCAATTATCATAAAATGCTGCAGATGGCAAGTGTCTTTTACAAAAATTTGAATCTACACAAGCTGGATATTACATATAACAAAATTCGAGCACTTATTCTACCAGTTTTAGGGTGTCATTAATCATTTGTATCCTTTTAAAATCCCACACAGCCTCAATCTCTGTCATTTGTAATTGTGCGGCCACTAGAAGACGCTGTTTATTTTGAAGGAGTTACGAAATACGTAAAGCATAAATTTTAGAATAACTACTGTGGACGTAACTGATGTCTGCAAGCATGTGTCAATTACATTGTGTTTTCTTCCTAGCTTGCTGTTTTAAAGATATATTTATTTTGTTGATGTCCTTCGAAATGCTTATTAATTTTTACTGCTTTTTGTGTCTTTTGTTATTTATTTAATAACTTGGTTTTTCGCTCTATTTTATGGTACACCGCCAGCCAACTGTGATTTTTTATTTATTCTTGCCTGAAAATTCTCTTTTAGAGTGCTTTGAGTAGCCCACGCGTAAATTTTAAAGTATCTTTTATTAGCTGGTTGCATCTACAAAATACAAATTTTAATACTGGCGTGTTTCTCTTCAAATTCGAAATACGCAAATGTATATATTATATATGCGTATTTCTACCAATGAAGTCACAAAAAGAAACCTAAAGATCAAAACAAACTACTTTTTCTTTGAAAGTGAAAGCAATTTTGAGCAAATTCAATTGATCTTTGATTTGAAAATTGGTCTTGTTAAGTGTAATTATTCTATTTTTAAAAAGTGACAATAAATAAAAAATATGATATAGAAAATAAAAAAAATAACTGAAAAGTATACTGCACTTTGTACATTAATATAAAGTCCATATTCGACTTTCTTTCCCCTCGAACGATTACTTTTCTAGGCATTCTTAACGCATTCTTTTCTAAAAAGTTTCTGACGATCCTGGGTTAATAGCGTCGTTCAGCATGAAAAAGACTAAACTTATTTCGGGACTGTTAAACGACTTCTCTTCAGTACAGACACTAAAAAATTTATATTGAAGTTAAAGCTAATTAGACATTATTTATTCAGAGCATAAAATTGTCAGTATGCATAGCCATTTACTCTAATAAAGCTGTTTCATAGTATCTGTAATATTAATATTCCAAAATTGATATTTTTGACTTATTTCCAAACAGCTGTTAATTTCGAACTGTAAAATGTTTTCCTAATTCAAATTGAAATTTTAATAAATATTACATTAATCAGTTTTAAATCTATCATTAGCTGCTAATTTTGGTTATTTAAAGAAACTGAAAACATTTGAAATTAATATAGATTTTAAGATATTGATTTCTAGTCAAAGCTTAAGAAAGCTTTCAAGTTGCACTCATATGCCGCAGTTATACTACTAAATATGATCTTGTTAATTCTAGGTAAATTACATTTTCGCTTAGTTCTGATTTTTTTTAATTATTTATTTTATTTACTTACTCAATTTACTTATTTTAGAGCATACCTTAATTGGCGGTCAAAACCCGAATTTTAAATGGCTCTTAACTGAGCAAGTTTTCCATTGCCTGTATTTATACACTGGTGAAATAAATTAAGAGAATTTGCATATTTGATCTACAATCTTCAGAACTACTGGACAGATTTTAATAAAATTTGGTGTGAATATAGGTTGATACAATACGAACAAAATAAACATTCGACAGTTATAATAGACACACATGTTCGTGTGTAACACTCATGGAAGTCTGGAGGTCTGAAACAGCGGTTGCAGAAGACACAAACGAAATGGGTTAATAGGGCGTATGGTCCCCTCTTACAGCCATACAGGCATCGAACCGTGATGTCATACTGGAAATAAGGCAGTTTATCAGTGCCTGTGGCAATTGGTCCCACTCATTCAGCAACGCTGTTTTCAGTTCCTGGATGGTTCTCGGAGGGGGGTTGCGAGTTGCAATTGCCCTCCCCAGAGCGTCATAGACATCTCTATAGGGTTGAGGTCTGGAGACCTGGCTGGCCAATTCATCCGTCGAATATCCTCACTCTCGAGAAATTCGTCGACCAGAAGAGCTCCATGTGGCCTCAAGTTATCGTCCTGTAAGATGAACTCGGGGCCCACTGCACCCAGGAAAAGGCGAACATAGGGCTCCAAAACCTCATCCCTATACCTCACACCAGTCACAGAGCCTCTGTCAAAGACGTGGAGAGGTCTGCGGCCATCGAACATGATACCTGCCCAGACCATTCCAGTAGTAAATATAGAAAGTAGTAGTATAGACAGTTCCAGTAGTAAATAAATATAGTGGTAGTAAAAATATAAATTAGTTATTTGTGATGAGAAAGAATTACAACGAAATTCGGGGAAAATTTTGACTGCTCGTTGTATAGAGTTGTATCAGATTGTATTAAATGAACAGTTGGATAATCTACTCGTCTGATGAATAATAACAATAATAAATATGGCGACCATAAAAGTTGACTTTGGTCGTAGATATTTATACTTCCAGTTACTACTTTAAATTACGCAAATATTCATGTCTAACTCCTTTTAAATTACAAAAAATAAGTTTGATGTAAGCTAAGAAAGCTAACATTTTGTACTGTTTTCTTGTCCTTATAGCTTGTAAAGCCATTAGGTATTTAAGAGCAGATTCAGTATAGCAGGAGAGATAAAAAATGAGCAATGCTCTCTCCGGGACTCGAACCACGGACCTCTCGAATACGGGCCGAGCGTGCTGACCACTACACCACAAAGGCATGCGAAGAAAGCGGGAGAAATACCTTATATACTCCTCCTTTTAAAGGGCGACTGGGGATGAGGGCACTCAATCGCCAAATACTGGTGGTGGATAATCATCATCCACCATCTTTTTTTTTTAGTTCGGGCGCCAGTGTAGAGACATTAGGTATTTTGAAACAGGAGATATGAAAAATGAGTAATGCTCTCGCCGGGACTCCAACCACGGACCTCTCGAATGCGAGCCGAGTGTGCTGATCATCACACCACGAAGGCATGATAAGAAAGTAGGAGAAATACCTTAGCTATATTTATCAAAGGTTTCTATACGTTATAATGTCACTGAATGTCACTGAATGTCACCATTTAATGTCACTGAATCATGTTCTTTTGTGATTGAATAGTGTATAAATTTTTAGTATGTTTATTATGTCTAAATCTTTTCACGTAAGCAGTTTATAAAGTTTGAAATGCTAAAAATATTACATCATTAGTAGTCACAAACAATTTTATTGCTATAGGATCAAAATATAATGGACATGAGAAGCATCCATTGGACATGAAATATTTTTCGTCTTTAATTTATGCAAATAATGTTATGAGTTGGATATGCACCAATCCTGAAATCTACCACTGTTTTCTAGAATACGAATGCTATACGAAGCTATGAATAAGATATACATTTTGAGAAAAATTTGACGACAGTCTGCACACCAATGCTCATCACTTAATCTGTTTACATCAGAAACGTTTTAATAAACTGGTATTTCATTTTCACTTGCATGCAGTTTGCACATTTTGCTCTTCCATTTGTGTACTACCATTGAATTTTAAGAAAGCAACATCTGAAAATTTAAACTTAAATATAGCGGTCAATTTTTGTCGTATGAAAATCAATGTTTTATTTTTATTGGGTATTAACATTTATTAAGCGTAACTATAGGAATAAATGGATCGTATAAAAAGTTATATTTCGTAATTTTTACAAAATAGAGTTTTATTTACATTAAAAGCACCAAGATATGAGTCATTTAAGTCACTTAAAAACCTTTTGAAATTGTGTGATTAAAGGTTAAAGGACCTGATGGAAAAAGACTATACCAGGAACTTAATAATATATAGCCAGTAATACATAGTCACAACATGCATAGCTCAACTTCGCAATGTTGTAATGTATCTGTGATGAAACTGTATTATTATAGCCTTTATTTATCATTGGCCGTCATAACTTTTGGCTTATAGATACATACTCGCCCAAATAATCATACTTTTGAGAAACGCCGAAGAAAAATGGAGCTTACTGTAAACCTTGGCGTAAGTTAGAATTCATTTATAACACTACCCTAATTTCGTGGCCAATTACAAGTATCTTTGGGCGAGAGGATAATCCTCTGCAATACCCACTGATATTTATCCATCGGTTTATGCCAGGGATGGGCAAACTACGGCCCGCGGGCCAAATCCGACCCCTTGGAAGACTGTATCCGGCCCGCGGATAGAATCTTAATTTGCCGGTCCGAGGCAAATTAAAAGAAATATATATTTAAATATTATATCTCCATCTCCTTTTCTACTTTGTTTAATATTACTTT
>KK117870.1:0-42493 GCA_000611955.2 Stegodyphus mimosarum | reverse complement strand
CCCGCCGAACTTTTTTTTTTCGATTTTTGGCCCGCGAACGAAAACGTTTGCCCATCCCTGGTTTATGCTGTCTGTCACTGCATTGTCTCTCAGCTGACGCTTCAACTCGCCCGTTTTTATTTTATGATATTACTATAAATACACTTTTAATAGTCTTTGAGCTTAAAAATATCCTACGATTTTGCTGCATTCATCGTCATCGAGCTATTTCGTGCTAAACTAATATAGTCAGTTTATTAAGTCATATTCATTATTATTTCAGTCACAGTCAGTTTCATAGAAACTGACATTATAAGAGATAAACGGGTCTTGTGCGCAGTCCCCTTATCTTGGGAAGAAGTTGAGGTAACTAACTTAACTTTTAGAATGAAAACTTGTAGCGTTTATGTCATAAAACTGCCTACATTGTGGAAAATATGTTGTTTCACATATCGTGGGTATATGAAATTCACAACTTCTACAAATAAATTTTAATACTTCACATAGCATCTCTTTTTATTTTATCATGGGTATTCACCTATATTAAATTTCTGTTTTGCATTAATACAGCGCAGAAGTTTAAAAAAAATTGTAAACTTTCTCATAGACAAAATACCAGTATAGTTAAAATTTCATTTGATTTCGTTAACTTTTCCATATTTTATAAAATACAGTGTTTCCACAAAATGTAGAAAACAGAGTATTTTACAAAATAATTATTTTGTGAAATACTGTGCTATGTGCATAAAGATGTTTAGCTTTATAACATTTTAAGATATCAAGAAAATAAAGTATAAAGTGCTTTATACCTTTCGACGTTTCCCTCTTTTTCTATAATAGCCTATTCTGAAAAATTTGAATATTTATGGTAATCTTAGTAATCGAAAAAATTCGCTTTTGTTTGGAATTGATTTTAAATGAAAAGTCTTGCAACAAAATGAACTTTTTTCTGACATAGAAAACTTTGCTGTCCATTATTTCCTCTTGTAAGAAGGAATTTATCTCGACCTTCAAGAATTTTTATTCTTGAAAACATGACTTCATCGGAAGAAAACGCCGAGAAAGTGTTTCAATTCTGCCAATCATTTGAAATGGTATTGCGTATTTTATTTAAATATGGGTTACATCGACTGCTCTACACGGAGAAAGACGCTGAGCATTTTCTTAGAGAGTTACTATTAGTTTTGAACAAGCATACGTTTTATGAATTACTTTTACATATTTGCAAAGCATTTTCTTGCGAATGAATTTTGTACAATTAGTGTAAATCCTATCAGAGTTTACTAAAGCCTTTTTTTTTAAAGTATTCCATTAATATTATACACATATACATATACAAACATATCATTGACGAAAACCTTCAACTTCAGATCGTTCATTTTATGCATTAAAAATATTAAATACTGATGAATTAAATTATATTATATAAAGCTTGGATTTACAGATGTAATAAATCGTACCTTTTGACATATATTTAAATAAATTTAAATAATTAATAACTTTTACTGGTCACCGTTCAAATTGGTCTCCATACGGAGTTTAGATGCCAAATCGTGGGAGGTGGAAACTAGTTAATGATGAAGGACACTTTGATTTACAGAAGACCTGAGCACAAGCATCATTTTGAGCAATCAGAGAAAGACAAAACTGTAACAGAGTGGTATGAACAAAATTAAATTGCAGCTAGTGTGTAATTTAATATACAAGGGCATATCATCTAAACATAAAGGCAACTGATAAACAGATAATCAAATTAAAAATATACATATCTATGCAGACCTGTGTACAAAGTTGAATATAGGTAATTGTGTTGATAACACAGGGAAGTGTGCCGCCGTGAACTGCTCCTACTGTTGTAGGGAATTTTCGCTGTGGACCTGATGGGCCAGGCTGCATATGGCTTGACAGGGCTGGGTAGGGAGTGGTACAAGTAACGAGTGAACCAATTTTATTTTTTTTTTCTAGATCCGTTACTACTAGTGATTATGGCGCCTTCTGACCGGTTTGTAGAAGCTGGCTTCCTAAGGCGATGTCTTGATGTCTGTGGGCTGTCAAATTCGTAGTGGTTCATTCTTCCTTCTGTACTGCACACAAAAAGCTCTGTATCGCTGCACCGAAAGAGACGCAAATATGCTGAGAATGGGCCTATCAAGAGAAGTATTGTGTCAGTAAAGAGGAGCTGTTGCATAACTATGTTGCCACCTTTGGAAAGAACAAGAACGCCCTGCGACTCGCTTTGGCTCTGAGCCATCTCTCCTGCCATTTTTTGAGCATGTGCTTTTGAGTGGTCTGCTTAAGCTATGATGTCGAGTGGAAGAGTGAAATCATTTCATCATGGATGTTGTTTGGTGCCCAGACTCGCCAGGACTCCCCAGGAATGTCCTCCTCAGGACTCGAACGTGGACATCTCGAATACGTGCCGAGTGTGCTAACGTTACACCACGAAAGCACGCAGACTGGAGGGAGAAAATACCTTATATACTCCCCCCTTTAAAGGGAGACTGGGGACCAGGGGACTCAATCGCCAAATCCTGGTAGTGACGAATCATCATCCACCACCGTTTAGTTCGGGAGCCACTGTAGAGTCATTGGGATATTTTTGAAGCAGGAGACATGAAAAATGAGCAATACCCTCGCCAGGACTCTAACCTGGATCTCTCGAATCGGGCAGAGTGTGCTACTGTTACACCACGAAGGCATACAGAAAGGAGGGAGAAAATACCTTATAAAATAAAAAGGTTATTTGAGCTTTCTTATGATTTTGTCATTGGCTTCAAACTAAAGCGATAACTCGCTTTGGTCTCGCAAGCAGCACCCTACAAATATGTGTACAATAAACAGGGTACAGGTATGGGTGTTTCTTAATTACCTTCTGGACTGTTTCATTTCTCTTACACAAATTAAATCCGTACGCCGCCTTAAATTGTTCACTGATTCTACTCTGCTTAATTTTCTTGTTTATAATCTAAACTTTCGCAAAATACCAACAAGTAGCTGTCATATGCGTTCTTGCTGTCTTATTCGTTGTTTTACCTGTACATTGACTTTTAACTATATGCGATTATATATATATATATAGAGAGAGAGAGAGAGAGATACACACATTCAGTAACATCCGAAGAGATTGCGAAGTTTTGTATCATTTAGTTTTCCTAAAAGTCTTTCATATACAGTAAAATAATTATAAATTTTAACCTTCAAACGAGAATGATGGAACAATTCCTATTTTTGCTTACGTCTGTTAAAGGAATGGTGTCTGGTAATTATTGAATTGTTGTTACTAAACAAAATACACTGAACGAAACCAAAATACTTCGAATTTCACTATCGAAGAAAGCAGCGAAAATATTTATTATAAAACCTGTAAATAGTGAACGAAATAAAGTATGTGAAAGAATGCAGCGGAAAGGAAAACAAAGAGAAACATTTGTTTTAAATTATTCTTTCGGTTAAAAGAGTGAATAAATCACAGAATGGAATATTTTAAAACTCGCGTTGCTTTTGGAAATTCTATGCTTTGAATATAAATCTTTTATTGTTCTCTTGAAACAAAGTGAACATAACAACCTTATTATTGTTACAGCATTGAAAAATATTTAAATAAACTTTCTTTTCGATTTTTAGAAAAGCTGCATACCTCTAATATTTTAATGAGCTGTTTTTGTCGTTACTTAGACAGAATTTGTAGTGCCTTTTCTAAGCATTAAAGCAATCATTAATAGTATAAAAACATTTAGCCACCTCTAATTGTTGTTGTGAATTCTTTATGTAACAAATTAGCTTAAAATATTTGTAAATAAATAAAATGTCATTATAGGAGAGTAAATTACATGAATCCTGTACGATCATTAGGCAAGACATGTAAAAATGGCAGTACTAATCATGATCAATTATTTTATTATTCCTTGAAAACTACTGTTTCATCAATCTTGATTAGTTATTTAATGAAGTTACTCTCTTTTTCTCAGGGTTAATATACAGTGACCTTTTTCATATCTTTTAATGTATTTTCTTGAAAGCTTACTTTTATTCTCCGATCAAATAACTTCCTTATCGTATAATCCGATAAGCTATTTTCAAAGGAATATATGTTTACTTTAGAACTACATTAATTCTTCTTTTAACCATTAACTTTCATTAGCTTTTTTTTAAATATTACTATTTTATTTCTCGTTTTTTTCGGGGGAGGGGCAAAGGGGAATTTTGCCTTTTTGTATAATATTATCTCTGCAAGAGTTTAAGTTATAAGATTTATTTTAATTGACGTGTTATTTTCTTAAGCAAGTCTTTCTTGAACTTCTACATTCCGGCAACTCCACCAAAAATGCGAACTGTGCGGTTTTAATAAAAAGTCAGAATCTAAGTTAAGTGACAAAGTATTAGCAAATCAGAGCAGGAGAATTGCATCTCCATATACCTTGCAGTGTACTATGCTGAATACTGGTGAATTTAACTTTCATCTGCAGTTAGTTAGAGACCTCGTTAGCATATCATATTTTTAGCCTTTGATTTAATACTTAGTTTGAAAATAATGGAGCTACTGTTGTATCCTCAGGCCACAGAAATGCATATTAAGTTTCTGTGAACGATTTAGGTTTTGAAATTTCAAGTTAAATTGCAAACTAGCGTTATAGCTGCAAAGTTAATTTGTGTAATCACTTTGTATTATTGCTTTCGATATTCAGCCGGGACGAGTTAAGTCCAATTTCGTCTGGCAGTGTAAGATTCCCAGTGTTTGAATTAAGGAGAAGTATAGAGTAACTTTGTAATAAGCTTTATTTAGAAAAAATAACATGCTAGCTTTATCTTTACTATTAATATTATTGACCTAGCAGAAAGACTTTCTGCTTCTTCAGAATGCTACAATTAGTGTATATGTAACATGGACATACGTGTAATATACATCGCGCTTTTTTGGTTCAGTTTGTAGTTTATATATAACGCTTTGGAACACTCTGCCTTTCTGACTCATGGGCTTTTACAGATCTTTATTTCTGAAGTCAGAGCTAAATTGTAGGTCAGCTAATTTGCCATGAAAGTAGGACTGACAGATTGAGGGTAGCTTTTCTTTCCCCCATTTTCCCTTTAGGTGGAAAATGTAAGAAACTGAGGCATTCCTTCCATGTGCTCTTGTAATATAACAGTTAGCATATTGGTACAGTCCACCAAGGACGTGTTCAACATCTGACAAGAATACAGTTTATTTTAAAGAATTTCTCACTGTTGAGCTTTTTATATTTTCACTTCGTATAAAAACATTTATAATTTAGCTCCCTCAGCTTGAAATTTTGCTCATCCAATTCATACTCATGATGTGGTATTTCTGAATTATAATTTATATAAAGTCATGTTAGCAATGCCTGAATTCTCTGTATTATTTTACTTCCCTGGGAGCAACAGAATTTCTTTCTGTTCCTAATGTTGTATAATGTTACAAAATTCATAAGCCCTCATACTGATTTTTCTACAGCACTTATTGGAGTTACATCGCAGATTGCGTTAGTTTTATGTTTTGATAAACAAACAATGAATCAATACCTTCACCTTTTGATCAAAGATGCAAATTGTGTTTTCTTCTGTACTAGTATGTCTATTTGAACATAGTTTCATCACATTCAATATGCAACTGCTTCAATGTTTCATTTTATCTAACTACATTATATATTTAATTCTAAGTGAAATCAAAAGTATAGTCGTAGTATACGAGTAAATATATAAACATATAAAAATATTTCATGTGATAAGATATAAGTGTAAATAAACTTGTACGCAGTGACACAAGAGAAATAAAAGCTATTTTCCGTCTAATACACATCACAGGAAAAATGTTTGAAACATCAATACGAAACTGAGTTTATGCTATACTCTTAGGTGAAAAACATACCATTTATTTTTACATGAAAACACATACGATATTTCTTAGGTTCTGGAATGATACAAAACGCAAAGTTAGAAACATCCCTCGCACATTTTCTCTGTGAAAGTCTATGAAACATTTCGCATGCAGTGAAATTTTGAAAAGGTTGCATATATTTCTATCTGCTGCAATGTTTAGATCTTTTTTTTATTATCGGGAAATTTCATCATGTTAAGACTTAGTTTATCTGCTTCTGTCGCATTTGCATGGTAAAGCGCAGTCATTGTCTGATTTTAGCAAGGGAAATTCCACTTGTTTGGAATTCTTCTTCATGGATGGATTTCAAAAACGGTAAGATAACAGTTCTCTGAAATTTCAGGAGTATTATTTGTTTTCTTCCTGACTAGAAGCTACATGTTTTTTATTTTTCACTGAGGGTGTAGAGAAGTCTATATTTTAGAGCCAGGAAACATGAAAGAGAGAGAGCCAGGAAACTTGAAAGTTCAACTGTGCTCTCTACCACGGATCTTTGCCAGATGGGCACTTACACTATAACAACATACACGAAAAAATGCGATTATTTCTTACATACTCCTTCGATTAAAACTCAACTCAGGAGAAACACCAGACCCATCCAGGGAGTGGCAAGTTATCATCCACTTTAATTTAGTTCTGTTGTTGTTGCTTATGCTTACTTGTCTGACGTATAGTCAGCCCAAGTCCACCAAATTCCTCGTGGCAAGGAGCGCAAGATTAGGCCTGTCATTGGCAACAGCCTTGTAAGCACCATACAGGTGACAGTGCGATTTGGCTCAGTTCCGCCCCCAATTTTGATGGAGAGCACCCCCAGGGGGGAGGACAGGTCTGACGGTCTCCCACCCCTCTCTCTTTCCACCAAACCACACGAGAGGAATTTCGGCTCGCCGCATATTTATGCCGCCATGACGAACCGACATTATACATTTACAAACATCCATGTCTTCTCCGGGATTCGAACCCAGGACCTTTGGCACGGCAGTCAGCGACACTAACCACTATACTGGTTGGACGGCCAATTTAGTTCTTGCTCTACTGTAGAAAAAACGTTTTACATTTTCGATGTAAGTAAACGCGAAAAAGCAAACCTCGCCTTTATTATGATTTGAACTACAGATTTCTTAAGGACTAGTTGGACGTGCTAACCACTTACACCATGGCAGCAAGAAAGAGGGAGTGTTGGAATAATTATTTACAAAGGTTTTTTTTATTTCTTTTCGTTTTTATTAGTAAAATTATTCAAAAGGGAGTTATCATTTAAAACTGTATTTCACTGAAATTCCTGCATATTGCACATTTAGCTCAGGAATGCGTATAGCTGGAATTTTCTTAAGAAATTTTATTAGGTTCAATTTTTTAATTTCATTTATGTCCATTGGGTAACGTTGTACCTTGAAATATGTCAAAATTATGCTAAGCTTTTACAAAACAATATTATTCCTAAATGGAATAAAAGCAAGCACTGGAATTTTTGACAATCATGTTAACTGGAGATCACTCCATTTTGCTTTTGTCTTCCGCTGGTGAAAATAAGAGAGTAAACGCTTGCTTGAAATACAAATGGCCATCCAGATCCCATACTTCACGTTTTTCGTCATCAAAGTATCGCCTACGATTTTCACCATGAAATTACGAGAACTCATCGGTAAACAGATATTATGCAACAACAGTAAGAGTTTCAAGCCACCATGGAAAACCGCTGCAACGATTTGTATTGGTAATTCCTACAGTAATGTTTTTAGCTAGTTTTAAAGCCGACCTAAAACAGCAGACAGCTACACCTTCAGAATTTCTTATAATGTATAGTATTTCTTTTATGGATGAATAACATAACTGTTTGAAAACCTTTCGTAATCAATTACTTAAAAAAATAACATGATTATATTCACTTCTGAGTGATTATATCCACAGAGTTATAGCATGACACAATGCAACATCTTCCTATGACGTCCTCCTATGACGTCCTCCATCTTCCTATGACGTCCTCCTATGACGTCCTCCATCCTCCTATGACGACATATAAATTGGTAAATTTGGAGGAAGAATAATTACTGTTCACAGTCACATAGACCTGATGCATTATTATCGTTTATTTTTTATAATATAAATGTGCCGATTCAACAGTCAAGAGTGGTTTTGTGACACATGAAGAGACGTCTGAAGCAACTCATTCTTTAGCCATGCAAGTTACATTAATTTATTTTTTACGATGTTTTGTGCTAAGGCTGCTGTTATTCAGCTTTTAATGTGTTAAGGAAAAAATATGGCCAAACGAATAAACAAAATCTAATCGAAGGCTTTATTTCGAAAAAGCAAATCCAAATATTTTAACATAGGATAGTTCTTCGTAAAAATGGTGGGCTTTTCGGAGCCAGAAACATGAAAAATTCAATGCGTCTTCCCTGGGATTCCAGCCACGGATCTTCCAGTTGGTAGCCGTACATACTGTTACTTACAGCAAGTAAGTAACAGGGCGTTGAGATAAATGTGTGTACCCCCCACTTAAAAGAGAAACTGAGGAAACTGAACGTATTACCACTTGCACCAAGAGACCTCTATCTCTATGGAGGGAATACGTAATTCCTTGTACCTAAGCTTTATCATGGGCTTATTGCTAAGAAATATCCTTAAACTGGAACTTAAAAACAGTTACATTTGTTAATAAAGCAAACAGCTATATTTGTCAATAAAGCAGATGCAGGTATTTACATTAAAGAAGAATACCTTACTTGAGATCTTTCGAAAGAAAACGAACTCGCTTCTACGTTCCGCACAAGCAAAAAAACATAGGAGACTCATGAATGTATAAACCTATTTAAAATCTAGTTAGTTATTTATAATTTCAACCTTTACCATAACTTCTCCTTTCTGTTTTTTCACCAAAATTCAAGTGAGATGGCCAGTATTTAAACTGATGTGTTTGGAGTTTTAAGACAGAGCGTGTTTCTGGCTGCGCGTTGCACGCTGCGTTTAATTCCTGCTAGCTCTGATAGTTATAATTGTTCGGCTTTAGTTTATATCGCTACCAACAGTTTGATTTTTGACGCTCCGGTACAAGTACTGAGCAGTTTGGTATATTTTAAATTGTGTAGTCTTTGGTTACCGTTCTAATTTTTACTTGAATTTGATTGTTTCTTTAGCTGCATCACCTCTAGGTGTGGCTGTTATTGTATTAGCACACGAGAGTGCATTTCTGTTCTAAATTTTGTTTAAATAAATATATAAAAAAATTCTCGAATTGTAGTTACTTCAGATGCTGAGATAATTCGCTTTGCGTGTGATTGGGTTATTAGTTCCAGAATAAGTAAAAACCCTCCAATATACAATACAAATATAAAAATAACAATAAAATAAGCAATTATGTTTTCTCTTTCAAATCAAAACTTTTCACATAATTTTATAACCTGTCTGATCTTAAGCAGTCATATAAATATCGTTAAACTCTTACAACTCCAGATACTAAGAAAACTCAACTTGTAACTAACACATCTGTAAAAATTAATGGAATTTATATAGCAAATCAATATACTTTCTTTAACCTCAAATTATTTTCTCATCAATGCTTAATACACGTATTTTATCAGCATATTTATGCACCAAATTAAATTTATTCAAGCATTATACGCGGTAGCTTCTACTCTTCAGCGTTAAAAGTATAATTTAAAAAGCACGCAAAAACTAATTGCGTATTAAAAACGTTTAAGAATAAGTTAACGGGACGCATAAACTAACTTTATCTTCTTCTTGTTATTCTGCAAAGACGAGAAATTTATTAAAGATGGTAATGTAAGTGGTTACTTTTACATTCAAATATCATTTTTTACCAATGCACATTTAACATATCAATCGAGCTTTAATAAAATTACACTTTTAGTCATTAAATTAGATTAAAATTTCAGATTTAGATCCAGATTTTAAAAAGTTATTGACTACAAAATTAAAAGATAGTTGTCTAGAAAAATACTCATTTACACCTATTTTTTATTCTTTATACACTTGGTATTCATGCTGAAAATGAAAAGGAAATAACTTCAAGATTCTTTCTAGTAATGCGGCAAACGTGTTTAAAAATTTCCTTTCAAAAAAGAATTATTCAGAAAAATTCGAAAAGCCATTGGGGAATAACAAATTCACCTGTCTTCGATTGTATTGGAAACAAGGGAAAGCGTTCGATATTTTCTCTAACGTAAGGAAAGAAAACAAAAGAAAGATTTTCCTGAAAAATGTTAAATTTATGATTTATATTTACAAAAGCTTTTATTCCTTATTTTGAGCTTTAATTTCCTCAACTGAATAGCTACCGCTGCGCCAATATAACACTGCTTGATATGTATTGTGTATCATCTCAAGCTGTAATACAAAAATACAGAAATTTTTAAGTAATGGGTGTCATGTAGTATCTATTGGTGGTATTCTTGGTTCGAGTAGCATATTTTAACAAGTACCTAAAGTTATTAAAACATCATTAAATTCTTAGTAACTCTTACATTTATCTTAGTGTTCCAAATGTAATTTTATAAGTTTCATAGTCAAGTCTTTCACAACTCTAGATTATTAAATTTATTCTTTAAATTCAAATCCATTCTACATTTTATAAGATCATTAAGGTCGTCTATATTTAAATAAAAGTTATAGTTTTTATTATTAATTATAATTTTAATCATTTAATCATTAGTTTTATTATATTTAGATGAAGCTTACATATACTACGAAATTTTGTCCCAAACTCAAAATGCATTCAAGAAACAATAAATTTACACGCATATTTATATAACATTTGTATTGTGTTATTGAAATAAGTAAACTTCAGTCTTTTACTTCACGAAACCATAGCTTACAAGATACTCAGTTTTGCAAAGTTTACCGGCTTCTTACTTCAACGACGTCTGCAAGCTTATTCTAATTTTGGTCTAACACATGATGCGTGTGCTATGCAATGCAGAAACAATTGCTTCTGGAAAGATGCGGAAATAACCTATAAGAACTGATTACGCATTTTACTTTTGAGCGTAATCAGATGATGACGATATAGTACGCTCACAAATCGCAATAATGTTTAATGAAAGCCTTCAAAATTAAGTTACATCTACTCTTGCACAGTTGGACTTCGACACAGTCATCTCAGCCTTAACATTGAATTTATTTATATAAGACAGTGTATTTCAAAAGCAGTCAGATGTTTCTGTGGGCTTATGTATCTAAAGCGATGGAAAATACTACGATAAGAAATTCAGTTTTTTATAGCGCCATTTCTGAGAGTGTATTTAAGATTTCAAAAATTCTAGAGAACATTTCCAAAAGGCCGAAGGATTGAATATCTTTTAAACAGTTGGTCTTAGACCTGTGGTTTCAACATTGCAAACGAATGGAATGAGCTTGTTTTCCCAATATGATGCTTTGTTTAGATGACACCTTTAAGTATCCAAATACAAGAAGCTAAACTTTCATACTTAAAACCTTTTTAAAACTCTGTTCAGTAATGCTCAAAATTACAGCTTAAAAGACAAGTGAGAATTTTCCGATTTACACAGGTTTTCCTCATGCCGATTTAAAAAAGGATAAAAAATAAGACTGAATTTCATTGAACGCAGAATTATGAATTTTAACATTCATAGAGATGGTAATATAAATAAGCATTGGTATCACAGTAGGTTCTTCGAATGGTACTAGTATTTTAATCGGTTCTAGTATGAAAGTTATCTTTAGGAATTTGCGTTAGACAGGAAGAACTCGAGCTGCTTAGCTATGTTTAGCAATATTTATATTCCGTTCTTCCAGACGTTGCCACTAAATTCCGGATCTATCGTAATTTGATCATATGAAGACGGTTTATGTAATGATTCATTTATTTTGCTTGTACGTGTGTACGGGCGTTGTTTGAAAAATTTGACAGAGCAAGTACTAAGACATTTTGTGACCCATATCATCATAGTGCAAAGGTCTGCATCACTTGGTTCATATCTTAAATCGGAACGGCCGTTCAGGAGTCAACTATTCAAGAGATATTTATCCATGATATGTTTTTGGTACATAGAGTGCATACATTTATAAAGACACTTCTCTGCATAATTTGACAGGAACTCGCTTTCTTACGTTGATGAAATTAATTTTCTGTCCTTATTCTAAGTTTATTTTTCTCTGTTTACCTTATATGAAACGGAAGGGCGAGACAGTGTATTTTAAAAACATTATACAGGTGGTCTTGCCATAATCATTAAACAGATCTTAAACTGAAGAAAATATTAAGCATTATGGTCTTTTAAATTTTTATTAGTCATGGTAATAGCTGGCAGTGCTCTAAATCTTTAGTATATAAATGAATATGTAAATTAAAACTAAGTCAACACAAAATAGATATCGTATTTATAAAAAGAATCAGTAATAATGAGAATGATTTTATTCGTCATAATTGTTTCACATTTTAATGTGTTAGTTCGGTGCTTTAGTGCTGTTTTAGATTCTGTTCTACATACATATGTCTTTTATATACAGATTGCCTTTTAGACGGAAATTAAATATTATATAACATAAAAAATGAACTCCAATCACACAGTTTCATCAAATGTTTTCGAAAACGTTCAGTACACCACAGAAGAACAAAGTGTTTTCTAATATCTCCTTTTCATCCAAGCGAACTAAGCAGTTTTTCAAAATGAAATCTGTTCATATTTGTCTAAGTGATATTTCAGCTTTGCTGCAGAATTAGGAACTAATTTTTGTTGTTTGACTATTTGGCTAACAACAAACTTTTGTTTGATTAGACCTCGTTAAACTATTTTCCGTCATACCACTCTTTTCGAAAGGAAAAGGATGGTGAATGGAATTCAGTTAAGTATAATGAATTCCATTTAATTTGAAGAATTCGGGGCCCATTTTAGCAATTTAGCCAATGTGTCTGCTATCCTGTTTCGTTGAGCGTCACTGCATGCAAGAAGTAATTACAAGGTGAAGGGTTTCTTCTTTAATTTCACAGTCTCTGGGGAGGTGATCAGAAAATAAATTGATGTATTTTATATCTAGCTCCCTATTCAGTATAGCATTAATTTGTTGCTCGTTTTATTTGAATATGTTCCGTTAAATCCAATAAAAGATTTCAACCTACTTTTAGTTTCTAGTTTATTTGAGGTGCAGGACTGAGTTTCTCTGGATGCATGGTGAAATTATGTCTCGTAAGCGCGGGAAAGTGGTCGTTGACTAAATCGATACAACATGTCAGTCTTTTACACAAAGTTTATAAGAAACTATAAATGTACCAGGAAGCTAGAGATTGATAAAGTGAGTCAATTATTTTATTCATCATATTCATATTTTCAGAATTAATCCCATTGATAATCACTTATAAAATGGAATTTTTAATCTCCATGCATTTAACTTGAACGTTTGGCATTGATGTCTTCCAAGATCGTAAATTTTTTATTACTGAGATAAAAGAGTCAAGCTGCTGTGCTGTAATGCCTTTAATCGTGGCTATAGACACTAATAAAAAAGAGAATGTTAAAACATAAGTTCATGGAAAGTTCTTTAGTAAGTGTTGACTGGATGTGTAAGGTTTTAGTTAAACTAACCAAGTTTATTTTAATTTAAATCTTTTCTATCTCCTCTCTGCTTCAACTTCCTGTCAGAAGAAGCGCGCGTTTTTAGCTTATGCTAATTTTTGAAGTTCAGCCAAGCACTATTTAAGACAGAGGTAGAACCCTCTCGGTGTGTGAGAGCTTTGCCTCAGATCACGGTCACGCTGCTCAACGTTCGCCTGACCAGCTAGCAGTTTAAATTTATAAGCCATAGTGCTTACTACGTGATTGCTTTGTAAAATAAATTAAAGTGCGGTAGTATTTAGTATACCTTGCTACGCACCCTTTTCGGTAGAGGCCAACTTCCGCGAATTGCTCTGCGAAGCAACGTTTAATTTAAGTTCTATTTTAATTCATTTAAATTTATTTGATTGTTAAGTTTGACCAAAGTGTGGTCTGTTACGTTCTGTATCTCTCCCGAATTGGGAGGTTTGTTATTAATAGTGAATTAATAAAAGAGGATTTCAAATTCCTTCACGTGCAGTTATTCTCCAGCCCAGCAGTTACATCAGAACATAGCGTACCTTCCGCTCCCTGTTCCAGTTCAGGACTTAGAACGTAAGGATAAGAACCCTTTACAGAATTTACTATGTTCTCAAAGAGCATGCACAGAACACTAAGTCCTGACAGATGTTTTTGAACAATATAAAGAAAATAGTAGGGAAATTGACAATTTTCTCAATTGGAAATAAGTTCTTGAAAACGGAACTGCTGAAAGTCTTCGCATTATTTCGAAAATAAAACTGCACATTATTTTGAAAAGAGGGTTTTTGAATTTAGATCGCTTTACAATCATGATTTCAGTCTGCTTTTCCAGCTAATGAGTCCTGTCTTTCATTCACTCAACATTCTGTTGTGGGATTTCAAGAGAAGTGTCCTTTCAAGAATTTCCAGAAAGTCTGAATTATCTAAAAAATTATTCCCTATGGCAGCCCGCGGACCCAGCCAACGCTTCTCGAATTCGAAAGAGATGAATTACTTGAATTCGTCAGCGAAGAGTTCTTTTGCGACGATGTAGAGTCTTTCACCCATGAAACGGACACAAGTTCTATCCCCAAGACCAAGCGGTCTCAGATTCGCACTTCTGATTCAATCCACAGATGCCGCCACGGGCAAAGCCGAATAAAAATACGCCGAAGTTAAAATCTTGTGTTTGGCGAAAATTTTAATTAAATTTTAATGCAATCAACATTTAAGCCAAATACAAAGTTTGTATTTTGCATAATTCTGAGAAAAATCAGCCATTCAGGTCAACTCATGAAAAAATCTACATCACCTTCTTAATTTTCTATTTTGTTTAATATACAAAAGATCTTTCGTGTTTTTATTGTAGGTTAGAAACTTTTAATCTAAATATTTAAAAGTGTATCAAATTGTTTTCCAATTTTAAACGTTTAAACGCACACTGTATGCTGAAGTAACTTTCTTTCGATTCTCAATTAATCAATTTATTTACAATCAAAATGTGTCATAAAAATTGAATCTGATCTCGCCCTATTAATGACATAATTTACTTTCTTAAATAATTGAAGAAATTTGAGTACGAGATTATGGTTTCATTATCTGAGTACTAGTTACATCTTTTCATTACTATTAAATCATTTACTGTTAACAATTATTAACTTCTTGCTATTCAGTACTGCCCAATATCGACTTAATCTAGTATTAGTATTGTCACGTACTATTAAGTACTACGACCACTATTAAGTACAATTACGTAATATTGTTTTATTTTTTTTTGCTACTATTAAACTATACATGTCTTTTTATGATGTCTTTTTTCAATGAATTAATCTTTATTAAAATTTAAAAGTTATTTATTTCTTTACTACAAGTATTAATATTATTTTAATAGGTAAATACTATGTTTATACTATTGGAAGTACTTTTACCCGAAGCATTAGACCGTGATTTTCTACAGTAAAAGCAGGGTCTTATTTCTCATAGATTGTCATATATTCTATGCTAGTCGTTGTCATTTCTCATATTAGAAATGTTATGCCTCGAAAAATATTTCTTTGTATAGATGGGCTGGAAAAAGTAGGATTTTCAAAAGAGTTTTCATTAAAATACACCAAAACTTACTCAAAACAGCAATAAAAATGATGAAAACTGCTTAGTTCTAAAGTTTCATACATCGTCTTTAGATATATAATGATTTTTGTGTGGAACTATCAAAACATGGAAGAAATGATTTGGAAACAGAAAGCAATTTTTCATCACAGATATCTCTCTGACTTCCACTTGTAACGAGAATGGGGGGGGGGAGCAAAAGCTTTAAAACCTATTTTATAAGCGTCGCAAGTTGTAAGTAATGGCTTATTTCAATGATAGTTTAGTTTAAAATTTGTTTCTTCTGAACTTCAAGAAAATCAATAAGCCTGGTTTTAACGCAGTTTGCATCTCACTAGATACTAAAGGAATACTAACTTTATGGATATAATACGCTTATTTTACGTATCGCTATATTTACTTAAATTTTCTGCATGTGAGTATAAGTGGCTTTTCAAACACAAGAAATTTTCAAAACTGCAAGTTAGAATGTAGTTTTAATCTGATTTAATCGAAACATAATTTTCTTCCTTCATATTTTCTTGCTGAAATTTAATAATATGTATCTTCAGTCGACCATTTTAGATGAAAGTAAAATGTTATTACTAATTAAATTTATCATTAAAGTTTAAATTGTATTTAGCAACTCAAATTCAGCTTTTTTTTAATCTTTGAACACTTTCAATCATTAATTTAACCGTATATTATACACGCAATTTTAAACATCTCTATCTAGAAAATAAGTGGCTTCATTTACCTCGTATGCATATTCTAAAGCCAATAACGGTATTGTGTTTTTAACATTTATTAAGAAAATAATATATAAGACAGCTATGTCGATAAATAATTTCTCAACTATTATAATTTTAATATGCAGTTGACAGATCTTTTAAGTTCAATTCTGAGTATTACGTTTGCCAGAGTCTGCATATCTTTAACTCCATTATTAAACATTCCTAAATAGTTCCCAGTTGGACCACGGTATTAGTTATGGCTTCATTTATTATTACTTTCTTTTTCAAAAATTATTTGAAAAGGAAGACATGTATAAGCGAATTATTTAATATATATAAGGAATATTTCTAGTCAGTTTAGCATCTATAAAAGTCATATAATCACTTTAAGTGCAATATCCCTTTTGTAAGTCACTTCATTCTAAACGTTTCTAAGGATTCTCAACTCAGATGTGAAATTTATTAGAGTGTTAACGATACGTGTCTTCTTTCATTCACGTTACCTTACTTAAGAATTATTTTGTTGTATTACCAGTCTGGCATATGCCTTTCTTAAGAATAATTGCGTTGTAATATCAGTCTGGCATTAATCAAATGAACAGTGAAAAAAACTTTGTTAAGAGCTAACTGCACTATCCTTTCATATAAAATTTGAAAATTTGCCGTCTAGCAATATTTATTTAAAATTCAAAGTAATTCTCGTATCGACTAGATGCGTTTTCAAACGATGCATACTTGACGCAAAATTCGTTACTGTACTCAATAAATACAAATATTTATTCACCTGCCTGCTTAAATATAATCAAACTGTGTGATTAAATCATCCTTAAATAAATGATGGGAAAATCAGTTTTTCTGATAATGATTAATTAATACTAATATGAAAGTAAGTATTATAAGATAATGATTGCTTTTGCCTTTGGCTAAATTTCTCTTGCCCATGTGAGTAATCGTAATCACGACCTAACTTAACGTCTGTGCAGAAATTCAGTTAATACACACAGATACAACTCAAACAAATATATTTTGCTGTTACTTATGGCCTGACAACTAAATTTAAAGTTTAACAAAGAATTTCTTCTCTCTTTGCGAGGCTTTTATTAACACAAAGTATATAAGTTTATATTCATGGGCAGAAACGAGGCAAATGCTTAAGAGCTGTCTTTCGCTTTACCTTCTTTAAATATTAGCTGCTCCATTTAGCTGCAACCACATAGTAAAAATATATGTATCTCCACATACATGTAGAGATCGAAATTCCAACGGAATGCCAACAGAAAACGAAAATTTACGCCGTAAGAACGCTTTTTCCTACTCCTATACTACCTAAACACGCTACTACAGCACACACATTTTATAAGAAAATTTCTCTTTTCGTTCTCCTCTACCTATCTTTACAATTTTGCCAAATATTTTTAAATCACTTTGTGTAAGAATAATTAGTTATAGAGTAAAACAGAAAAAAGAACTGTGTTATTTTGGGATATGGATGAAGAAACATTTATAACATCTGCTAATAAATAGTTAGTATTGTAAATAAAAAACAAAGAGGAATTTTTATAAAGTAACAAAGAGGTAATTTAAAGCAAGCAACATAGAGGAATTTTTATATCTCGAAGTTAAAAATGTACGGAAATATTCACAAAACTAAATGTCTGCAAACTGTTTTGAGTTTTGTATTTCAGGTCCTTTTTTTTTATTTATTTTCAGGTCCTTTTGCATTTATTTTCAGGTCCTTTTGCATCTTACATTTATTTTACTTTCTATGCGATATGATTATATATTTCTGCAAAGGAAAAATTGCAGAATTATATTGCTTTTGCTTTATGCAAATTACATTCTATAATCTCTGGTTTACCATTCATTTTCTAAGGAATGTTTATTGTATTATAAAATAAGTAAATAATTGTAATTTATTACATCTTAGTCTGTTGTAATACAATCTGCTGCAAACAGAGCTTATTTATAATGGATGAAAACTAGTATGCCAGCCTCCGAAATCCTCTTTTCAAATACATGGCAATACAGCAGTTATCGTGCCTATATATAAGAGGTATGCGAAATCGATCGTAGTTAGTTGAATACAGGAAAATTTTACAAAATTTTCTAGTATTTAAATTCGTACTGTGACACTAGGATACATCTTGTATTACAGTACGAATTTTTGCCTCTCGAAATACTGCACCTTAAATTTTATAATAATCGATCTATTAAAATGTTGTCACGATGCATTCATTAAAATTTTACTGAAATATATAACATAGGAGAGCTATAACTCCCCCATTTGTTTCACATTACCGTACGTTATGATTCACAATTTGCATCGTGATATCGTTGAAATCTCTTACAGGTAAAAATATGTTGCCATAATGCGGGACGAAATGCTTTCATATGCTGTAACAGAGATATTTTTTTGGTCTGATAGTACCCCAAAAAAAACTGTTTTCTTCTTTTCCCCTTCCCCAATTCGAATAATTTTGCAATTTGATTTCGCATGTGACAACCTCCTGATAGTCGGATGATAAATATTTACGACAAGAAAATTCTAAGTCAGCTGTCTGCCTACTTAAGCGTTGTTGGCAGAGCCATGTCTTTAAGGAAGTAGCATTTTTTTTGGCAATATTTTCTTGCATGTTATTATCGACGATTTTTTCCGAAGGGCCTGAAATCGATTTTCATTGGAATCACTTGATCGAAGCTGTCGACTATTTTCTTTGACTAGACTCTTAAAAATAAGCTAAAAATATGAACATTTTAGCGTTTTCTTATTCACATTCTTATCCGTTATTTCTAGAGAAGTGCATCTTTTATTTATGCACAAATTGAAAATCGTTTTCTTCGAGATAGAAAACATGTTTGTTTTTCATTTTAAGACTTAAGTTTTATAGCCAGGATCACGCTTTTAAACGTTGATTTTCTTTAAGTAATACGTGAAGTTGGAGTTTTTGGAACGGTGTTTAACAATTTTAATTGCTATTTTCAGTCAAATCTAAAAAAACCAGTTAGTACCCTACGAGACTTTTCTAAAGCTTTTTTCTAAAGACCAAACGTATGTAGCTCAGTATCTCTATTTAATCAAACAGGCTTAAGTAAATATACTGTTCTTTATCATAGCAATAGCTTGAGAACATTAAAAGATAAATCAGGCAGTGGCAACATAAATTTCATGAAGATTAGTACACAGTATCTTGCTCTATTGACCTAAAAATAGCTATAAAACTCATGGACGTGGAAACATACATATGGGAGTATAAGTTATTCGCATTTTATTTCATAAATATAGAACATTAGTGAAAATTCTTCGTCTGAAGAATCCATTTAAAAGTATAAATTTAGATTTTTTAGCTTAAGAAAGGAGCTTTTTCTTTATATTATTCTAAAACCCATAAATGATATACGTTATAAAACTCGTATATGTAAAATTACTTCAATGATCAATGCTAATTATTATATACAGCAAGATAGTTTCTCTGCGCATTTGTTTAATTGCGGTGTTTACTTTCGGTCTTCTCTAGAAGGCATATTAAGAGTCGCAAGCGTTTCCTTGACTAACTCTTAGCACAGTTTTATTATGAAAGAGATATTTCAAAATTCAGTGTCTTTGGCTCAGTGATTATGTATTCTGAAGACCAGAGAATGTGTAACTAATATGCATTAACTAAAATTTATCTTTGTAATGACGTATCCACATCTGTAGGAAAGGTTGTACAGACAATAGGATTTTTAAAACAGGGGATGCGTGAAATGAGCAATGCCTTCGCCGGGACTCGAACCACGAACCTCTCGAATACGCTTCGAGTGTGCTGACCACTACACCACGAAGGCATGCTAAGAAGTCGGGAGAAATACCTTATAATGCAAGATTTAGTTTGATAAGGACTAGTATCTTGACAAGTGACTTCGAAAACAATTTTACTGACACTTTTAAAAGGCATCAACACAATTTCTGGCAATCTCAAAGTTGGATATTCTGCACTGGTAAAATTGTTTGGATCTGTTAGAAACATTTTATAGACTTGAGAGACTATTATCAGATACATAAGGCGAACTTTGAGCATAAGCAGGTGGCAAACCAAAGCAGGAACTTTGAGTGACGAAAAATGTATTTCTGTGAACAAGAAATACTGTATTTACTCGTGTAATTTTCACTTAGCATTTCAGCACAAGGCCTTCAGAAAAAAATTCATCTACATTTTAAAAGGAAAGTTCGCCCAAGTAATGGTTGTTTACATTTGACTTATTGATTTATTCGTGGATTTTTTGTGCTTGGCCTCTGATTGATGAAGCAGTTATAGTGAAGAGCTTCAAGAAAACGGGGATATGTTCCTGATGGTTCTGAAGATCATTGTACGTACGAAGACAGATTGAATGGTGAAGAACACGATGACGACAGTGAAGATGGCGATGACTGGGAAGCTATAACAAACGACACAGACATCAATTCGAGTACTATTAAATGATTTGAGGCTTAGAGTGTAACAGCAGACAACAGTAAGAGAAGACGAACCAGATTTATGATACAGGGAAGCAGAAATGAAGATATCTTATTAGATATTGTATTGTTAATATTACTATGTATTCTTATTGGAATGTATGTTTCTTTTAAATAAGTAATATTGTGATTGTTACCGGTAGTTTATCCACGAACATTTTCCATTTGTCATGCTCTTACTTTAACCGTGTGTCTCTTACTTATACTGCATCTTTCGGAAATTAAATTACTAGCATAATTTTCCCTCTCGGTTTTCGTACGATAAAATTAATGAAAAAAGGGAGGAAATACGCGAATAAATATGGTGATTATAAGCTGATAAATAAAGCAAAATGTATTCGAGGAAATAAAATGTAACCTATAAACAAACATTTTTCTTTTTTATTTTGTTAACGATTAATTGTTATTTTACATGATTTATTGAAAATACGGAATTCCAGTTATAAAATTCCCTTCAGAACTTAATATATAGAAGCTTAGTTTATGGGAAGGAAAATTTTAACATCGATAATTTAGAAATAAAGAAATATGATGGATTTCTTATGATAATTAATTGAAGGGTTGCTACTGATTGCAGTATTGAAAGCATTGAGGCCATGAACTCAGCAGTATATTCCAAATGCTTTGGGTCAAAAAGACCTCTCTATATGAAATATCATTCTTTACCAATAGATTCGCCTAATTAGTACTTGGGGATACGCTATCTTCAATGGTAAACTTATATATATTTACATGCTTAAAAAGAATTCTGCGACTATACGTTGCTATTGGAACTGCAATATTTGATTACTAACACAACTGCATCTCTGCTCACACAATGTTTCGAATATTAATTTGACAAAGTACTCTTGTTCAACTTAATTTAATGCAACTTTTATTCTGCATCACTTATCACTTAAATGTATCACTATATAGTCTTCTGGCAAGCTCGAAATTGAATGTTCTTAACCCTACATTGTACAATTCTTCACAGCTGGAAACAAGATAGGTATATCAATTACGTTCCCAGGTGAAAAATATAAGTTAAGCTCATGTTCTAATAAAGTAATAATGTTATAAATAGCTATCTAAGTTTACGCAGACACGTTGCAATAATTTAATTTTGGTGCAATAAAAAGTGATCTAACTTTACGTTTCCGTATAATGTAGGGTTAACTCTAAACGGAACACGTTTTATTTATTCCGCGAAAGGTAACTGCCATCTTTAACACTGTTCTTTTTTAATCCATCTCATAAAGAAATATTAATAATTTAATATTTCTTTTAATAAAATTTGTTAGAACTAGACATTAAACTTATTTTCATTCTTCTTTATTCATACATTTTATTGATGCATTTACTTTCTTACTGAAAGATAAATTCTATCTAGCATTAATTCTATTCAAAGTATCTAGATAAGTTCTATCTAAATTAATATCTAGATAAATTCTATCTAAATTAACTTAGTTCGCATGTGATGCTTTCACATCTTTGTGCATTAGTTTAGATACTAATTACAGATTTCATTTTTCTTTTCGTGTAACATAAGTAAACATTTCCGTTGTCCTAAAACAGCTATAAGCATAAAACAACTATATACTTACAGCAACATCATTCTGCTTTCATCTATTGCTAAAGCGAGTTGCCTAAAAGTGTTTTCATGGTTTGTTGACGGTGCATTTAAAGTCATTTCAATAGCCATCATTGATGATTTCGGTATTCAGTGATACGAATAAACCACAGTGCTCTGTGCAAAACGTTGTAGAAACGAAAATATATAACTTCATCTTAGCTCACCAGGAAGGCAAGTAGCTTTTAAGGGCTTCAATATAATGCATTGGGTAAGGCATTATTTCCTACCTTGTTACTTCTTTACCTTATTATTACCAACCTTACTACTTCTATTTTCCTTAAAATGTTGAAAACTTTATTATTTCTAATTTTGGAATAAACTAATTTACAAAAATCAGGATTCTTTGAAAATCTTTTGGAGCTTTAAAAATGAAATTTTTGTACCTTTATATTTTACTAGAAGAACCGATCTCCTATTTTAATCAATATTTTCTGTGATGGAATTTTGAATTTTTGCACAATTAAAATTAAAATTTAGTTTGCCTGGAAGATGAAAATTTTAACACTTATTTTTCAGCACTGAAAATGCTATGTTATGTAATAGTTCTCAATCTGAGAAACTTTAGCGTCTATTAAGCTTTTTGAGAGCTTATTGAAGCGAGAGAAAGCAGCTATGTCCCGCCTGAGATTTGAAATATGGGTCTTACGTTTGCTAAATGGATATGCTGCCGATGGCGTGAGGAAAACATGCAGCGTGGAAGGTGAAACCGCATTACAAAGCACTTTTACAAAATTTAAATTTCGTTTTTTTAAATTTAATTTTACATCCCAGCACTTAAATATACCAGTGCTGTTATACAAGCATATCGATTAGGCAATTAATATATTTTTTGACGAGTACTACAAGCATTTACACACTTTTCTCAAAATTATTTTATTCAAAAATTATTGAACCCATGTCTATAATATGTCGGTCTACTCACTGTTTTGGTATGGAATTCTCTCATAGAATTTTGATGTTCCATTGTTGGTATGTTCTTCCTTTTATTTTGAATTCAATATTAGGATGCTTTATACACAATATATAGCTGTAATAACATCATAGCTTTTCTATAGATGTCAATATTTATACAAACTGAGAATATATTATTTATCGGTTAAAATATCTTCTTCACATTAACACATTCAATAATTAACTGAAGATATATATCAATACACGATGGTTGAACTACTAAGCGTTAGGAATGAATACTTCAGATTTGCTGCCATGTTAGTTGAATTCCAACTCTTAACCGAACCGCGCCCATTATGGGTGTGCACTTATAACTTCTAAATATGAAAACTTACAGAGCGCTAGATTTTGGCGCAAGATTTTGGAAGAAGAATTTGGCGCAAAATGGAAAGTGCACAGTTAGATTATCGGTTGATAAATCCGCGCTTTTGTTGTGGTTTTATTAATTTTAAAAAGAGATATTTTTTCATAAATTTCTCTAACTTGCTTATAAACACATAAATGAAACTGTAGCAGCATAACTAATAAAAATAATTATTTTCAGTTTTGTTCGGCGTCATGAGAAAAAAATGAGTAAACAGTTTCCTTAAAAATCTACCAATAACACATTTTTCAATTGTAAAGTAGACGATAGGGTTGATAAAAAAACGAAAGCCTATCCAAAATTTAAGATAACCTTGTTGTAAAGTATATTGCTTCTTCAAGCAGTTAATTTTAAAGAAGGTATGCAAATTAAAGTCTTTTCAGAATTTTTAAACTCCTTTTAGAGTTTATTAAGCTTTCGAAGTAAGAAACGAAAAATCAGCTGTGCCTGGATTCCAACCACGGATCTTCCATCTGCTAGCTTGCCGTGTTAACCGTTTATACCGCGAGAATAGTCAAAGAAGAATTGGATAATTCCTTACACCTTAAACGAAATGAACCTATGTTGTCTCTCCAAATGTTTGGAGATTTGTATTAATATTAACTAGAGTTCATAGCTGAATTTTCCTAGATTTACAGACACTGGTTACTTGTAAATAACATCTTCTTTCAGGAAAAAAACTAGTATGTTATAAAAATGATCTCCACCAATAAAATATATCAGTATTTTTAATGTATCAATGCAAGCCTGAACTGAAATTTGTTATATTCTAAGTGCTAGCATTAACTCAAGTATTGCATTTGCTGCGCCTTTGAATATTTCAAAATTTGACTTTTCTGTTAGAGATGTTAGCGTAAGGTTTATATTATATGAATGGCATTTCCTAGAGTAGTGTAACTCATGTTGCAATATAAATAAAGTTACAACATCTTTGGAAATTTTAACACAATGTCGGGGTCAAAAAACACCTTATTCACCAAATTTTTTATTCTCCGACCCTCCTATTCTCTTTTATCAAAATAACTGAATGATGTGTAAGATTTCAAGCTATAAAAACGAACAAAAGTCTTGAGACTGCAAGTCTATTATATATACCAAAAGAGGCATCCTCTTAATACTTCTAGGAATTTTAGGAAGTTGGAGAAGTTTATGCGTTTCGACGAATATATCTTTGAAGATAACCGAGTAATAGTAGAGACGTTTTTGCATTCCAACGTATACATCTTTGAAGATAACTGGGTAATAGAGTTTTACATTCTAAAAGAAAAGTTGCTTGAATTTTTTAAGCATGAATTTGGCAGAAGCCGGAAAGAAGGATAAAAGTACATATCTTAAATTTTAAATACAGCAGACGTTTTCTGCTATTGAATAAAATGCTTCCTTTTACAGCACTTTTTTTAATCTTCTGTTGATCATGACGACGTTTCAAAGATTTTAACTGCTAGTGTTTTAGAATCGTGTTCTTTTTGGCCACATAAACTCTACTAGATCCTACTAAGCAACCTGGCGACTTCTCTCACAGTCCTAAAGAAAACTAGCTTAGGAGAATGGTAAAAATAACCCTTTATTCAAACTCTGAACAGAAAAAGGCACGTATTTCTTGCTTACACCGACAACTTGCGGTGGAACTTAAGAATCGATACACAATAAATTCGAAATTAAAGAGTAGTGCTGGACTATCAGTTAAAGTTAAGGCTAACTAGAATGACTCAACAACCTACCCGGTGTGATAATTATTTAAATAGCTAAAATATCATATCAGCAACTCCACGTAACAGCAAGGATAAACTCGTAACATGCGCTGGCTAGCGAAAACAAGCTTTAAATAAACTCCAGGGTTCACCCGCTTAAATACTTCCTTCACTTAACTTTAAAATGGCATCCTGATGAGGAAATGCGAGGGGAAGTTGAGGAGTTCAGAAAAGATAACAAAAATTTGAATAATTGGTTAATTGAACTAAGGGAAACCCTACAGTGAATTATTAAAGGAGACACAGATGAGATATTTCCGTTCTCTGCAAGGTAAGTCAAAGACTCTCTGAACTAAGCTATTATGGGATTAAGGGCTAAAATACTAAGTTTTTTCCATTATAATATTCTTGAGAGAACTGTGTACATGGAAATAAAATTTATTATTTATGTCTTATATTTCAAACAGAATTTAAAGAACTATTGTGGAACAAGAATAATTCCTATAGCTTTTAAACTTAAGAATACAAAACAGTAATATAAAAATATAAAAGTGTATTGAAATATAAATAGTAATGTATAAATATAATGCAGTGTGTAATATAAATAAAAATATAAAAGTGTGTATAAAGTATATCGAAAAATGAAAAGCTTATTCTAATTTTAAAAGAAATTATTAATGTTTAAAAAGGTCTTTACGAAGAAAAAGTTACCAAAATTTTCACTAACATTGATTTTCTTAGAATTAAATCCGTAATAAAAAAGACAAAAGCTTAATTATGTGAGAAAGGCATCAATGATAGTCTATTAATTTAAAATCACAATGAAACTTAGTAATTTATCTAAATTACCTATGCCTTTCTTTCCTAAACGTTTTAATTTATGATTTCATATCAGCAATTATTGATTAGTAATTATGCTTGAGTATTCTTGTAAAATCTGTATGATCGCACATAGAATTATATACGTGATTTATTTGATCATTTTAACCCTGCATATTTTCTTTAGTATTTTTTTACTAAATTAAATAAGGGGGAAAATTTAGTTTTGCTTTTTCTTAACTTTGCCCATGAGTATGAAAGGAGCCAATTTCTCTCCGCGAAGGCACCTTTTCTCTCAACCCATTTCTTGCTGATGTTGCATTTACGCAACACTTCATGAAAAGTAAATTATGAAATTTATTCTGTCATATTTGAAAGAGAATTATTAAACCATATCCGCGACTATGCTTCATACGAAGTTTTTAGAAGTTTGATAAATATCACTATACGTTAAAAAACAATTCACAGTTTCAGTATATGTTACTATAGCGTGAATTTACTATTCCGAACAACAGAAATATTTTTTGTAAATTTTTTAAATATGTCAACTTAAATATGTCGAAATTATAATTTAAAATATTTTATCACTTTTCACACATGGCATAATGCGCGTAATCATAACAGGGAAAAACGTGAATCTATAATATTTTGATTATTTATTACGAATTAATTGTTTTGATTCACTAGTTGACGCTTTTTATTAACACATTAAATGCATTAACCGTTGTTACTTATCCAATCAAATATTAGTCTGTATTTTTATATTCATTCATGTGACGTAAAACTATATTTAAAATCTATTGCAGAAAAATAATTCAAACGTCCGTAGTAGAGTAAATTTAGAAAGAGTAAAGAAATGATACTTAAATAGTAGCGTATTTTGTAAAGAGAACTATATAAAATTAATTTTAATGAAGTTTTCTAAGAAAGTGCGGTGGACTGGAATACTTTTCAATCTGTACAAGAAGTGGAACAGATTTCAGTCTAACTTCCGTTTATATCTTGAGTGAAACTTGCAGTAGCTAACAAAATTTACAAAACAAAAATAATTACCATGGAGTAAATTCCTTAATTGACTTTGAGTAATTAGTCAACTAAAGATTCAGATTATGTTAAAATATGTACACAGGTTACTTGAAGAAGAGAAACAATGTTTGGTTTCATTCAACAAAAGTATTATTCAAAGCGATACACATAATAAGTCGGTGCACAATTGTAAAAGGTAACTTAAGCGTCACTGAAGCTATCGACTAGACTCTGTAAATAAAAAAAAGACTCTATGTTTTGTTTCAAATTATGTGCTATAATTCAGGAATTCGTCCCACTACGAAATTAGTTGTAGTAGAGCATGGGTCGCCCTATGTGATAAGGGACAAATGAAAAGCTGTTGGCTTAACTTAGACAGTCAATGGAATAATAAAAGGAATCCTTAGGGTTTTAAACAAAAATTTAATAAGAAGATGATACTTGCTGGTTTCCAGCATATTTTCAATTTCTTCGATCCCATTGCGTTTCACCAAATGCTCCGAATAAAAGCCACGCAGTTTTCACCAGAACATTCAAGTAGTGTTGGTCGAGCGGTTACAGGGACCATATACACAGCTCAGGAGCCTAAGGCATTGAAGAGTCGAAAACGTTAGTACCGCGACTTGAAGGTATGAGAAGAAGCACTCTGTTTACGGATATGACTATTTAAATTATTAAGCTTCATGACGTCACATTCAGCTTTGTGGAAAATAATAAAAAACATCCAGCATTAATAATAAAGCTTTATCTCAAGTTTCTATGGTTTGGTTTATGACAAAGCACACGAGGGCTATCTGCGTAAGGGGAGGGATGCTTTTGCGGAGAACTCTCTAAGGGAAACTGGCTCGTATACACATTACGCACGGGGAAAAACACGAAAAAAGCCCATGCAGCCAACCCGTTGGCGAGAATTCGAACTCCGGACTGAACTACCAGTGTTAAGCTACTTCACAGCTTGGCCTCTGTAAGGCCAAATAATATCTGTAAGGCCAATCTCGGTACTAAGACCCCAGTTTGCAAAAGAAAGGAAAAAAGGGTGGCAGAATAACCCGTTGGAGACGCTGTTGCAAATATAATAATTCTCTACCCCATATGGGATTTTATGATTTGCTGTCACCTAGGAGATGTATGATAAAATTTTATAAAGTGTCTCCACATATATTTTTTTAAGTTCACGAAATTTAATGGTTGATAAATTAATTCATTATAGTAAATGATGCGAGGACAAACTGCTTTAGGAAATAATGCTTTCACCTGCACGAAGTTAACTGTTATATATATTTTTACGTTTTTTCTTCTTCGTACGTAGATTAAAGGGTTCATGGATTTGGAGTGAATAACGACGACGCCACTTGACGAAGTATCAAAACACATTTTATTGGCCAGTATGTTTCAAGACAGCTTCCCAAATCACGCTTACAGTCGTCGAAGAACTACTATAAACAAGCTGAGACAATAAGCGACACAGTCTTCAGGCTATCAGGTTATAACGGTGGAGACAGCTTCACGGCAAGGCACCAGAGTACAGCTCCCGATTCTGCTTGGTCGTTTGCGGAATACTAAGTACTCTCGAGACTCTCCATACTCCAACTCGCGATGCACTCGACGATACACTAGAGTACAGCTCCCGATTCGGTTCAGTCGTTCTCGGAGGTCAACACACTCATTACAAAGATTTATCTTACGAAGCTTTATCTTAAAGCTTGACGATATTTTGGGCTAAACCAGTAAGAATTCGTTTCAGAACGTTCTCCATCCGTATATGGTATGTTGCCAAATGGGCGATTTCTCGCCAAATGTGGCTACCCTGCCATCCATCGCCATTTTCTGGCAACCCTAAGCTTGCTTTGCGGGGAAGCTATCTTACTGCGCCTGGACATTTCGTAAAAATATATATAAAAACTGGCAATCCAATACAAATTGACTAGTTATCATATTAACACGAAAAGAAAATGAAAATCTGACGCAGCCAGCCCAGACCGCAACCTAAAACAAACGTAACACAAATTTTTTTAATACAAAGCAAACATATTGCGATTTTTACTTAACTTTCAATCAATGTATAATTGCATCTTTCTTCATATAGATAAAGTTCATTTTATGGCCCTGCCCTTTTTATATTTTATCAGTTATTTTTGTACCATTAGGTCAATTAATGTTATTACTGGTAAACTATCCAAAAACGCTGTAATCTATCCAAGAATGGACTACTCTTAGATAGAGGCTTGCGAGAAATGCGCTTCCTAGATCTGCCTCTGTAAAAAGTATTGTAGGTAGTTTTCCTTAGGAATTTCTCCATAGACAGGCCCCCATCTTTCTGTAATCTATACCTAATTGATATTTTACACTTTCTAATCTTAAAATTCTATTAAATTTAATTATCACTAGTTATTCTTATTAAACTTAATTATGAGTAATTATTTTACTGAATTTAGGGAGAATCTGTAATTTCGTTTCTTTCATATCAGTTCAAGGAGATCCTGCTGGCATTAGTTTTTACAATTGCATTCGAAGAGGTTAAGCGAAAACGAAACGTAGCTAGTCTTATAGGAAAAATCTTTTTCTGCTGTCTCGGAAACTATCTCAGTTTGCTTAAGATTTAGCTAATATTTGCATTCAACCGCATTAATTTTCTGGCAAATATTTAATAAGTAAATTTACTTCTTATTGTCTGATATTTTTTTTTTTTGGAAAACTAAGGAAAATGCTGCGAAAAGTTTCCTCATTTTACTCCGTCATATTTGACGTTATTTAAAATCTGCATTCAAGCTACTTCTGTTCATAGTTTCAAAAGCTTCGTAGCTTTTAAAGAAACATCAAATTAATTCACTCATTTAGATACAATTATTAATTTTAAATACCTAAGGCCACTCATTAATATGTTTGAAAGCATTGTTACTAAAAAAAAGTGTATTGCGTGTAATTTTACTAAGTTTATTTTTCCAAATGTTTTTTTCCTTCAATATGAGCGATTTAAATTACAAATTGTACAGTTACATAATTTAAAATATGAAAGCCCTTTTGCAATGAAATCGCAAAACCGTTTTAACAAGTGATTAGAAATGACATAAATGATTGGAATTCAAATATTTTAAGTTTCATTTACCATTTTTTCATTGTTATCATAAGTTTTCCAGCACTGTTCATTATCAGTCGCAAACATCATTTATGACCATTAAATACGTTTAAGTGATCAGAAAAACTCTGTACAATTACTACGAGAATAAATATAATGATCAGTTTGAATCGTTATTCGCGTAAATCTTCACGTTTGTTGAAAATTTTCTTATCATTGTATAAAGTATAGTTGCTCTTGTTCATTAAAAAGCTATAAAATCATCATTTGCTCTTCAATTGTTTTCTGAGTCTGATGCATCTTTAAGTCTGATCGTTATGCAATTTTTAGTTCAAATATTCATAATTATGTCGCTGAAACAACGAGTGAAAACGTCTTTTGCAAAGCGAATAGTAAACTAGGGTTTTTTTCTTTGTTAATTATTCTTGAAAAGAGATCTTTGACGATACAGCAAAAACAAAAAATCGTTTTTTGCAGTTTCTTAGCAAAACAAAATTTTTCTTTATGTTAAACAGTTTTAAATATTTAGATTGACAGGTATCTTAGTGCTTTAAGTTTGCCAGCTTTGTGATTTTTGTTACGTATATAGTACTTAAATATTTTGTGATGGTAAGCCATCGCATAAGAAATGTAAATAAATTAAGGGATTACTGCCTTCATTGTGTAATGATTAAAGAACTTTTATTTTTACCATCGTTGATGGATTTAAATCCAGATTAAGGGACGTGATATTAATGGTGGTAATGAAAATAACATTCAAGAATTTTCGGAATTGGCTTTGATAATGATCCACGGATATACTTCTTCACACTTTAAAGTTAGTACATTTACAGCTTTGTTTTCGGGAGTACAGCTGTCATTTTTATTACAAATCCCTGGGTCTTACTGACAAAAGGATATCATACAGTGTTTCTTGTACGAATGGATAGTCGAAATGGATTCTACGTTCGAAAATGGAACTCCTGTTATGGCACCCTTTCCTTCTATCTTTATAATGGAACATTCTGTATAATAGGTTATCATTTATAGTCAATGTTGACTATATATAAGTCATTGATTCTAGTGTATACATAGGAAATGTGATAGGCAAAGCAGCTAAAACTATACAGTCAACAAATGTATAGAGGTTCGTTGTTAGTTGAGCGTTATAATATCAACTATTTTGCAAATAAAATAACGAACTCTGAATACAGAGAAATTTTTTTTTCCGAAAAAAACCTCTATAAAAAATTGTAAATTTACATAGTAAGAAAAACCTACGATGGTATAAATGCAGGTATTGTTTTCGTTGTCGGGAAATAAGTGCAACTTCAGCCACTTGATGACTCATGGCTCATAGTATATGCATATACTGTGATTCATGTAGTGGTAAGGTACAGATTTATCTGCAGAGCTCTATTTTTAAATGAGTAAATTTCTTTTTCTTGTAATTCAGAAGGTACTCTAACTATATATGTAAAGTTTACAATTATTAACAGCGGTTGATATTAGACATCTGAGGGGGGGGAAATGAATGCCTGTTATGATGCACTTACACAAAAACATGCCTTTCTGCTATATTAAAGTTTTAACAAAAATAAGATAAAATAAAAGAGAGCTTTCTGCGAAGTAATCACCACCGGATGAAATCTGTGAAATGTACAGAACTTGCTACGTGCTAGCGCATAGCCTACGTCCCTAGTTTTAATTCTTTCAGGAAACAGCTTTTTTCCGAAACAAGTTTTACCTTTTAAGAAGACGTGAGTGAAGAGGAACATGAACAAGGAAATCAAACAGGAACAACATATGAAATGCAGTAATAAAGAATAGAAGTAGGAAAAATTATTCGAAGGCTAAAGAAAGTTGGTCAAGAAATAATGACGAAAACACAATGGAGCTCTAAGTATGAAGGAGCTATGAAAACAAATGCATAAGTAGACCAGAACAGGTAACTGGACTCAATGAAAATGACATCACACTGCTGTCATTTACAGTATAGGCAGAGATGAAAGCAGAAACAGACAATGCAGAAAATTAGTTGCGAATAATGAAATTAAATGTATAATACTGAGTAAATAGTGAAAAATTATTCATAAATCTCCGTGAGTTAAATCTCTAAAATGAGTTAAATACGTTATCACAGTGTGTCTCAAAACTTTGTTGCCCTAATTTTATAATATATTTTTCCAAAAGGGGCATATCTTGAAACGAGCTCAGTCAGATTAAATAAATCTATCAAACATTGCATAACGCTCATTATGACAATCAAGTACAGTAATCCTCAACAACCAAGAAGATAAAGCCTGCAGTTTTTTCCCAAATTCTCTGTAAAATGTAGGTTTCGATTTTTTTTCTCTTCTGTGTGTATAAAGCAAACATATATTATATCTCGGTTTAAATACAGACCCATCTTCTTGTTTTTTAACTTCTGCATTAATCGTTGTTCGGCGTGTTAGTTTAACCTATCTCCTCCTTTTTATATGACATGACTTTTTCTAACCTATTCATATACAGGAGACAAGGCTTATACCTCTTAATTCGGTTCTCAAAACCGTAGTAAACTTTTTGCGAATTATTGAGTTTCACATTGTATAAAACTTCGAGCGGTTTGAAAGCCATGTACGAAAATTTTAATAAAAATATTAATGGCAATGATTTTAGTAACACATATACCATAGCACGTTCCTTTTGTATGCTGTATGCTCGATTTATATTTGTATGTACGAATAGCGAATAGCAGACTCATAATTTATTTCCAGGTTTCGCCAGTGGATGAAAATGTACTCAGCTCTTGTCAGAATGTTGTCAGTACCAACAGCACGAACGTGATGTAGATTAAATAAAAGTGTGAAGGAAGGCCTAAAAAAGAGTGCGTAAGTGATATATAATGTGTAGTGTCTAGTAATAAAACATTTAAAATCAATAGATAAAATGCACGTTGAGTAGCAGATGTAGTCAAAATGCAATATATATAATTTGCAATAACCAATAAAGAGATATAATAATAATCGCAGGACTCATGTTGCTGTTCCCTTAACTGAAAATGAGTTCTGATCTCCTTTAAAACATTAATAAGTGCCAAGAAATTTTTACAAAATTAAGAAATTAGAACTCTGAGAACAGCTACAGTACACGATTCTTATAGCATAAGTTATCATACATTATATGGAATTTTTTACTACAAGAAATACTTGAAGAATAGTATGTAAATTACTATGTCTATTTATAAGCAATGTGGTGTTTCAAAAGGAAGTGTAGTAGCACGTTCAATAATTACACGTAATGCATTTCTGAAGCTTGAATGCAACAGGAAATACTTTTGCATCTGCTATAACCATCGCAAAAATTGATTGTTTAGAATATATAGATAGGATAAGTCTAGCAAAATATATATCCGATCTTTTTAAGAAGTGGTTTTTGACTTACAGACTGTGCTTCAATATGAATATCCGATCTACTACAAAAGCAAGAACTTCGCCAATTCATTTAATTATATCGAGGTTTCTAACGTAAAACATAAGTATTGTCTCTCGACTCTGAAAGCGCAAAGACTAAAGAAAAGTATTTAAAGTTCAAAGTAATGTTACCAGTAAATAATTAGACCTGTTAAGTTATCAAGAAAAACTGTTATGATATCAATATAAAAGATTCATTTTTCTATTTGGTTATGAAATCCATTTAAAAGCCATTGAAATGTATAAATTAAGATGAAGTCTATCATCATCTCTTAGACTTTAAGCTATAAAGAAGAAAATATTTCGTGTTCCCTTAAAATGAAAATTTTAAAGGTAATTTCCATGGAGAGTCATTGAATACTAGCGAAACGAAAGAAAAAGGTGCCTTCAGGGATGAAGCGGTAAAGACAGTCTTTTCAAAAAGAATGCATGAAATATCAATTGAATGGGTGTCCTAGACCCATGTCTAAGAAGATGAAAGAAACAGGGTAAGGTTTCAGACTAAGATCATTTTGGTGATAAGGCACTATTCAGCAAAAATTTACGAAGCTTAAATTTTTATACGTGTCCCCTAAAAAATGTATGAGTGAGAAAAGCGTTTTTTATTACCAAATTAAACTCCGTCCTCTTCCAAAATAATTTCCGATTAATAAAGATACCCTCAGTCAAAACTTTCGAGGCCATATATAAATAATATTAGAGAGAGAGATATGTATTTAATTTCACCAATACAAATTTGTTTTAAAGCATAAGTTTTAAATTAAGTTTAAGCAAGGTTAAGCAAGGTTTAAAATTCAAGCAAGGTTTTAAATTCTGAGATGCAATGCAATTCAGTTTTATACTGCCTCTAAAACTGACTTTTCCGCTGGAGTCAAAGTCGCATAAATCTGATAGATTTTCTGCACCAGTTTTGCATATTACATAATCAAATTATTTTAATTGTGCTTTATAATGTTAAAACGTGCGTCTTAGCATGCAACTTTTTCGAAGTTCCCCAAATAACTCCATTACTTATTTATATAACTTACACCGTTTTTCATGTCACTATTCCTAATTTTGCTTAACGCGCCATTTTAAAATTTGTAATTTTATTTTTTTTCTTGCTTTACTTTATAGTAAAACTATTCAATTTACAAAAATATGTTCACTTGATGGGCTTCGATAAGATTCGGGACAGTATCAGAACCTTAATTCTGTTATTTTTATCTTATGCAACTCTAGAAATTTGCGTTTAAAAAAATTCTGTTTTCTTTCTCGAAGTTTTACCACTTTTTAGAATCCTTAATATCGAGTGCCGAGATTGCCTTATTTTCACTGTTCAGATTATTACAGCTCAGATAAGTTAGGAGCAAAGATTTTCCGGATCGCAGAAAATTCTGTTTTGTACAAACTTGCACCCCTAAATCTCTTAAGAAGAAGTTTTTTAAGTGTACCACCAAATCTCTTGAGAAGATTATCTTCTTAATCTCTTAAGAAGTTTAAAACGGAGTAATTTTTATTCTTATTTAGCTTGTTCATTTTGTAAGTAAGAATAAAGTAAGTTAAGTTTTTTAGGCCTTTAATTCTTTGTGTGGGGGGGGCTCATGTTGGATGGGGTCATAAAAAAGTCGTTTGTGGTGTAACAATAATTTATTAACAGGTTTAGGCTACACACGGACATCATATATAATTTTAAGAATATTACAGAGCAAGAGTCTGATGCAACCTAACAGGTTCATCACTTGGCCTTTACTGAAGACTTTCCTTGGCTACTCACCAGAGGGCACCCTCGTTGCCACAGTTAGTCCAACATAGTTTATATTAACATCAGAGTTTATATTAAAGGGTTGGTTATAAACTCCTCCTCTGACTCCGCCGACGACCCGGCAAGGAGACAGAAGTGGAAGATTAGGGAGCTCTTGTAATATTGCCTCTAGTCTCAGGTTTTTTGGTTTCCTGGGCAAGGCTAGCTCTCTATGAAGCATTGTCTGGAAGCTGAAGTTCTTGATTAATTCGGGAATGCAAAGTTACTTTTGGCGGTTGACCTCTGTTCCTGAGCGGAACAATGGCAGAAGTGCACGCGTGTTTGAAAGGTGTTATAGCGGACGTATGGTACGTCCTTAATGGTTTTAATGGTTTATGAAGGCTTGAAATGACATAGGAAGTAGGGGATTTCTGCGTCATTACCAAGTATGGACCGTCACGCTTTTGTATGAACTTTGAAGGAAGTCTTTTTGTTTTTTGCATTACTAACGAGATGTAAATTGACCTACACTTTATCACCTGATGAATAAAACACTTGTCTTCTTTTATATATTGCTCTTTAAGTTGTTCTTACTTAATTTCGATACGTTCTGGTATGCCCTTTGTAATAGTTGCGAATCGTTTAAGATAAGGGGTGATTTCAGGAACAAAGTTATCATTTTCACCACAGCTTTGAAATCGTGGACAACGTTGTCGATAGTTCTCAGCTCTTTTCCAAACATTAAGAATGTTGGTGTAGGGTCTGTAATTCATAGCGAAGCAATTAACTGGGAATTTCGGATGTCAGTTTTCATGCGCATGTCCTGCAAGGATTGCAAGACGAGGTTTTAAGTCTCTATATTTCCATTTCACAGGATTTGATTGAAGAAAGTAAACTGGTATCAAGTTTTGATTGCTATTTAATGTGCAGCAAACTTGCTGTGTGACAGCACTGATAAATTGGGTTCCGTTATCACTCATGATTCTTCGTGGTATACCATGCTGCATGACTACTTCTTCAATGAGGGTTATAGCGCTGTCACGTGCTGTAGCTTGAGCAAGAGGAAATAATGCAACCCATCGCGTAGCACAGTCTTCGACAATAAAGATTCATAGTTTTCCAGTGTTAGTTTGTGGCAGTGGTCCAAACAAGTCGATAGAGATGATCTCAAAACGTTGAGAATAGACAAGGGTTCTTAACAGTCCAGCTGGCCTGGTTGGTAGCCTTGTAGAGGTTGCATTCAGGACAACATTTCACATAGTCAGATATGTAGTTTTTCATACCAGTCCTATAATAGCGTCTGACAATTCTTAGGAATGTTCCTTCCTCTGCATAATGTCCAGCCATCGGGTCATCATGGTGCTTTAACATGATGGATTCACGCTCGGCATTTAGAATGATTAACTGGGCCTCTTCTGAATCAGACACAGGGACGTATCGGTAGAGAACACCTTGATGCATTAAGAATCCCCTTTCACACCAGTTGGCACATTCTTCAGTTTTCTCAGTGGATTCGAAACTTTCTATAATCGTTTTTAAATCTTCATCTTTAAGTTGGGATTCGTGCATGTCTTTTGGTCTTCTTGTGGGCATGTCCAGTACAGATATGTTTAAAACCTCGCATGGTGAAACTTCATGTTCGGAGCTTGAGCAGGGATGTATTGTAATTTCAGGTTGAAAGACTGAATTTGAAATGCCCATCTAGAAAGTCGTCCGGTTGCAGATTTGAGGTTCAAAAGCCATTTTAAAGGTTGATGATCAGATGTAGAGTTACTTCTCATCCTTCGACGTAACCACGGAATTTCTTGAGGGCTTAGATGGCAGCGAGGGCTTCTAGTTCAGTCGTCGAATAGTTTCGCTCAGGCGAAGAAATCAATCGGCTAGCATATTCGACAGAGTGCTCTTTTAATCCTTTCCCTTGAAGTAAAACGGCTCATTTGCTTGCTTCAACAAGGGAGGTGTTATGAGGCTGTTTTCTACAGTTTCAAATGGTTTTTGCTAGTTTTCCATTTGACTTTCTTCTTCGTTAGATCACTAAGGGGTCGTGATATTTCCACGAAGATTTGTATATATCGTCTAAATAAAGAACACGTTTGAAGGAATGACTGGAGTTCCTTGATATTTTTGGGAGGTGGAATTTTCTGAACAGAGAAAACGTTTTCTGGATCAACTTCGATTCCTTTTTGTGTGATTCAAAATACCAAATACATTCACTTCCAAAAGTTAAGCACGGAGAGGAAAATGCTAATTTCCGGAAGCCAATCAGAATTGAAGAGGATGCAATTCGCTGCAGAGGTAGATGGAGGTATGCAAATAAGTTAGGTAACAGCCAATCGCGCTTTCAGGTCAAGAAATATGCAAAAAAGGCAGTCTTATAAGAAGCCAGCTTTATGAAGGGTTACAGAAGTTGATTTATGTGCTGATAGAAGGTGTTTAAAACTTTCGTACAATTTGTTTTCAAGACATACGTGTTTTTAGGACTTCCAGAAGACGAATGGAAGATTCTGAGCTCTGGCGTGCTGCGGGGCGCATTGAAGCAGGACAGTCGATCACAGATGTTGCTCTTTTCTTCGGCGTTCATCATTCTGTAATTTAAGGTTTATGGAAGCAATTCCAAACCATACGCACAATTGTCTGAAAGCCCGTGGCCAGTCGCTTAAGAGTTACAACCCCCACGGAAGATCGATATATTGCTATTGTAGCCAAGCGGAATCGCAGAGCGACCTCCACACGAGTGACATCTATAGTTACAGCGCCCATTGGTAAGGCGATATCTGCAGCTACTGTACGCCGAAGATTACATATAAGTGGACTGTACGCCCGGGTACCTCGAGTTTGTGTTCCTCTATCCGTCCAATCAAGAGGGGCACGATTACAGTGGTGATGGGAACATGTCAGTTGGAATGTGCCTGACTGGGGTAATGTCATGTTTACTGATGAGTCAAAATTTGCTCTGGAGCCAGATGATAAGCGTATAAGGATATGGCATGAACAACGAGCACGCGCTCAGTCCCAAAGCATCACTGAACGTCACTCATTCAGTGGCGGAAGCATTATGGTGTGGGCAGGGATTTCATTAGAATACTGCATCGACCTGCACATTCTTAAACGTGGTTCTTTCATGGCTCTCCGGTATCGAGATGATGTCCTAGAACCCATTGTGAGATTGTACGCTGCAGCAGTTGGCTCTACTTTTGATTTAATGGACGATAACGCACGTCCCCATAGAGCTGACATCGTCGATGACTACCTGGAGAGTGAAGGGATTGCGCGTATGGCGTGGTCATCATATTTGCTCGACCTTAATCCCATTGAAAATCTTTGGGATGCTCTCGGCCGTTCTGTATCTTCACGTTTCCCGCCTCCAGCCACTCTTATTGAACTGGAAACTGCTCTACAAGAAGAATGGCGATTGCTTAATTCTGCGGTGGTTGACCACCTAATTGAAAGCATGGTCACAAGGTGTAAACTTTGTATATAGATGCGGGGGGATCACATACCCTAATAATGTCCTTTTTTTCATTTTATGCTGTTTATTTTCACTTTATACATAATTCTGTTTAAGTCTCCAGTATGTCATTATCTGATAACTTACAAAAATTTAATATTGTTTTAATTTCTGTATATAATTATTGATTTTGTTTTATGCATAAATTATATGCTACTTTTCTGCCAAATTTTGTGTCAATCAAAGCAGTACTTGTTGATTTTTCTGCATTTTACACCTTCGTGCTTAACTTCTGGAAGTGAGTGTATTTGACACGATAATGTGCGAAGTGACCCTTCTCTCTGTTTGCGTGAAGTTTGAAGAGCAAAAACATTTCGAAAATAGCTTGAGATAGGAAAAGTGTTTCTCGAATGATTCCGACAAAATGATTATGTCGTCCAGATACGCGAGGGTTAAGATGTCCTCAAGTCCCTTGCGGAAACGGTCTATCAATCTGTGGAATGTTGCTGGGCCATTCCGAAGACCAAAGGGCATTCGTAAGAAACCTTATGTTTCGAAGGGACACACAAATGCTGTCTTGTCTTGATAATCGCTATGAATCTTGATCGCTATGGTGATAACCTGCACGAAGATCAAGGGTCGAAATGAAAGGAGTAGCTTTTCCTCATATAACGGGTCATCCATTTGCTGAAGTAGGTAGGAATACGGAACTGTAATCGCGTTCAGTTTCCGGTAATCTGCGCAGTGGCGTACTCTTACGTTAGGTTTTCGGTATTAAGACATCTGGGAATGCATAAGGTGATTCGCATTCTTCAATTATTGCTTCAGTCAAGAGCTTGTCAATTTATTGCTTTAGGATTTCTTACCAAGCAGGATTTATCCTGTATGGTGGTACAGATACTAGGGAATGGCTTACAGTTTTAATTCGGTGTCTATGAAACATGTTGATTCTCCCACTGACTGGAAGATAGTTGAACATTGACTCAATAATTCATTTAATAATGATCTTTCATGAGACTATAAATGTTGTCCTTCGTCTTCTCTTAACTGTAAAGTGTCAATATCCGACGTACATTCGGTTCGCTCATTGGGTTTAAAACCATAATCAATAAACTTAAACTTCTGTTTCTGATTATCGGAGTAAAACCACTAATAATTTTATAAGTCTAAAACAATTCCAGCACTTATTAGAAAATCCCATCCTAAAAGTGTCCTGTTACCCTTTGCTGCGAGCAGCACAAACAAAATTATGCGTAATGATCTTCCTTCAATGTGAATGTCTACCTGGGTCATGTGGATCTCTTTGTCCCTTTGAATACGGTCGACGAGAGAAACCTTCATAATAGTTTTCTTAAATTCTGTTCAATATACTTTCAGGAGAATATATAGTGTTTCTCCCGCTATAGTGTGTCTAGCGCCAGTGTCAGCGTAGAGTCCTGTAAATCCGTTGATTTTTACCCTTAAAAGAGTCGTGTGAAGTGTCTTCACAGATAATGTGTGTAAGTTTATAGCTTTGAAGTCGGCTGATTCTTTAATTAAAGAAGGACACCACGTTAGACACTTAGTATTAACGACGCCTGATTTTCCACAACCATAACAACTAACAGTTGGTCCACTTTCTCTCATGCTAGAATTCCTTGTCGCTGAGTTTTTAACAATTTGAGGATTATTTTTATAATTTTGGGGACCATTACGTTGAGAAGGTTTTGGAGTGTCCTTACTAACGTTTCTACTTCTGACGTATTTAATTCTTCATATAGTAAATCCAGTTTGTCAGCAAGTTGAAGAGGATCAGCCCGCTTTTACCGGTGATCCACAAAATGTTCTCTATACTCAGAAGGGAACCTTCCCTTAATTTGGTCCAATGTCATCAAATCGTTAAATTTCTCAAAAGTAATGACTTTAAAGTTGCCAATCCAGCCATCAAAGAAATTTCTCAAATCGAAGTAAAAATCTCACCATGTACTATCAGAACTTTTGTGATGCTGCAAAAATAACTGTCAGAACTTTTCAGTACTTAATTTAAAACGCTTTAAGAGAATTTGATGTTGTCATAATCTGGTGCATCACCAGGAGATTCCTTTGCAATTAGGTTTGCTACGCCATTAAGTAAAACCTAAGAGATACACTACTCATTTTCCCCGAGGTTCGTTTAAAAATTTTAGTTGCCTTTCAAATAAAGCGATAAGCGACGGAAGACGTGGGCACTGTCCCTTTACCATTTGGGTTAATCACTACAGCACCACGTCCACCTTTATCTAGAGTTGCCTATACATTAGCCATTACATTATACAATGTAGAGTTGCAATTGGCAGCACGTTGTACCTGGCTTTAGTAAAGACCGTTTAGTAAAGGCCTTTAGTAACGACCGTGGTTACACTTAAACACTTGCATTTGATTATACAAGTCCTGGTTATACATTACAGATTATGGATTATATACATTTCTACCCTACATTTGTGCCTTGGTCCGGTTGAACATATGACGCATTACATTACGTTCATACACAAAACAATAGTACACAACATAAATGAGATACAACTTGAAACTTGATATACTACTTATCAAACCATTTGCTTATATATTGTATCTAAATAGTTAAACATTTACTGATTAAAAGCATTAAATTAAACACAGATGAGTTAGTTTTGCTCAGGTGAAACATTATACAAGATTAATTATACACAGTATAAACTTTATACACAGGGTGCGCATTAAATTGTCATCTGCACCGTTTTATACATATTGCAATTATACAGGTTGCATCCATTGTATATTGCGATACATGATTTAATACATTATATTATGTACTACGCATCAAATTAATAAGACAGATAACTCCTTACCTTAACATTACATTAACTTCATAACAATTAGTACTGACTACATTACATATTACATTATATACTACATTCAAATTAATAAGACGAATAACGCCTTACTTAAGGATTACATTAACTTCACAACAAGCGGTACATACTACATTACATATTGCAATATATATTACAATACTTGATTTGCACATTGCATTATATACTACATATAAAATTAATATCTTACCCTAACATTTCATTAAAATTCTTTCCTAATAAACCCTATACTGATAGATTATAATAGGGTTATTTTGCACAGGATACGCATTAAATTATCACAGGATATGCGTTATATTATCATTATGCACTGGATACGCAATATATTATATACGGGGAAATCAATGACACATAGGAACATTATACGCAACAGGGGGGTTATAAGCCTGATACGTGTTAAATTATACACATGAAAATTAGTTATACACTGGTAAAACATTATGCAGGACAAATTATACACATCATGAGCTTATACACAGGATGCGTATTGAATTATTATCTACACCATGCCAATTGTACCAGTTTCTCGATACACTGCCTACATCGTTATGCATAATACCATTATACAGTTTGCATTCACATTGTTTCAGTTGGGCTTTTGCATTGTGTGTCATTTTGCTTATTAATCAGTACATACCACATTGCATATTACATATTACATTATATATTATGATACTTTTTACACTATTACGATAACATTACATATTACATTATATATTACGATACATGATTTACACATTAGATTATGTACTACACAT
>KK117869.1:313444-356064 GCA_000611955.2 Stegodyphus mimosarum | reverse complement strand
CACCACACTTCAAATCATGTCATCCGGGGGGACTAAACAAAAGTTAGCTTCATTTTATTCCTAGGTTTTCTGTGCTCGACAAGTTTGCTCCTCCAAACTGTCCCTTGATGAAGAACTAAATTATTTAAAAACAATAGCTATTGACAGGGGCTTTTCACCCAACACTATTAATCAAGCAGTTAAAAAATTCTCATCTCAACTCACCAAAAGGCAGACTCATGTTTTAGGAGATTATAAAAATTCTGTTGTCATTCCCTTCTTTCCATCATTTAGCAATAAAGTTGCAGGTATTTTACATAAATTTAACTTTTGGGTTGTTTATTCTCACATAAATAAAATTCCAAGTTCCATACTCAAGGACCCCATTCTGGATATGAATTCCTGGGGTTTTTTACAGGATTCCTTGCCAGTGTGGTTTAATTTACATTGGCCAAACTAAGAGAGCCTTAAAATTTCACATTAAGGAACATGAGGCATATGTTAGAAAAAAGGAAACACAGAAGTCTGTTGCCCAACATTGTTGGTCCAAAAATCACACTTTCAAATTTTTGGCTTCCAAAATTATTCAAAAAACATCTTCCATTGGTGAACTAGATTTTCTAGAGACATTTCACATTCAAAAAAATCTTTCTGTTCTAGTTAACAACCTTAATTCCAATCCATCTTTGCCTTCAGCCTTTAAAGAAATTATGTTTTAGTTGTGGTTTCATCAACAGATGGCACCAGTACCTTGTCTGCTGTCCAGGCTTTCTTATATTATCTTATCTAATCATTATATCTCATTCATTTGCACTTTTGCAACTGAGGAAGATGGTTCAGTAAAACCATCGAAACTAGTCCTGTGAAAATTTGAAAATATAATGCTGATTTTTGTTGTTTGACCTTCTAAATTAATATTTGTTCAGCATGTTATTGTATCTTAATTATGAATTGCTTGTTGAAGACTCTGAATAATGATATGAGTTCATTTTCAGAACTTTTTTAATAAATATTTTTTTTTTACCAAAAACAAATAACAAAGAAAAACTAAGCCATCTCACTAATATTTAAAAACTGATATTTGCAAATAAAATTGAAAAACGTAAGTGTCCAGATGTGAGACACTCACTGTATGGATTATCACTTATCAGATTATTTTTCACGTCAGTTCTTCCACTTTTTTTCCTTTTTAAGCATATATATTTTCCTTGATGTTTTTGAGCTGTATTGTGTATGCCACTATAGTGTGCTAGGTAATAACATGTTCATGTAAAAGAAGTAATTCAGTTAGAAAAATAAATTGGTTATTTATGCATCCATTATACTCTTCTCCCGTAAGATCTTATGAAAATAAATTAATTTAAACTAGATCCCTTCTTAATTTATGCCTTTTAATTTAGTTGTAGCATAAGCTATTTCACTGTGAAGATTACAGAAATGAGTAAAGAAGCATGGGAAAAATTTTATAATGAGAATCCTCCTCCGTCTGGACTGCATAATATCGAAGAGCAGATGAAAAACTTCTGTAATTATCATGCTTCTAAAGGGAACTGTGTGGTATTAGTTACGGTTGGTATTTAAGTATTCTTTATTGATGTTTATTTTGTTATTCTGCTGATGCATTATTGATGCATATTTTATTGCATGACTGATTGATAGTGAAATTAATAGTTGATCAACATGCACTTTTAATCTCTTGTGAGCTTTTTGTTTAGTACAAAGTTTAGTTTAGTTGTTTAGTACATTGCAAGATGATTATTATTTTTTTTATGCACTATTAGATTGCATCTATGGAAAAACTAAGTGGCTTATTTTCACGAAACTAAGCCACTTAGTTTTTAGTCATGGCATTGTACACGTTAAACATTTTGTTTAATATGGGTACTTCTGTATTATTTCAGTTACCCTAGTAGAAATCATCAAATGTTCAGAATGTGCCAGGCAACCATGCTCATAACAATCATTCAGTCAATGAATTTCACCATTTTTATAAGTGTTCTTTTTGTTATATTTTAAGTTCCAACAGTTTTAATTGACAAACCATGATATTATCTTAAACTCAATTTTAAAATGCATGCTCTTAAACGTGTTTTAAAATGCATTTGCGGGGAAAGAAAGAAACTGCAGTAAAATTTCTGCGGAGATACAACATTTTCCCTCAAAATTGCTTAAGAGGATTATGAGATGGTTTGCTAAACAGCAAGTGTATAATGCTGAGTTGTGTACAATATTGAATTTTAGCAATTGTCTAGTGTTTTTTTAAGTGGTGACTATGTACATGGAGTACTGATCACTATGTATATGGAGAAGAAATCATCAGAAAAAAATTACTGGAAGATTTTGCAAAAAAATGTAAGCATTTTATTTTTCAATATATGATACACTGTGTTGCAAATATATATGTATACCCAGAAAAAACTGAGCTACAACTATGAATCACGGCATGTAGATCTGATTTGGTGAGTTTGTAAATGATTAAACTTAAGCATCAGTCAGCATTAAACACATGTCTCAAATACTCAGCTGGTAGAATGTAAAAAAGCAGGTGCAGCAAGAAATGAGTATTTACAGCTTGTACTGACAGTTTATTACATTACATTGTAACACATTATGCCTTTGAGATGTACTCGACAGCATTACAAACAGTTGTCAGACTTTGAGAGCAGTCACATCATAGGGTTAAAAGAGGCCGGTTTGTCAAACAGGCAGATCGGTCGACATATTCGATAATTTGTGAATCTTTTTTTTAAATGTTGTGAAAATAGCCAGCTTACATCCGGTAGTAATTTTTACTTTTCATCTGTAAAAAGTCATTAAAATGCACCAAGGGGCATGAATTAATACGTAAGTACCATATTATATTCAGTATATACAATAGTTATTTTTTTCTTGAAGTGTGTCATTATTGCTAAGTGACACTCTGTTAACAGAAAAGTACTGAAATTTGCTTAAAAAATCTTGCCCAGATAAGAATAAAATATGAAAGTATTGATCTTAATATGTTTGCTTCTTTTGTTCTATGTAAAATTTTCAATGATTGCATTAAACAAAGAATGTGTTTTTGTTGACGGATTTGTTGAATCTTGAAGTTAGTACCTATTTTGGTGAGTTATAAAAGTATGAGTTTCTGAATTTAAAAGGCAAAACTTTCAAAACTCTGTAAGGTTTATCCTAATTTTATAACAGTTATTTTAAGTTTATGCACCTTTCCTATCTCTTCTAGCTTCAGCTTACAATTTCCTACCAGAATGTATTTTCAGAAACGTGTTTAATGCAAATGAGTAAGCAGAGTTTTTAAGTCGATGCTTCACTGACTTCATTAGAGAGCCAGCGTTTCTGACTAGTGCATGTTTGCCTTTGGGCTACATCTCCCTCTAAACTATTTCTACGCTTGACCGTATTTCAGGCCCTTGATAGCTTCGCCTATTTAATTGAGATTTAGGGGCCAGCTACTTAGAATACTGATAGCTTCAGCTATATCTTTTAGTTAAGCATTAGTTATGTTTTAATTCTTATTAATTTGAGTTGAAGCCCAAGTGGAGGCTTTGCTGTATGCTCTGAGATAAGAGCAGACTGTGTTGATCCTTATTTTGAGAAATAAAGGGTAATTAACCTTTTTTGAGTCTTACATCTCTGTTCACACACTCAAGTGATTATTCGCTTATTGGTGTACAAGGTTCTTCACACTGAACTGTGAATAAAAGGATGGAACTCCACAACTCTAATAATCCAGACCCTGTTTGTTCTGAAGAAATTTTTTTTTCCTTCGGTAATCCAACAACTGGATACTTAAGCTTTCATTTGGAATGGCTGAAATCATTGGTCATTAGTCATCTCATCACTAAGAGCATGTGCTCATGCTGCATGACATGGAGTGATCAATATTATACTCATGAGGAATGGGGGGGGGGCAACATGCATATATATAAACCTTATGAAGGTATCCACCTCCTTGATTTCAGGACAGGAGTCAGTCTTAAAAACTAAAAAAAAAAAAAAAAATAGCTGTTTTCAATGAAAATAGCTACATTAATTTCAGAGGCTTTGCTAGAAAGAAAAGCAGCAGTATTTTGAGTTAAGTAAGCTTGTGATATGAAAATTTAAGTAAGCTTGTGATATGGAATACGAGGATTGGTGGTAGAACATATAGGTAACAATAAGGTTGGGACCACTACAATGGTGACCCGGACGTGATGTGAACACGCAACCTTCTGATTTGCATTTTTGATATCACGTCCGGGTCACCATTGTGGTGGTTCCAATCTTATTGTTACCTATATGTTCTACCACCAATCCTCATATTCCATATCACAGCTTAAGTTCTTACTGCATTAATATAAATATTAACTAGACATAGTGCACAAATCAAATTTAAGCTTCGTACGTACTCCCCGACAGCTGGTCTCTTTTTTTCCGCTACTAGTAGAAAAAACTTCTCCTCTCGGGATGTCACATTTTATTGGGGGATGCAAGGCGCGCTCCTTATCGCCATCACCACAAGTTAAGCTGCACTTAAGGGGCCAAAGCTCTTAGCTGTTTGTGCCTTACAATGAGTATTGTTGTACAGCAATACCATATGCAAGAATGAGGATCGCTTATGAATAGAAGGAGACAAAGATTATGCTAAAAAAAACCCACCATCACAATGATTGCAACAAAGAAACTGAGTGTTATATGCCTACATGTTTTCACTAGAAGTAAAAATCGTCACTTAAAAAGAATGCAAAAGGTAACTTTTCCTTTTGAATTTAATTTATGTATTGTTACTTCCATTATAAATGGTATTTTGAAATCCTCTTAAAATACCTGATCTCTTGACAAGTGCTGAATTCATCCATGTTTTGAAGCTTCTCTGGATATATTTACAGTAATATTAAATAATGCATTTTGCTTACAATCAGTTTTGTTATGAATTTTGCTATGAATTTTTATTCTGCTGAAATTAATTATTTTGCTATGAAAATAAAAGGGAATATTTGTGCCAAATTTAATGTATCATTCTGAAAGCAGGATTTAAAATTTGGTAATAAAAAAGACTTAAAAGGGCAGAATATTAGTTATTGTATACCTCAATATATATATTTAAATCTATTTTCATAAGAAATGGAATTATTCCATTTCTATTGTGAACCCTCCATACATTATATTTTAATATTTCATTTAAATAATTTTAAAGTTACAGCTGTTATAATTAAATGAAGAATTACTTGCATTTTAATGTTTCATTTACTTCAGTGTGTTATTTTTATATGAAATTTTTCATCTGCTGCATATTTATGTAACAGTTGACATTTTCCAATTGTAATATCTTAACAGGTATTTAAATGTTATACAAATTTCATTCCATAATTTTTTTTAAAAAAACTTTTTAGTCTGGAGGAACTACTGTACCACTTGAGCATAATACTGTTCGATTTGTGGATAATTTTAGTGCTGGAACCAGGGGTGCTGCTTCTGCTGAGTATCCTTTTGCGATGGGTTAATTTTTACTTGTAACCTAGAAGCTTTACTTAAATTTACTGAAATGTAAATCAAAGCTTTACTCAAATTCTTATAAATTATAAGTCTAAAATTGCTCTTAAAAACTCTCTCTCCATATATATATATATATAATCATTAAAGACAAAGTAAGAAATTTAGAAGTAATTTTTCACAATGACAAAATTGAAATTCATATTTAATAAATTTAAAAAAAATCCATTAAATGTTACAAAGAATATAAAAAATGCTGTAGCTGAAACTTTTCAAACAAGCAATACCCTAATTCAATAAAGTAATGAAATTTAAAGAAAAACGAACAAAAACAGAAGAGGAATTCAATCAACTTCAATGCCACTTTGTCAGGAGGAAGAACATTGAAATCTCTCTTCTACAAAAGTCCTTGCTTTTCTGTATCTAGAATTAGCTGATGAACCATTTTGGTGTATTTGAATTATAATAGTTCATCCAAAAATTTTGGCTCTTCGCCAAAGCAAGGGAAAAACAAAGTAAATTCTAACTAGAATCTTGAACCTTAAAAAAAAGAATTTTGTTTCATCAGAATTGAATCAGCTGTGAATATATGAATATATATATTTATTCATATTTATATATATAATAAACTTGATAAGAATCAATTAGCAGTAGACTTTCAAATTCATAAGTTTTAATTAAAGGCATCTCTACTTCAAAGGCTACGCTTTACTTTGTCGCTTTGTGGCATGTTATGTAACTCTTTTCCTGTGATTTCTCTGCATTATGCTATCTTTAGCTCAGGATTAATGAAAAAATTTCCTTCTATAAATAGGATGTTCTGCTTATTGTTATAATTATATATGATTGTTCTGATTATATCTGATTATTGGCATATCAAGTTAAATGAAAAGATACAGAGAGATTGGCATTTACTGCTAATTTTGATTTATTAGTAAAATCTATGAATTTAATAGATTACCTTTTGGCTGGAAAAATTGCCCAGCTGTTTTTTCAAAGTCCTTAAACAAATTCTAAATGAGTATCAAATTCAGTTTGCCTTAAATGATTTTGATGACATAATACTAATTTACCAAAATTTTGAAGAACATTTAGAACATCTTAAAATAGTATTTGACATATGTGAAAAGGAAAATATGAAATTAAAATAGTCCATTTGGCAAAAGAAAAAGAGAATTTTCTAGGACATGAAGTTGAAGCAGGAAAATATCAGCCCAGTAATGCAAATATTGAAATTATTAAAGAATTAGAACCTCCTAAAATGTTAAAGAATTACAAAGATTTATTGGAAGAGTTAATGTATATCATAAATTGATTCCTGAATGCTAAAAAGCCATTCAGAATTTAAAAGATGCTTTAATTTCCAGACCTATTTTATTTAATCCAAAATATTTCTGTCCTGTATTTGTAGATGGATCTAAAGAAGTTGTTGGTGTAATTCTAAAACAAGAACATCCCAATGGCAATTTACATTCCATAGCTTACCATTCTAAAAGATTAAGATCTTATGAAAGAAATTATATAATTACTGAATTAGAGTGTTTAGCTGTTGTAGATGATGTTATTTATAAATTTTATTATTGTTCATATGGTAACCATTTTACTTACATACTGATCATGCTGCCCTAGTTTGGCTTAAACATTCTACAAGTAGATTATTTAGATGATCATTGAAATTATCTATGTATGATTTTGATATAAAATATCAAAAAGTTACTAATGTTGAAGCTGATATATTTAGAAACTCCATTTCCCAATATTTATGCATATAAACAAATTTATTATTATTAGAGGAAATTAAAGATCATCAAAATTTAGATAATGTTTGTAACCCTAAGTATAAGAAATAATAACAGCGTTAGTTAATAAAAAGTTAGTAAGAAGTTAATAAAAACAGTGTTTTTATGAAACTTCTGCAGTTTTAGAAAACTTTTCAGTAAATTTCACTCTTTTAAATGTGGAAATACTAACAGTAATTTCTTCTATTATTTTTGTGCCTTATCATATGAACATATATCATATATTCAGGCCTTGTACCAAATTAAGTAAAACAACTATTAATTTAAACAACTATTACTGTTTTAATTTATAATTGTTTAATCCTTATAATGCAACAGATATTTTTTAAAGTCTGGTTGTGCCGTTATTTTTATGCATCGCACAAAATCTTTGGAACCCTTTGTACGTCATGTGTCTGTATCTGACCTTTTGGACTCTCTTCAGCCTTATGAATCTTCCGATAATTCATGGAAACTTGAAGGTATTAGACTTTTCTTAATTGAAAACAATTATTACAAACTACTACAAATATATCAATCTTACTTAAATGTGTTTTTTTCCATTGTCACTTTATATAGAACAAAGAAATCTGTGCAATTCTAGAAAGATTGTTGGTTAATCCAAAAATAAAAAAGAGAGAGAGATAGATAACCTAAAAAGAAAATTATCAAAAAGTAACTTGTGTGTGTTTTCATGCATGATTTCAAAGAATCAACTTGAATAAGATAGGGTGCAAGTCTCCAGGCACTTATTATCTATTTATACTACATTTACATCAATTTGTAGTGTTAAAGTTAAGTAGTATCAGCTTAATGAAGTTGTAAAAATATGAATGTTAAAATTCCATGGCTGAGAATTTAACTTGAGAGAAACTAGTCTTTTTCTGTCATTCTTTTCTTTCTTTCTTCCCCCCCCCCCGCTGTGTTCCCTTTTTTTTTACTTAGCAGGTTTTCAAGTTTATTGAAAACTGATCAACCACCTTGACTCAGTATGGCAGTCTTTTACAGAAGAATGATGACTTATATTAGTAAAAAAATATTTATAAATAAATTCTATGTTTTAATTAGGTATTTATGCTGAAAATCAATCAATAAAAATTGGTTTTTATTTCTTTTATTCTGCTGGAGATTTTGCAGTGATCAAGAGTAGATTCAAAACATTGTTCCTTTTACTGATTTTATAGCAAATCCTGTGTTCTTACAGAAATTTTACCACAATATCATTCATTTCATGAAAGTCCCATTGATAAAATATTTTAAAACTGAGTTCAAGATAAGAAAGTTTGGTTTATTAATAAAAGCCACTGTAACTTGGAATACAGCAAACAGAACATGAAAGAAAATGGCAATATTGCTTGTTGAAACTGATGAAGTATTATGTGCATGAGTAGAAGAGTTTGGTGAATTCTGAAAAATCTGGCAATGACTTCTGAGGTGATTGTACTAATATGTAAGTACAGTACAAGCTTTGCTATCAGGAAAGCTCGAGAAATGGCAAATGCCAAATATATAAAAAATGCAATTCACAATAGAAAAGTCAAATGAATGAAGGAAATTTCTAGTCTAAAATTATAAAAACTTATTTTTATCAATTTAAATATTATAAGCCATACATTTAAAAGCATTTAAGATTTCAGAGAAAATAAACCCATTTTAGACTTAAAAGTCAGTGCATTTCACAGGCCTTAAACATATGAAAGTAAAACATCTTTTTTGATTAAAAAATTCAGTCTACCACGAAAGTTGGCTGAGATTTCAGAAAATTGCACCAGTTATTCCAACAGAACTTTGAAGAAACAGATCATTCTTAGACTTAAATTCTTAAAGAACAGGTAATCAACAGATCTAGTTAGGGATGTAAAAAACTTAAATTGCTTATCATAATTTTCCATGCTGCATTATTGTCAATGTTTATCTATTTTCAAATAAGATCACAATCCTGCAACTCTGAAAATACTCCATGCGTGCTTCTCCATATTCTCTCCTTCTCTCTCAAAATGCAGGGGGATAGCAGATAAATAATAATTAACTTATATCCTTCTTTACAAAAACTAAACTAGCTTATGAATAATCAATCGTGTTTTCCTAAAACTAATGTGAAGATCTTATGATTGTGTTGAGACATTATGCTTTTCCACCACTGTTGTCACTAAATAATGTTTGGTTACAGTATTCTATATGTGCTTTATTTGCTAATTTTTTTGGGGGGGGGTATTATAAAATTCTAAAATTTTTTGGTTAGTTGAATGCAGGATAATCAAGCTTTTGTGTACCATTTTACTTTTTAATGAATTATATGGAAAGATTTAAATGAATTATATATATAAATTATTTTGTATCTGTTAATGCATGGTATATAATTTAATTAGCTAAATAATACATTATGTGTGTGTATGGTGCTTTTATATACTAATCAGTGCAGTCTGATTAGTCTTTTTCTAAAATAGAAGTTATAGCATGAGTTTGACACATTAGAGAATAATTTAAAAATTTCAGGATCATTAATGATATGTGAAAAGTAATGTTTCACGTTTTTATATGAAGTTTAATAAAGACCAGTGGTGAACTGTCAGTGGACTAGAGGGACTAGACTGGTTTCCTAATATTTTTCAATACCAACTTTTTCAAATATATTTTTACCAAACATTCAAGAGTGTCAAAACGAACGGAATTTTCCTTTTTTTTTTTAAACAATATGCCAAGTGTAGTCAGGTTTTCGCATAAATAAGAGCAGTTTAAATTTCCTTTGCTTTAGACATGTTAACTTTTTAGTTGTATGTCATAATAAATTTTAGTTTTCTGATGTCTGTTATAAGCAAAATTAATTTAGCTTTTAGTGCCGGATTTCAGTTATCCTCATAAAAGCATTCATTTGAAATGCGGAAGAAATTATTGCATCAATATACTATTAAAATATATTGATGCAATAATTCTAGTTTAAGCTATATAAAGGGAAGCCGTATGAAAAGATAGATCCCCAGTAGATCACTATGAAGCATGCACAAGCAAACTTTTGAAGCCTGGGGTTGCTAATCAGCTGTCACTATAATGACCCCATGGTTTTGATAGCTTGTCTGTCTACAGTGTGTTTTGAGATAAAATATTTTCAGATGAAGCAAAATTATACTTACAAAAAGTAGAACTATTCCATGTAATATGATCATGTAAATATGAAACATTATACCCACCAAAGTTTATTATTAATATAATTTGAAAGTGATTAATAATATGAAAACTAATCAGCAAAACAAGATATTCTTTTTTTGCTAGCCTTGCATTATTTTTAAGATAAACATATTTAAATTAATTATTTATGACTTGGAAGTCATAAAACTTAAATAATTAATTTAATAAAAAATAAAAATAATTGTTTCTTTATTATCATGTTGATTTCTTCTCATAATCTGATTTTTGTAATTTATCAGAGCACACATTATTGGACTCATTATTCTTCAATTCAAAATGCAATAAAACCATGACATTATATTCATGACAACCACCTGTCTAAAATAATCACTTCTGAAATTGACCTAGTATTTCCAAGAGCATAAATAAACACTAGTACTGAATTTTACCTCTCTAAGCCAAATATCCCCACTGGTCATTGGTGGTCGATCATCTTAGAGAAAGTCATAATTTTTCTGCACACATAGTGTCTTTTGGTGAAAGCCATGACCCATCACTGACTGAGGTGCATTTTGTTATTTACATGTTACAAATTTACAAAGAAAATATATTAAGCTATTACCAAAAAAAGAAAAAGAAATGTACTGTTGTGTGTGTACGGGTTCATAATGGATTGAATGCACAAGTTGTTAAAAAGTTAATAAAATTTATTCTTTTCACAAGAAATAAAACAAAATGCTGAAATTTCCTCAGAGATATATACAATATCACAATATTTCACAATAGTTATATTTAAAACTACTGTAAACTTTGAATAGAACTCAATTAAAAATATAGAGAAAACTAATCCTATCTTATTGCGAATTCACTACAATCAATAACAGCACTAAATAAACAACTAGAGTTTGCTTAAAACAGCTACAACTGAATTGAGATGTTTTTCTCCAACTTTTATAAGCTTTTCAATCATTCATGAGAACATTCTGGTAAAATTTGTTTTCTCAATTTTTCTGGATAGCAAAACAGTACAATTACGAGATTCTGTTTATTAAATGTTAAATATGTGTGCTTCTGTATTTTAACTTTTCTGCCATGGCTTTCTCTTCAAATAAGACTTGTACTGCAATGCATGGGGAAATGAAACAATTTAATTACAATTCTATTAAAAAAAGCTAAATAAATACAAAATCCGTAACAATATATGTAGTAATAGTATATATATACAAAGTGATGCAACTATTACAGTATGTTTTCTTGGAATTGATTAAACTGTTAATTATATGTTGTAGGGGATTAATGCTTAATTTTTTAGGAGTTTAGATCTTATAGAGTCTGCAGAGGGGACTGATATGTTGAAACTTAGAATCCTGAGACATCCCAGACTTAATTTGTTAGAAGAGGTCTTGTAAATGATTGGCGAGTTTGACCAAATGCTGTCTTTACTTTGTAGGCATCTATTAATAAGTTAGGCTTGATGAGGTTGCATAATTGCTCATTAGGAGAAATTTGGAATATACAGCTTTCCATAAAACCTTTGAACTGATATGGAGTACCTTATCTATGGACATTTGGCAATAATAGAAGCATTTTGATAGGAACATAGATTTGTATAACCTTTCATCGTGATTTCCTTCAAGTCCAGAAAGCTGAATTAATAAGTGATGGAAGCATGTACATTCCTATATTTCTCCAGATAATTCACTTAGATTAAAAATTTTCTTTGCATGCACAAAGAGGACTTAATGTTTCATGATGTAGTTCAAGCTAGTTTATTTTTTCATGGACAGCATCTAGTGTAGTTTGATCAATCTGTCTGTGAAATATAAGTAATTTTATGACTTTGCATTAAGTATATTTATCTGTAAACTTTTGCAATTTAAAGTTTGGATTCAGTATTCGTTGAATCAAAAGAGGCTTTTAGGTCACAAAAGTACTGTTTGTAAGAATACTTTAGGTGGAGAGTTTTTGAGACCGTTTAGAAGCAGGACAGGTAATTACCAAAATAGTAAGATAGCTGAATGTTTCAAAATAGGCAATATCTGCACACTGGAAACAGTTTAGATTCTAAAATTATATTACTAAGAAGCTAAAAAAATATCATACAAAAAATACATTTGCTCTTGAAAACCGATTTCTATCAGTGAGTGCCTGTCACAAAAGGAACTTGGTTAGTTTATAACATGCAGCTAAGTTTAAAACTTGCAGCCACTACTTGAATTTTTTGTATACCAGCAAACTGTAAACAGAAGGTTTAGTTTGAAATGGTGTAGAGAACATCAGAGCTGAAAACTACAAAAATAATTTCATATTTTATTCATTAACAAGTCAAGGTTCAGTTTAATATCTGTTTACATCCGGAAGGAGTTGAGAACATTAAATATATTCCACCAACAATAAGGGATATGACTATTACAACTTTGTGCATGTGATAGTATGGGAGAAACAATGCACAATATAGGTACTTTTGTGTTTAGGTTCAGCGGGAAATCTGTGTGGCCATACATATTGTGATGATCTCTTATTATGAGGCATATGACTTTCTTTTTATGGGTATTGTATTTGTGATAAATTTTTGCAACACATTGTAAAGCATGTGGGTTTCTATTTATGGATGATAATGGAATCTTATAAACAGAGACTACAGGATTCTTATATCAAAACATATGTTTAGTAATTCCAACTATATTCACTATTCATGCAATGAAATCTGCTTTCTTGATAACTTTCTTTTCTTTTAGAGCCCACCAAAACAGAGTGGATATGATTGCTGAATACTGATAGTGTGATTTGGGTTTAAATTGTGGCAGTCGAACTGGCTGCATATACATTTTTATGGCCCATGTGTTACATGAATGCAAACTAGTTTCCTTTAGAAAGTCCTCTATGATTGTCTCTCTATTTTTTTTGGAAGATAGCTGTCATGTACTTTGCCTCAATTGGTTAAACTAATCTTTTAAAATTTTTTTCATTGTTTATTCTATTAACCAGCACTTTTTCATCAACTTTATTTGTCAGCAGGATTGAACAATTTTAAATTTTTTTTCTAAATTTTAATACTTTTTTGTTTTTCAAGCATCTGAATATAATGTTAATCAGTTTTAAGATTTATGAAATTTACAGCTCGCATACATTGAGCTACAGCTTCGAAATAAAGATGACAAACTGCTATAAATTGAAAAGCAAAAATGTATTGCCATAGTGCCATTAAATATTAAGCTATTATATTTGACAGCTGCACAGGCAGAAAGTGAAAAAATTAGTATATAAATTTCAAGAATGTAATGAATTATTGGAGCATATTGGGTCATAAATGAGCTTATGAAATAAATTTCCTTATGTTGAAGTAAGGATAAAATTTCTATTTCAGAAATGCATAAAAGAGCATTTCCCCATAAAAATTAATTTTTCTGATTATAACTACATTTATTAGTTTATGTAGTATTGAGAAATAATTTATATTGATGTTGAAATTAAGACATTTTTGGTAGTTGTGATTAAATGTATTTGGTGATCTTTATTCAGTTAGAGAGTATAGAGAAGTATATTATAATTTTTTATGTTTGTTTGTGTTTTAAAAAATACTAGTGACTTTTCAAGATGTTTGCCTATGAGGGTTTTCAGTGTGTGTGTGTGTGTATATTGTTATGAATTTTGTACATAGATAGATCATTTTAGTGCAGTTATATGTGAAATTGTTGTATATTTCTGTGTAATGTAATGCTAAAACTCTGAGAAGCTAAGCTGGAAAAATAAGAATACAGGGGCAAGTCTATTTAAAATTTAGTAAATAGGTATCTCGGTAATTTGGAAACATATCGCAAAGCTGACAACAATTTTAACGACTTATCTTGTCCCAGAGTTGGCGAGAAATCACCAAATCAGGTGACCATTTGGCGACATTTTGGTTCAGTCCCTTTATTACCACAATAAGTATCCTAACTGATTATTAACTAATATAGTTGCAGCTAATATAGTATTATAACTATATTAGCTGCAACCGTAATCCAAACCTCATATTGCTTTTCATTAATTTTGAGAAGCAGAAAGTACTAGAAATATCTTGATGGCCGGTTAAAAACTGTATAAGGTTGGAGAAAGCATCTGCTCTCAGATAGTTGTTGTTGTTGCTATTGTGAGTTGTTAGTTCAGCGTGAGATTGGACTAGCTTCTCTTTAGATACACTTTGCATTGCATTGTGTTTAATTTAATGTTCTTTGTAGTTTGAAGTGTAAATACTGTGGACATTTGTACGAATATTTCTGTGGAAAATTCTGGAGCTTTAAAATATTTCTTTTCATAAAAATAAATTTTATTAATCTATAATTGGACCTGTGTGCATTCAATCTATTGTGAACCCATACGCATGCAACAATATATATATATACGAACATACAGAAAAGTGTTTTAAAATTAAAAATAAATAAATAAATAAACAAATGAAAAGGTTTTTTAATTTTTAATGCTTACATTTAAATGCATGAAATATATGGTGAAATAGATCGAAAGAGACTTGAATCAAATGTATGTTTCGTGTTTGAAATGTAATGAATTGAAAAGGCAGACTGTCACAAAGTTGAAATAAAATAAATTCTTTACTGTAAAGGTTCTCTGTTTGAATCTGTATAATTGATTATTAATTAATTTTTGATTAATGAAATTTTAATCATTATAGTGCAAGGAAGCATTTGTAACAAGTTAATACAGCTAACCAAAGCCTACAAAGGTATATTGGCCAAAAACATGCTTTTGAAGATCCAGTTTACAACTCTTTCTTCATATATGCATTTGTTATTTCTTGCTGCTCAAGCCATGAAAACCTTGGGTAAAGATGCAATATTTTATCTTGCTGCTGCTGTGTCTGATTTCTACATACCTGAACAAGAAATGGTATAAATTTATCTGCTTTATTTTGCAATATTATATTAATTGAAATAAGTTTTTCAAATAACAATTCAGCTGATATCATTGAAGTGTTTTCTAAATAATTCATTGTTTTTACATTTTGTGTATCAGTGGGAATTTAAAAAATGTTAATCAGAAATATTAAGTTCAATAAAATATTAATAATGTTTTAATAAAATGAATGATAGAAAAGTATGTAGACTCATTAGGTTATTTGGGAGATGTGAAAAATGAGCACCCCCTTCACCGGGAATCGAATCATGGACCTCTCGGTTATGCATCAAGTGTGCTGACTACTACACCATGAAGGCATGCAAAGAAGGCAGGAGAAATACCTTATATACTCCCCATTTTAAAGGGCAACTGTGGTTTTGGGGACCCAATCCTCTAATCTCGGTGGTGGAGAATCATCATCCACCACCTTTTTTTAGTTTGGGTGCCAGTTGTAGAGACATTAGGTTATTTGGAAGTGGGAGATGTGAAAAATGAGCAACGCCTTCGTCGGGAATCGAACCATGGACTTCTCGATTATGCATCAAGTGTGCTGACCACTACACCATGAAGGCATGTGAAGAAGGCGGGAGAAATACCTTATAAGTATTTTGTTTAAAAAAACTTATGTAAAAATTATGGTTTCTCTCATATTCTTCAAATCTATTGAGATCAACTAACAGATCTTCTTGCTAATTCATTCACTAGTGCTCAAAATAATTAAAGAGGTAAAGTACATAATATGACTGATTATGTTAATTGTAAAATATCATTTATTTGTAAAATTCTTCAAAATATTCAGCAGTATATATGTATAAGAGAAATCATAATTGGATAATTTTCATGCAATGCTTATCATTCAGAGCATAATATACAAATATATTATATAATAAGAAAAATGTCTTTTTTAGAGCTACAGCAGATGCTACTTAATGTGATCACTTTTGTCCATCACTGTTTTGATAACATTAAATAATGTGAAGGAGATTTTCTTCAAAATACCAATGGAATCTAATTATTTAGTATGGATATAACTATAAAATATGAATAGGTGCTTTCCCAGAATTTTAATTGGGAAAATGAGTTTGTTTTTCAACTGTTCATAATTTTTTTTTAACTGGGAAAGTTTATTAAGTGTTCATAATGTTTCTGGAAATTGTTTGATCTGGAGTTATGGTACACCAAACCATACTCTCAGAGGGCATCTGTCATTGGAAGAGATGCGTCATTAATAGAAAAAAAAAAAGGTAACCTTAGTTTAGCATAGATGTTATCATGAATTTTTTTTTTCCATGAGAAAAAATTCTGCTGAAATTTTTTTGCTCCTGACAGTGTTCTCTGTCTGATTGTGCCATCAAAATTGATGAGTTATTCAAAAATTTATGTTGAACTAAGGTTGCTTTTCTGCCTACTTTTAAATGATTCACTGAAATTAAAACTATGTTATTTGGCAGCTTAATCCCTTACTCGGTGACATTTTTCTATCACCTAGCATTTTTTATAATCTATTTTGAATAATAAATGCTTTTATTCAAAAATCATTCCCATAGCTTTAAAAAATATAATAATTTTATAGTGTTCCTCACAACTTTGTCTTTAATAAAATGTTGAGGAACCTAGTGAACTGTGTAGCGAATTATCGCTGATTTCAAGCTCTAACAGTGTAGACTCAAGATGGGTTAAAATACCCTTTTATTCACTCACAGAAAAGATAACAGTTGGCTCTTTCTTGGGCTTAAGCTTACAGGAAAGCATCCAGTCGGGCTTTTAAATCAGTATAAGAAAATAAGAAATGCTAACTAAAATAGACTAGCCAAAGCTAGACATAAATATCTAACGTAATTGGCCCTTAATTTAAACTAGCTGGTGAATATCAACAAGCACAAACAAGAAATAATAAGAATGAAGTAGGCAGAAGGCAAACACGTGCCACTAAGCATTCCTTAGCAATCTCTCTCGAAGTTAAAGAACTTCCTTTTAATACTACTTCTAACTCATTTGCATTCAACATGGTTCTAAAAACTCATTCTGGTGGGGAGTTGAAAGTGGGAAATGAGGCATGAAAGGGTTTCAGAATTAATAAGAACTGTCATAAAATTAACATACATCTTACAACTCAAATATGACAATATAATTTTTTTAAGCTTGTATGCTATCAGTTCTCAAAATCTGCATATGTAAATTTATTTTTCATGTTGTAATGATAATTTTTATTATAGAGATGATGTTGACATCATTTTAATGTTTAGTAAGCTTTTACTATTATTTTAGCTTTTCAAGCCTGCATTTTAAATTGGGGAAATTGAGTTCTTTCGTGAAAATGAATATTACTCGTAGATTGTTTCAGTACTTTTATTTTTTATCTGATTGAACACATTGATAGGAATGCAATCTATTATTAAGTATGTTTTAGCTTCAACAATCATTATCAGTGTGGAAGTTAAATTTCAGGATAAAAATTAGGTTATATAAGAAACTGTAGTGAGATTTAAAGTAACTTCATAGTTTCATATGAGATAACAATATATTTTTTTTAACCCAATAGCCCAGAAGGGCTATTAACTTCATTTTGGTATTTTGCGTCGAATCACTATAAATGGTGTATCACTTTTCAAATTGTTCTTACCAAATGTTAGAGCCCTGCATTATATTTAAAGAAATTAAATAATGAAAAATCTACATAAATGTACTCTACATAAAATATTTGTCACATTGTAATAAAATAACAGCACCTAGAGCCTTAAAATTTTGAATAACATAATCCTCCACCCAAATATGAGCATCTGGATGCCCTAATTTGGAATTTGTTTTATTATCTATTTCATATTTTGTAAAATTTTAACAAATTTTGGATTAACAAACTCAATGATTTCAAAGTGGAGCAGTGGCAACACTGTGCAGAAAAAAAAAAAAAAAATTATCTCCAGTGTGTGAGATTGTGTATAAAAAATTCTGAAGATGTGCTCTTTTAAAATTATTTTGTGATATTTTTGTTGAATTCAATTTTATGGTTTAAGTGTGAAGAACATGATATTTAATAGATAAAAGTAACACACAAAATGTTAAAAAAAGCCCCTTTAGGTGTAATATAAAATCTGAAAACTTTCAATTTTTTTATTTCCTTTTTTTTAATGTTATGTACTTTCGAATTATTAGAAACTAAAGACTAAACCCTGGGCTATGAATTATGCTGTATTGATTTGTTGATAAACTATTGATCAGTATGGGGTTGAATTTAATCTTTTGTGGATGGTTTGGTGTTTGTTATTCAATAATTTATCTCATTTGTCCGATAGTAATATCAGAATGAGTCTACAATTTTTATTGTGTACCTGCCATTGATATGGGCCTTAGGCATCTTAGGTGTGACAATGTGACTTTGCCTATTCTGTCCCAGTTTTAAAGGAAAATCCTCCTGGAGATGGGCTCAAAGAGGGTTCCTTCCCTCTTTCTCAGCATCAAACTACTCAAGAAGACTTTAACCTGCTGTATATTTTCAGTACCCTCATGCTGCAAAGACATTATATACTTTCAAAAATATGAGCCTTCTCTACAACTGGAACCTGGGTCTAATAATATGAAAGCCAGCTACACTAACCATATATCAATTAGCACAGCACATCTGCATGTTTAATGGAAATGTGCTCTGAACGACAATGAGTTTTCTTAAGGAAATTTAATTCTAAAATATGCCTAATGCATATTTGCATTTTGAAGTGGAGTGTTTAATTTTATTCTAATAGATGGCGTTGTTTAATGACTGTAACAGATATGATGTGATTTTACATATATTGACCTTCAAAGCCTTTTATTATTACTTAAAAAAAAAGATAATATGAACATCTGTTTCTGATGGTAAGCAAATGCTTGCTTCTGAAACATCCTAGCAGGTTTCTTTTCTGTTTCTACCCCTCCCAACAAAAAATCTGGATCTGAGTAAGTCAGAATATTATGACATGGTAATTAAAAAAAATCTGCAGCCTTTTGCAAAAGAGTTTTTGCAGCAGTTAAATGTGACAAAAAGTAGCATATTAATTGAAGTGAAGGTGAAGGGAAGTATTATCTAGCAAAAGGGATAAGGTGGAAGACTGAATGTACTTGACTGCAAAGGGAAAAGAAAGGTTAAGATAGTTGTTATGAATAAATATAAAGAGCGCAGTGATAGATTATGCACAGATCTATGATTTGAACTGTTTCTTACTGGCAAATATTAAAGTCTGTAATGAAAGATTAACATTTAATATTTTGTACAAAACTTGGTTTTGGATGTTTTTCTGGGAATTAAGTTTAGCAAGTGTCAAAAATTTTGCTGTCCTTTAAGGTGAAAAAGCCCTTATGACAGTCTGTTTTCAATATCATGCCAGCAAAGATCCTCAGCCATTCACAGAAAGGTAAAATGAAGTTCAAAATATTTGAATTTTTCAGTAAAGTTTAAAAAAATACACTCACGTTTGTGAAAATTGCAACACCATGAAGGACTTACGAGAGTGAGCTGAAATTTTCAGGAAATGCAAAGTAGCGCATGATATGCAAATGATTAGAATTGCAAATCTGTAGCGCATGCGTATGCTGAGCAGCGCCCTCTGAACGGCTGATGGATCCGAATAAATAGACGGCTGTAGCGAGGCGTGTATGGTTATCGGTGGTTATCTGCTAGTGGTAAACGTTAACTCAATCTGTACTTATGCCTCGTCGACGAAAGAGAGCGAGATTTGAACAACTTACAGAGTTTGAACGAGGGAGAATCATCGGCCTTCGTGAAACTGGATTGTCGTATCGTGCAGTAGCCTCTCGTGTGCAGCGTAACAGCAGCACAGTGATGCGCGTTTGGAAGCAGTGGACGGACGAGTGTCGGACAACTCGGAAATCCGGGAGTGGACCCCGAAATGTGACGTCAGCTCGCGATGATAGACACCTGGTCCGCATGGCGCGGACGGACCGTACAGCTTCCTCTAGACAATTGGCAGCACTGTGGTCAATAGCTACAGGTGTTTCATTGTGTGCTTCATCAATTCGTAGACGTCTGCTGCAGTGTGGACTGCGCGCACGGACTCCTTTATACAGGATCCCCCTAACGCACGACCATCGCCGCCTGCGGCTACAATGGGCCAATCAGCATAGAGACTGGCGTGCTGATTGGCAGCATGTCGTGTTTTCTGACGAATCCCGCTTTAATTTGTGGTACCATGATGGCCGCATTCGTGTCAGACGCTATGCCGGTGAACGCCACCTTCCGGAGTGCATTATCGAACGCCACAGTGGACGAACACCCGGAGTTATGGTCTGGGGCGCCATAGCATATCATAGACGATCTCAATTGCTACGAATTGTGGGCAATCTGAACAGCAACCGGTATATCCGTGAAGTTCTACAGCCCGAAGCTGTTCCCTTCCTTCAAAGCTTGCCAGGCGCTGTATTTCAACAGGACAATGCCCGCCCTCATACTGCTCGGATTGTTAAATCCTTCTTTGCAGCGCAGCAGGTACAGCTTCTTCCTTGGCCTGCGTGTTCCCCGGATATGTCGCCAATTGAACATGTGTGGGATGTCATTGGTCGGCGTCTTGCTCGTGATCCTCGTCCTGTTGCGTCTGCAGACGAACTTTGGGTACGCGTACAAACGATATGGAATGCTCTTCCTCAGTCAGACATTCAAACTTTGTTTGACTCCATGCCACGTCGTGTAGCAGCACTTATTGCGGCGCGTGGTGGCCACACAAAATACTGATTCTGATCTCTTGTTCTTGTTTGTTTGCTTTGAACATTTAATCATTTATTTGTACCACTACCACTCAACTGTGTATTAAATTGCATTCAATTATGACGATTCCTTCTTGGTGTTGCAATTTTCACAAACGTGAGTGTATGTCTTAATGAGGAAAAGAAATAATGTTGGTATTTGCTGTATGGTTATATGCTATATAGGTTGTGGGTATTACATTTCAGAAAAGATATCAGTATGATATATGATAAAAGGTCAATTAGAATAATATATGATAAAGTCAATAGAGAGCAGTGGGTTAATTATTAATAGAAAAAAGTATTTTCTGGAGTTTGTATTTTTAATGTCAGTTCAGATTTGAAACTAACGAAAATGAAGGTAAACAGCAGAAGCAATTAAAAACTAATGGATTTTTAATGGGACAGATAAAAGTGTTATTAGTTATGCTAGAACTGAAAACAAATTATTATGCTGGCAGGAATTTTGAACAGTATTTTTAGTAGTAAGGGTGCAATATTTTTATGAAGCCTTGTAATAAGTTATAGCAGCTGTGTTTGGCAGTATAAAAACATATTTGTATATTAATAACCATAACCTCACATTTTTATTATTTTGACTACCCTTATTAAATGTAGAATTATTTATAATTATTGTATTGTGTTACATTTTTCAGGTATATGTACATTTCAAAGGTATTTTAATGTATCATTTTTCATTGTCATTAAATCACTTCAATGCTATTTCTTTTTCTCAATAATCTTACTCTAGGCTACACATAAAATATCATCTGATGAGCCCATAAATTTAACTTTGCAACTAGTGCCCAAAGTACTGCAACCTCTTGTTCGTTATTGGGTTCCCAAAGCATTTGTTGTTTCATTTAAAGTAGGTATTTTTAAAACATTGAGAAATATTTAGTTCTTTTGACAAAAATATGTTTTTTCATCAACTTTTATCCCTTACTTAGTTAGAAACAGATGACTCCATTTTAGTACAGAAAGCAAAAAGAGCCTTGTCAAGGTATGGACATAAGGTAAATATACTATTTTTATTTGATAATATACGTGGCATGATACTAGCCTCAAGAAAGCCATAATTTATTTTCAGAATTTTTAAAATAAGATCCTTTATCAGTCTTCAATATTATTGTAAAGTATTTGGTTCAGTTAACCTTAAATTCTTTGTAAATCCAGCATAAAAGGACATATTATATTAATATAAGAACACATGTCTAGAAAATAACATTTATGGATGCTAAGAAAGAAATAAAGGGCCACAAAAAGATATTACAATATGTTTATGTGTCATTTATTTACATTATATGAGGTGTACACATATAAGTGAAAGTGCTCAAAATCCCTTCAACCAGTAGGAATAATGGGAAATGTGCTAAAATGCTAAGTATATCATAGGTAGATACATCTAGCTACTTGAGTAAATCTATCAAAAAGTTGAGCATCAGACTGAACATGGATCTATCTCATGGTTGAAGTCCCTCAGAGGAGGAAATCAGTGAGATATGTGTCAACTGATTGCTGACTAAATAATCTTCTGCAAGAAAGTACTTTTGGGTAGTGTTTCTAGATTGTTTGTGTAAGATTATGGTTTCTTAGTGTATGCCTAATCTACTGGAATTTTGGATCATCTAGTATGGGTGCATATTTATTTATGTATTTATTTGTACACATACACACAACCATGCTTATGGAAATTGTGATAAGTAGTTATTCTTAATCATGGAATAGCTTTTCTCCAATTTTTCCACTTGTTACATGTATTAAATTTCATTGTAGGAATAATGATGAATTTTTTATTGTTAACATTGAGTCAAAACTTCAGTTTCATATGCATGAACATTTGTATAGCTTTACACATAATTAAGTGCAAAGTTACTCAAGTTAGTATGAATATTGCTTAAAGGTTAAGTAAATCACATTCCACTTTTCTTTTTTTTTTCATTTGTGCTGTTTTAGTAATCAAGTCAGTCATGTCCTTTAGCAACTGGTTTCATCCTTAAATATACATTTTCTTTTGTGTTTGCCAATTACTAGTGCTTATTATGCTGTGACATAGTGGAACATAATGCAGTTTGCTATTTGTCAAAAACAATTTCAACTCTTAAACCGCAGCATTATTTTCAGGGTAATATTGTCCTGATGCAAATGCCATTACAAGTCAAGGAAAAAAAATAAGATTGTTCTATGTCTGTCATTCTTCTTGACGAAATTCAACTTGTGTTTTTTGTGTCTTAATAGTGCAACTTAGAATATATATTAGATTTATATATAGCACTGTTTTAACATACATGTTTTGACACAAAATCAGATTTTTTTTTTTAGGTGACATGCTAATTTTTACTCATACTAGCTTTTTAATGAGCCGTTAATTTTTAGTGAGCTGCCTAAAATAGTTTCCATAAGAAAGAAAAATATATTGAGTTATTTTAATGAGTCCAGATAGTGCAATTTTGTAAAAATATTTAATGTTGGTAATTAGACATTTTATGATTTAAATTCATTTTTATTTAAATCACTCAGATTAAAAAGTAGAAAAAATATTCTTAAGAGCATTTTTTGCTTTTAAATCACGTAGTTTGTTATGTAGAAACAGACTGATTAAATTTGAAGTTAAATATCTTATATTTTACTGAATGGCAACATACAGACATATGGAAGATAAAAGAATTGTATTTCGGGCAACACATTGTGTTTAAATAACCAAGTTTGTTAATTAAAATTAGAAGAAATATCTTAGATATGCTGGAGATAAAAGTGTTTTATTTTGAACAGCATTGCCACTGCTCACTTTTAAATCACTGAATTTGTTAATGAAAAATTCATTAATTCATACAAAATATAAAATAAGTTAAAACAAACTCAAAATTCAGTCTTCAAGGTGGAGATGTATTCAAAATCTGGTGTCTTCAAATGCTGCTCTTTTTCCACGATATATGTGTACAGATTCTTTATATTTAATAATAGAGATTCTGATTTTACCACTCAAATTATGCCTAAAAATTAAATTTTGGTGAGGAACTTATAAAGTAATTTGAGAACATAGTTTGGTGCACCTTTTTTCTTTTTCTGCCAAGATTGGCCAGTTGGTGAACTCAATTTGTGTTTGTTATTTCACTCTCGCTTTCATTCTGCACATGTTGAAAAAACATTTCATATCTTCTATATTTTTAAATCACAGCTGTTGTTTTCGCATAATGTTTTTCTTTTTAAAATTTAATTTTAAGTATTTGAGTTGCATGGTTGAATTATATTTCTTCAGATAATTATTTTAATATTTCTATTTATTCATTCAGATCATGTACTTTAAATATATTCATTCCTATAAATGCCTTGTATACATTGTAATTTAGAATAATATGCATGCACACAATTTTCCACTGCTTTATATAGTTTTATCATTGTCCCATTTCTCTACAGGGTTCTATCACCCTGTTTTTAGTTTGTTAAAATATTATCCAAATAAGTTCAAATTTTTCATTTTTTAAATCACAAGAATCAAAGAGCATAACATAAAAAAACTGTATTTTAAGAAATAAGCAGATTAATTTTTTTTTATTTTTAATGACTCGATGACATTTTGAATTTTATTAATATCTTTTTGTCTCAAGAAGAACATTAATGCAGTGGTTCTCAACCTTTTTTTGCCCCATAAACCCCTTTCATCATCACTTGATTATTCCCCCCATTTTCAAAATTTGAAAAATACATATATGTAAAATATCTGCCTTTTTAGTAATAAATTAACAATAGCCCTTAAACTCCCCTTTTAAATTTGAGTATGCTCCCATGTTCATCTGATAACTTTTTAATGTAATCCATACTTCTTGTAATTTTGAAAAGGGGTCCATCATCTGATCTCTATTGTGCAATTATTCCTGGAATATGATGAAATCTTAACCCAGCGTCCAAATATTAACTCTCCGAGTATTATGGGTTTGGCTTTGAAATTTCAAAGTTCCCCAAGATTTCATGATTAAGTTGTATTTTTTTTAAAATTATAATTCCAAAATAATTCCCTCACTTTGTACCCTGACTCATTTTGTTCCAATATACATCAAACCCAAAATCAGAGTGATCGGAATGTAGTAGAAATTTTCATGTGTAACGAATTGGAAAGCCATCCTTCGAATGGAATTTTAGGTCCATAATCCTTGATGGGTTTATCTATTATGCATCTGAAATTGAATTAACTTAATGTAAACATTCTTGTAATGTAATCTGAAATGTAATCATGCCTTGGTACAAAAAGTCTATGCTGCACAATCTCGTGCTGCTTGGGTGCCCGTTATTTTTCTGCCTTTCCTCTTCTCCCTTGCACAACTTCTGCGTGGTTTCTTCTATTGTTTCGGAAATGTAATATGTCATGGAAAAATTTTTGTGTGCTTATTCGACATTGTAAGGTAGTGTAAGGAAAAAATATTTTTCAAGAATGTTCAAAAATAAATTATGTGTTAACTCACGGCACGTTTTCTGCAAATCATTCATCTTTCTACGACACAGTTATGCTATTGCCACCGAGCCATCAGTCAAAGATATCAACTGCTCTAAATTTTATCTCAAATACTACAATGATTACAAGAATGTCTCTACATCAAAAGGTTCATTCCACCATCTAGGAATTGTGTTTTATAAATTAAACATCAAAAAGTGAATAAATCACTATTTATAAATACCAAAACTGAAACAAAAGTGCTTTTTCATATTCATAAACTAAAACTAAATACTTAACAGCTAAATAAATGGTGACTGAATTCCTCTTTTAATGCAGAGACATTTTATGGATATATATAGAATGCAATATATGCAATCATCTTTTCTTTTTTATTCACTATATATACCATAAACACTTTTGAAACAGCTTGGTTTTAGGGACATTCTTATGAGCATAGATATTGTCTTCTGTTTTATCAGTATTTGGTTAGAGTAAAATAGTAAAGCTATTTTGACCCTTATATCTAAATGTCTTTAGAGGCTAGGCATGAGATGAAAGAAAAGGCTGGTTTCATTAACACTGAAAATGTCTTTATTCCATATCCATATATTCTAGATAAATTCTTGAATCTTAAAATCTGGCTGAGGCATCTTTGAATTCTTTGATTATGATATGATAAAACATTTTATGACATAATTTAAATTTATGCTGCCATTCAAATGAAAAACAGTTACTTCTCATATTTACCTGTGATGATATTTCTTGTGCTTTTCCCAGTAGCACGGGCTAGTTCACTGGAATGTTTGATGCACTATGCTGAGTGAACAACTTTATCAAAGTATTGTTTCAATGTGTGGATATTTCTGCCTTGCATATGCAACATCTTTGAAGCAGATTTTCTGAACACTGTTTTTTTTTTTTTTTTTTTTTTTTTTTTTAGAAATATATGTTTTCAATGTTGATGCAATAATATTCAGTTTTTCAACCATAATATTTCCATAAATTTTGTGTTCTCATTAGATTCTGTGAAAACTTTAGTTTTATCTTTCAGGAAAACTTTTTTCATTTTCTGGACATTTTAGCTACAAATCGAGCTTGAAGTAAAATCCAGGGAACAAATAGTTGAGTTAAAACATGTTTATGACAAATGAGAGAGGAATGAAGCATCTCTTAAACTTTCTGGTGAACAGAATCCAGCATTTATTCTGTACCAATTATTGATTATTCTTAAAATTAGGTGAAATTACTCTAAATTATATAATTTTAACAATTTTTAAGATCAGTAACTGACATATTAAAAAGCACATTTTTGAAATTATCTGTAATAGTGTGAGGATCAGCTAGCTATTTGAAGCATTCTTTGTAAGAGGGTAAATATAAAAATTTATATTTAATTTATTTTTACTAAAAGGTGGGATATGACCAAAACTGTCAAATCAAACTCTTGAAGCTTAGCTTTTCTAAATTCTTAATTTGAAACTATGCACTTTGATATAGGTATATCATGCTCAGGATTCTCATTTTTATCAAGAAAGGGGGGCAAAGAATCAGTCCAAATATAGACAGTAAATCAAAACTGGAGGGACATAGACCTCTATTAACAAACATTAAAAATTTGATTATCAAGTTTGTTTCAAACACTGTGTTTCAATATTTGCCTTGACTTACCTTTGAATTTCTAGTTCTTTTAACCATTCTGTTAAAGATCTTGACTGACTGAAGTTCAAGTAATGAAAGTTTTAAATTATGTTCAAAGCTTGGTAATTAAGCAATTAGAGTGTATTAAAAATAGGAATATTTCAGAATTTACTCTAATGGAACTTCTTATCTTATTGCAAATATGACAGGTAGTTAAAGAGAAGGCTTGTAGAAGACTGTTTTTGGCATGAGAATAGAATATCACATTGTTTTTGCCTTTCCTCTCTTAATGCAGAAGCATTCCTACGTCAAAAAAATGTCTCTGAAGTGAAAATGAATCCTGTGTCAGAAAAATGTCTCTAAAGAATTCTTTACTTTTTGCAAGCAATAATAATCACAATAGGATAAATTTAGACAGTATGTGAGATGTCTGTATAAACATACATTATTTTTGGAATAGAGTGGCTGTGCAAAGTGGTTATTGACTGGTGGAAACCTGCATTATTGTGCAATGAAATGCATTTGGAATAATGGTTTCCAGATAAATAACTTAAGATTGAAAGTCATCTGCTTAATTCTCAGCCATTTTATAAAGTTAACTATTAAGTCAAACATTTAAAACTGCAGAATTATTTTGGCATCTCATCTTGTAAGGTAAAGCTAAAGTCATGTAATCTAAACACCTGTTTGGTCTTCCCAGGCTGTATAATGTAAGGAAATAATCTTCCTATCTTTTGCTTACATTTTCCAAGAACATTATGCGAGTGCAATAGTAGTTAATGTAACTGATCATTAATTTTTGTTGTGGCTTGGTAGTTTAAAACCTAATACATTAGCAGAACGTAAACTCTGCTTCTTGTGCCTGAAAATATAACAACATTAAGTATTTGCAGACTGAATAGTAAATTAGAGACTAATAACCTGGCTTCTAATTGAAGAGATGGCACCAATGGCCAAGTGGTTAAAGACTGCTTAATGTTGATAGTTGGTCCCAGAGTTCAGTCCAGGCAAACAAGCTGGCTGCATGGTTAGTTTATGGGATTTTCCCCATCTGCAATATGAATATGAGCCACTTTCCCTTAGTAAAGCCCTCCGTTAAGGCTTTCCTTTGCTTGGCAAATAGCCGCATGTGCTTTTCCATATTTAAATAACCAAGCAACCTAATTTATGTATAATTTCTAAACTAGCAAAACCTGAAACTCACTGAAAACCAGTATAATAATCCATTTGGAAGGAATATGAAAGATCTAGCATCAGTAGTGGCATATACATTAAAACCTGGATTGATATACAATTTGCAGTATGTGCACAGAAAAGGACAGTTTTTTAATTATTTTATAAGAAGAATTTAAATAAATTCTAGGGTAAACCATTAAAAAAATGGGACTGTTCTCTGTTTTCTGTTCTACTCAACTGATTGACAAAATTAAACTTGTGTTTTACATGTCTTGAAAGCATATTAAATTTACATATAGCGTTACTCTAACATGTGTGTTTTGACACAAAAGGGGATCTTTTTCTTAAATATGCCAATTTTTTTCCATATGTCAATTCTTCAGTTGAAGTTATGCCAAAGGATCAAGTTTTGTAAAAATTGCAGCAACATTTTTTATTTAAAATTAGCAGTTGAAATTTATATCCCAAAATGTTAATTAAATATCACATGCATTTTAGAACATCAGCTTTTTTTAAATTAAGCTTTCCTAATTTCTTCTTTCATAATTCAAAATTTGTGTTTAATCAAAATAAAATTCATACATTTTTAAAAAATTTATATTTTAAAATAAATTTTGATATATGACCTGTAAAATTTTACCTGTATTTTGCCATCATTTTAAAGCAGATATATTTGCAGGCATACTTGCAAACAAATAAGTTTTTTATTCAAATTTTCCAAAAATATACATTAATTTATATATTGGCACTTTTTGAAATTTGTCATATTTGTAAAGTGATAATAGTACGATGCAATAATAATGCCAGATGTAGCTTAAGCACCTTGTTACATTCTTCTGTAAAATGAAAGAGTTATTTTGAACCTTAAATTTCCAAATAAACTTTTACTGAGGATTATTCATCTGGAATTTCTTTATTCTTATTTTTATTAATAATGCTTCATAAATATTTATTAATAATGTATGAAAAGCTATTTTTAAGTTTACAAAGAATATTAATCAAAATTAATTTTTTTCCTTTTTTTTGTAACAATAAATTTTTATTTTCACTATCTATCATTTGCTATTTTACTTAACTTCATTTTTTATGCAATGAAATTGCAGACTTCAAATTTGTGCATCATGTGTGCATTCATCAGTTCTGAGTATATAAAAAAATACATGCAAAATATTATAAACAAAACGTGCTATCTTCTATCACAGAAATGTTTAACGGCGGCAAAATTTGCTAGAATATAAGATTTTTATCTTTTGTGTGTAGCAAAGGCAAAAAATAAAAATGATTCTGAAGATATTTTATGTCCAACTCTATTTTGTGGCAAATTTCTTAAACTATTGTTTACATTTGGAAAGGCTGCTAATGTTGTCATCCAAGACCCTTTTTCTCAAAGTAAAATATATTTTTATGTAAACATAGAATTTAGAATAAAGACCTTTTTAAAAGTCAAACTGTGATCTGAATTCTAATCATTTTTAATATAATAAATGAGGATTATGTTACGTGTATTTTCACATTATTATTATTTCTATTAGAATTTATTATTATTTCTATTATGTTAGAATTTATTAAATTTCATGTAAAATGATTTAAAAAATTTAAAAACCTGTCCTCCGTTGATATATTGCTAATTTTATATCAAAGTTTTAACACCTGCACTTATACTCTTTCCATCAACTCTGAGAAAAAGTGTGAATTAAGGGAGTTAACAAATGATAATCCAAGCTTTGAAAGAGATTATTGACAATTGAGTTTCTTGTTTTTTTAGTTTAGAAATCATGCATAAATTAGGTTTCTTGGTTATTTGATTATGGAAAAGCACATGGAAGCTATCTGCCTAAAGGAAGGAATTTCATGAAATGACTTGTGAAAGTGGCTCATATTCACACTGTAGATAGGGAAAATCACAAGAACCATGCAGCCAACTCATTCGCCTGTGTTGAACAAACTACCAGTATTCAGCAGTCTTTAACCACCTGGCCACTGATTGGACCACTTAAATTAGGAGCCTGATTATTAGATTATAAATTTACTATTTGATATGCAAATATTTAACTAAATTCACAGACACAAAAAGCAGAGTTTTGTTAACATGCAAGTTTTTAAACTATCAAGATCATAATGCAAATGAACATTCATTACACATGCTATTATTATATTCACTTGGTGTTTTTGGAATCTAACATAAAGACAGGATGGTTATCTCCCTGCACTGTTCACCTTGGGAAGATTAAACAGATGTTTAGATTAAGTGATATTAGGTTTGTCATACAAGCTAGAGTGTCAGAACAATTCTGCAGTTTCAAATGTTTCACTGAGTAACTGACTTAAATAACTGAAAATTAAGCAGATGATTTTAGTCTTGTATTATTTAGTCAGAAACTGTTCTGTTGCATGATAATGCATATTACCGCTGGTAAATAAAATAAGTATGTGCACTTAATCATCCTGTGTGTTCAGACTTGTCCTCTTGTGATTATTGTTGCTTGCCGAAACATAAAGCATTTTTCAAAGGAAAGTGTTTCTGACATGGGAAGAGTAAAAAATACGTGACATTCTATTCTCAGACCTATGCCAGAAACTACAAGACTTCTGTCTAATTACCACTTGTATGTACTTTAAAATAAGAAGTTACATTAGGGTAAACAATATTTTTTTAATACACTGTAATTACTTAATTACCAGACTGTGAATGTACACTGAAACTTCAATTATTTGAACTTCAGTTTGTTGAAATTTTTGGTGGAATGGTTTTCAGAACTAGAAATTTAAGTTAAGTCAAAGTAAATATCAAAGCATACAATTCAAAACTGACACTGATTCAAATTCAAATTTTTAATTTTTATCTTTTGAGAGGTGTGTTCATTCAGTTTTGGCTTAGTGGAACTTGACCATATTTGGATTGAGTCTTTGCTTTTCTGCATAAAAGTGAAAATCTCATGCATGATATACATGTTTCAATTAAAAATTAACAGGATAAATTAATCTTTAAGAGTTTGACAGTTTGGATGATGTCCGAGCTTTTAGTAAAAACATTCTTACATTAATCCTCCTACAAAGAATGTTTTAAGTAGCTAGTTTTAATACTTTAATAATTTAAGCCCTCATGCTATTGCAGATTATGTAAAAAAATCGCTCTTTAATATGATTAGATTAATTGTTAATCTTAAAAATTGTCAAAATAATGTAATTTAGATCAAACCTGGCCAACTCAAATTGTTTCACGGGCCACTTTGATGATGAGGAACATTACGATGAGCCACACTTTAGGTAAACATGCTTTAAAAAAAAGTGCAAATGCAAAATGAATGAAACTTTGTTATACTATGATTAAAATATGAACTTTCAAGTCTTAATTGAGATATTTTTTATCCTTTCCTTCACGTAATTTTTATAAATATATATTTATGTTTGACATTGCACATCTTAGCTGATTTCCTAAATTGGCATCAGTTAACGAAGCACATAATGAACTCTGTAAATATCATCTGCACCAAGATAAGTTCTCATATTTCTCACCATATTATACAAAATTGGTGTTTAGGCATAATTTCAGTCATAGAATAGAAATATGGGGGGATGGCATATAGGAGGTTTTCAGAAGTCCGATTTTGTGTCAAAATTCACATATTAGAATAGTGCTATATATAAATCTAATACATATCCCAAGTTGTGCTTTAGGGACATGAAAAATGCAAGTTGAATTTCGTCAATCAGCAGAGTAAAATGGGAGGTATAGAACTGTCACTTTTTTTTTTGAATGGGTATGCCAGTAAATATAGCAGAAATAATAATAATGCAAAGATCAGTAAAACAATAAAAATCATTTATTTCCATTACTAAAGATTGCAATTCAGCACTTAGCAAATACATTCTAAATTAGAATTCATGCACATAATGAAAATATGATTAATATTATTAATTTATTAATAAGATTTATTTAATAAAAACCATGCCCTTATTTACTATCGAATCTAGAATAACTTTGGATGCTTTGTACATTGACTGATTAATTCCATCTCTATTCAGTCTGACTCTCTGACATCTAAAAGACTGATTATTCTAAATCTTAAAATTTAAAATATATATTAGCTTTGTCCCCCCCCCCGAAAAAAAAGTTCTACATAATAATGCTTTTTCAAATGTAAGCAAATAAAAATATTAAAAATAAATTATGCAGTAAATACCACAAAATATCCTCAGACACAAAACATTTCAGAATTATTTTTAATTGTTACATACAGAAAAGAAAAGTAAAATGCTATATTTTAGTAAACATTACTGCTGTTAAGCATTTCTGTAGTAAAAGACATCATATTTGTTTATAATATTTTAGTCATACTGTTTGAAGTTTTTGATAATCTGTTAATAAATTATGTTGCATATATTTGCTATAAAATGAAGTTAAGTTTCAGATGACAAAATGATTAAGATTAAATTTACTTTCACACACACGCACAAACACACACACACACACACACACACCAAAAAAAAAAAAAAAAAAAAGAAAAGAGAGAGAGAGAGAGAAAGAAAAAAAACTAAAGTTTATATTCTTCATAAATTTCAAATATAACTTTTGTATTATTAATAAATATTTATTATGGATCTTTAGTACAAATGAAAATAAACCAATTCTGTATATTTAATTCTCAGTAAAATTTTATTTGGAAATTTAAGGTTAAAAATAACTGTTGCAAATTATTGAAGATTAGAACAAAGTATGTACACCACATTTGGCATTATTATTGCTTGTAACAAATATGCCAACTTTTAAAATGCACCAATTTATAAATTCACACATATCTCCCAAAATTGAAATGAAAATCTCTCAGAATTATGAAAGAAAAAATCAGCTAAATTTAATTTGGAAATTGATAGTAATGTGTATATAAAGAAGAAGGTGAGTTTGCAATTCATACAAATGTACAGTTTTGTTCTGAATTTGATGAAATTTTTTACACTCAACATTCAAAACTGGAGGAAGATCACTGTCTACATAAAGTGTGTGAAAAAATCAGCCCACAGGGTTTGCATCATTTATATACAGTGGAACCTCATTTAACAAGCATAATTGGTTCTCAAATCTAGCTCGTAATGCAAAGCACGTGCTAAATAAAAAAATTTTTAGCTGTTGCTTTAATTAAGTGATGTTTCTCAACTTGTGATGCAGCAGGTTCCAATGCTTTCAGCATCATGCTCAATTTACTGGAAGATTTTTTTATCTTTGCTGAACCTGCTTTTTTAATAGCCTGCCCATAACTTCATCCTCTATCCTTGACAAAATCTTCTTCACAACTTCTTGCTGTGACACAGAACCCAATTCCATATGCTATTCAGTATTCAGCTTCTGGCTGTGTTCTTCCATTAGCCCATCAGTGTTACTACCTTTCTGCCTCTAGCCCCTTGGTCAGAGATGGAGTCTTGCCGATTACAGGCTCTACAATCACTTGTTCAAATCCCCTCGTTCTCATGTTTGACAAAGCTGTTGGGCTATATATCCTTTCAGATCTTATTAATACCAATAAATGGTGTCATGTTCATTTACTCTTTAAAACAGTGTCAAACTTTTAGCAGAATTTAAATGCAACCTCTGCCAGTAAATTGTTAATATTTCGGAAACACCAAAGAAATTGGCCATGGTGGATGGTGATTTTCCAAAAGCTCATTTCTGAAAAAAGACATAATCATTAATGAAGCAAGTATCAGTTCTTACAAAACCATTACATGGCAGTGTGTTAGTTATCTCTGCAGAACAGTTTTAATTTTCCGTAATATTTTAGGAGCAGAATTTAAGTACATTCTCTATCAGTTTTCTGCAATATTTCGAAAAAACTACCCCCGTTCCCTAAATGAAGCATTGTCACTTTGCATAAAGCCCAGACAAAGCTGGATAGTTCAACTAATTGTTAAATATATTCAAAGTTCAGTTTACATTACTTGTTCAAATTTTGAGTGCTAATTTAAAAAAAGAATTTAAAAAAAAAACTGTTGTTACAATTTTTACAAAACTTGGTATACTTCGAGATCTAAAATCGAAATATAGAAAAGAATCAGCATGTCATATCAGAAAAAAGACCGATTTTATATTGAAATATGTAAGTTAGAATAAAGCTATATATAAATCTAACATATATTTTAAGTTGTGCTTTTGAGACAGGAAAACACAAGTTGAATTTCATCAATGAGTGGAGTGGAACAGGAGATATAAAACTGTCTCCCTTTTTTTGACTAGGTATACAGCAGCTGATGAAACTGGTAGATAGCTCCTTGGACATTTCCTGTGGTCTTCCAGTCTTTTACTTATAGCCTCTTTGGGTAGGTGCTCTTTGATCTTAAAGAGTTAGTGCAGAATGGTAGCTTACCTGGTAGTGTAAGAAGTTAATATTGTCATGAAGGATTTTGCACAATCTGAAAACAAAAAAGAGTACAGATATGAAACTGTGCCATTGGAAAATAGTGTGGGCTCACCAGTGGCTCAATTGTAAGATCTCGGTTCAAATCCAGGCAAATGGGTTGATTGCACATGTGTTTTTCATGTTTTCCATGTGTAATGTGAATACAAACTAGTTTCCCATAGAATGTCCTTTATGAAGGCATCTGTTCCTTAAGACAGATAGTCCTTATGGGTTTTGCTGTATAGAGGTAACCTAACTTGGATAAAATACAGTGATATAGAAGAATGCTATGTTGAACAAAGAACAAACCATTATAAATATTCCTATAAATAACATGCCATTTTTTTCTTACAGAATAGCATACAGGAAACTTCAGAAATGGGCTTAGTAAATGTAGAGTCTAGACAATTTTATAATTACTAAAAGAGAAAAAAAAGTGAAATGAGAAGATGTATGATTGTTTTCAGCTAAAAATGTCATTTAGAGTTATAAGAAAAAAAGTTTATGAAAGCTTTATTAATAATATTCATGTGCGTCAAAACAAGATTAAATTTAACCTAATTTTAAAGTATGATGGTTGTTTAATAATTTAAAATAGTCTTATCATGGCACTCATTTAATATACTCTAATCCAGAGATGGACAAACTTTTTCGTTTGCTGGCCAAAAATCGAAAAAAAAAGTTTGGTGAGCCAAGATAAATTTTTCTAAAATTTTAAAAACAATATATAAGCATAACAATTTAAATATGTTAATGAGATGAATGAAATTGCGATTTCATTTTTCAAAAGTTCCTTATATTGAGGTTCGAAGTGAGATGTACTGATTCTAAGGAACGGGGCTAAATGCTGATCAGTCACTCTACTTCTGAAATAATTTTTTCTAAGGTTCATTGTTGAAAACACTTGTTCACATATAAGATGAAGCAAACGTAGCACTGATTTTCTGGGTGTGAGATATTAAATTTGGGAAACTTACTTAAAAGAAAAGGGCTACTGGCTGGAGCTTAAAATGCGCAATTTGCCAAATGTAAAGTCTGATTCACCTATATTGGATTTCCATACGTCTTCTCCCTGAAAAAGAGATAATGATTCTTGGGGTCAATCTACAGCTATAACTAACAAAGAACTTCCACTTTTAACACTTTACCGATTGAAAGCTGTCTGTGCTTGCTATTTCTGTCGATTTATGTTTTGTAAAACAAAAATAGACCAAGTAGAAAGATAATGTCCTTTGAAAAAAAGAAAGGGAAACAAAAAATAATATTAAAACAAAGTAGAAAAGGAGATGGATGTATAATATTTAAATATATATTTCTTTTAATTTCTCTCAGACTGGCAAATTAAAATTCTGGCCAGATTTGGCCCACGGGCCATAGTTTGCCCATCCCTGCTCTAATCAAAAAGTGTTCTCCAAAGATTTATACAAAATACGTGTGTTAAAAGTATTTGAATGGAAAAAATGGAAGTCTTTTTTGTTTTATTGTCAGTCTTTTAATTTATAATTCTTTGAGTAATTATAATGCATTTTAAACTGTAATTTTTCTTAAGGCAATGATTAATTTTGCATATCATTGATTTTATAATGTATATTGTCTTTACTGCTACTTATTTTATTAAAGAATTTAAATATTTTTAGCTTGTTATAGGCAACGAGTTGAACAGTCGCAAAGAAAAAGTTATTTTTGTAACTGAAGAAGGAGAGCGTCCTATCGTGATAAGTAAAGAAGATATAGAAAGAGGAAGTGAGATAGAAGAATTTATTATTAAAGAGTTATTGGATGACTACAAAAAATTTAAGAATTGCTCTTAGAAAATTTCATTTATAGCTCTAATCATTCCAAATAAGTATTAATTTATTATATTTATTAAAATGTGATTTATATCCCCAAGCATATCATAGTTCATGCCCTTCTGTTGATTGATTCTTATGCTGAAGTAACATACAATGTTCAAACATCTGCATCAGCTTTTCTGATATTTGAATTTTGGTCATTATATATTTTGCAAAAGGTTGAATATTTTTCACTTTTCATTTTAAATTATAGTTACCGTATTTACTTGTGTGTTTTTCTCCCTTGAATATCCCCCTCCTTTTGAGTGCAAGCTTCTGTATGTGTTTTAAATATTCACATAATTTTTCCTTCTTCAAGGCTTTCAGAAAGCGAGCTCTCGTGAATTTTAAAATGTATTCATCATGTAGTGGTTGTTTTCATCTTGCTAATTGATTTATTTGTGGATTTTTGATGCATAAGCTCTGACTGATGATTCTGAAAATCATTGCATGAGGGAAGACAGATTCAAAGAGTGAGGACTTTCAAGGTGTAGCAGACAACATAGACAGCACTTCTAGCAACACTGAATGATTTGAGACCTTGGAAGCAGCAGTGGACAACAATAAGAGCAGGCAAGATCAAGGACAAAAGGAAGGATATATCTTATGAGATACTGTAATGTTAATATTACTATGTATTCTTATTAAAATGTAGGTTTCTTTTAAATAAATACTATTGTCATAGTTATTGGTTGTTTATCCATGAAAATTCCCCCCCCCCGCTGTAACCGCATAATTGCGAAATTGAATTATACACATAATTTTCACATGATAAAATTAGTAAAAAAGGGGTAAAATATGCAAGTAAATACAGTACGTATTGTTGATATATATATAATTTAGAATTAACTTTTTCACCAATTAATGTGTTAAAGTGGAAATAATTATAATTAATTATATTTAGAAACATTTTTGCCATACTTTGAAAAATTCGATTCCGAATTTTCTTTTTTATGTGTACTGAAATATAAAAATATTTTGATTATTAAATGGCACACTGTAAACAGTGGATTATGGTATTTTGAAATGCAATTTCTGATATACTGAAATATTTTTCATGCCATTTAATATAAAAATATTTTGATTATTAAATGGCACACTGTAAACAGTGGATTATGGTATTTTGAAATGCAATTTCTGATATACTGAAATATTTTTCATGTGAAATGAGATTATGTATTATAGTATATACTGTGGATAAAACACAAATGTAGTACTTATAAATATTATGCTTGAGTTTCATATCTAATAAACTAATGTTTTATATCTAATAAACTAATGTTTTATGTCTAATAACATTTGGTGGTAAATGGGAATAATAATGTAATAAGAATAATAATGTTAATATTTTAGTTTCCAGAAGCATGATACCATTTATTTAATGGCATTCATTCACAAAAGATTCATTATTTCAAAGAAATATTAAGCAAATTTATTTTGAATTGTAACTGAATTGTTATAAACGTTTTAAAATAAATTTATTTTAGCATTAAAATTAATCCATTTGGTTGTTTATACATATAAAAACACTTTTTTCTAGTGAAATGTAAGTATTTTTAAGATATAGTTATGGTGCAAAATATAAACTTTTATCTCTAAATGCATTATATATATTTTATAAAACATGTGCAACACTGAGCTATATTGCAATACATACATGCCAACTGAAATTGTCATTCATTCTTAAAATAAAATATTTTATAATATTTAATTTTTGTTTTTTTTTTTTTTTTTTTTTTTTTTTTTATTTTTCCCAATTTATTTGTCATTTCATTTGGACATTTAGGCAGAACCTTCACTTAGGTTTGTTAAAACAAACTTGAAATATATCATGCTATTTATTAGAATATTACTTTAAAATTATGTTTGAAATTAAACATGCTTAATTAAAAATATGAATGAAATGTAATTAATGAAGTTTAATTGAAATCATATTCAAACCTTTATAAAATTTCAAAATCTTTTTTTTACAATATCAATATCTTTAAGTGCAAAATTACCTAAATATTTTTTCCTTTCTTCTTCAAAATAAAACCTATCATAGAAATTCTTACTTTTATTTAATAATGTGTTTAGTTTGTGATAGTATAGAAATTATTCAATATTGTTTATATGAGTTTTTAAATTTTTAAGAAAATTGTTCTTCATAGAGATAAAGGCATAGTTAACTTTTTTTTTTTAAATTAGAGTTCCAGATCATTGTAGCAAATGAGTTTTAAATTTCTGTAAGTACTTTAGATCTTTCAACATCTTTAGCCAGTAAAAGATTTTTATGATTGAATGTCATCTTTTCAAAGCGGGGAAATATTTATTTTTGGAAATTATGTTTTGTACTGCTTTAAAATTAATTTGCAGAAGCAGAAAGATTTGTGTCAATTTCCATTCAAATGTACGAAGCTTTTCAATAATGCTAATGGCAATCTCAGTTTGAATTTTGCCTACTCCTAAATTTCAAGTTAGCTTGCTCATTTCCTATTAAATTTTTGGTTGGCTGAAAGATGAAAATGTTCCCACTCAACATGATAAAATACAAATTCATCATTAGGTCTGTTTTGAAAAAAGATTTAGGTTTTTATCTTAAAGTATACAAATGAAGTACCAGTAGAAACATACACCTATATTCTATTGGTAAGGTAAATCCATTTTATAATATTAAATTTTAAAAAGTAAATTCATTTTAAAATTTTTCATATCCTTTTTATGTATGCAATAAATATTTCTTTCTTGTGCTTGTATATGCAGTAAAACTTTGATAAATTGAAAGAAATGCACATTATTTGAAGATATTTCTTCAAATAAAACATATTAAAAATTAATGTCAGCGTATGATTTCATGTCATTATTATTTTATATAGCATTCTTTAAATGTAAACACAGGATCAAAAAGCTGAATTTTTAAATTTTATTTATGCTTCAACGTTTTTCATATACTGAAGTGCACAATGATTTGTCTTGCTTTGTTAAATATAGCAGAACCTGGATAAGAAGATTTTCAACTACCAGAAGACTAAAAATTTCTTTAATGAAAGACAGTATGAGAGGGAAACCTTATTAAAAGCAAAAGGTTAGTCAGTGAACAATTTTAAAATAATTAAAAGAAAAAAAATCTGAGATTTCACTACAATCTGCAATAAATTTGATAGAAGTAATTAATTGTAGAGGTTTCCACTATAATGTGTATAATTTACTGTAATTGCAGCAATTTTCTGTCTGTGATTCAGTAGTCACTAGAAATAAGCAGACAGTAGTGCACACTGACCATATGCATTGTTCGATTTTGCTGAATAATTTACTGATGTAATGAGCAGGTTGTGCTGTTCAGGCTACATTGATTAAAAAATGCAATTTCATTTCTGGCCGTGTGAGTAAAGCTATTCACATTAACACCATACATCAATTGCTCATTAGTCAGATGGCAAAAGACCATTTGAAATTGAAAGAACAATTGCAGTCAATTGAAATTTTTCCTCTTTGGAGGAAATAAATCTTTTAAAATGAAATTTCTCTACATTTAAATTCAAAACATATTAACCTATTAAAGTTGTATAAAAATACACCTAACTTAACTGGAACTTGACATCTCAAAAAAAATCATACAGCTTTTTGTTTTGAAACTTTAAATGTATAATTCTTGAAGAAAAATTCTTATGCTGGAATTTCTTATTTCGTTTCTGCTGTATAGTAACATGCATATCTAGATTCTTGTTTTTGACACAGTTTGCCAGAAATCTTTAAACTCAACGTTTCTTCACTTTTTTATGTGTCTTAAAATTTGGTGATATACAAAATTTATTAGTAAATTGTTAGAAAATGTTGTAAAGTTTATTGAGACATTTCTTGTAAAATATACACAATGTTATTAAATGTGCAATACTTTTATGTATCTGTTTCAAGTTAACTGAAAATAAACATTTATTTTTATACAATGCTTTAGTGTAAAATAAATTGTCTCCACAATGCTTGATAATTCTGTAACTGCTGTTGTAAAGCATATTAAAATCCAGAAATACTAAATGATCCAAAAAATAACAATTCAGTAATTTGAAAAGTATATACAGTAGTATGATGTGGTTTTACCAGAAATGTGCAGAAAGAAACAGGATTTTTTTAATAATAAGAGATTGTTTTAATAGAATAACATTTTTCACCTACAGGTAATGAATACTTCAGTTACACCAAATATTCACACCATGTTGCAGCACAATTCACAATGCAGTTGTCAGACGTAGCAAAACACTTTGCACAGCATAAGAAGGTTCAGTTATGACGTGATGAAAAAGAACTTCATTCAATATAGCTTATAATATCAGCCAACCAACCATCTGTGACTTCAAGTAGTCGATTAACTAAAATAAGTAGTAAATGTTTTGTTATTAAAAAAAACATGTCTTTCTGTACATTTCCTGTGAAAAATCATGATGATATTAAGTGCGTACTTTTCAAATTATGGAATTTTTACTTTTGGATCATTCTCTACTTTACAAAATATAAGGTTTTCACCATTCACGCTTGCCTTGATTGGTACGGTGGTTAGGGAGGCTGGCTGCTGTATTGTTGAGCCTAAGTCTGAGCTTGGATATCGGTAAGTGTAGAGAGTCTGTGGGTTATAGGAACATTTATAGTTTTGGTTATCTGAGAACCCTCTCAAGAGGTTCATGTAAGGGAAGAGTCATAGAAGACTCTCGGGTGTTCTATCATTCTTCCCTTACCATTAACCTCTTGAGACAGTATGCAGGCCTTGGGTGTTCTCCATCAAAATTGGAATGGAACTTTCTCCTTTTGCAAGTATAAAATTGGTTGTCCCAAATGGTATGCCTAAGGCAATGTTCAACTGCCAGTCTTAAACAGTTTTAAAGATTTATTGGAAGTATATACTCAGTGACAGTATGCAGGCTTTAACAAATGTGGAAACTGGCAGATACAAAATCCCCATGAGATGCCGATAATGATGCAGAATTAGAGGAAGATTAGTCTGACAGAGGAAACAGAAAAAAGGCTTGTATTTTAAACATATTGCATATGTTTTTAGGGTTCTTTGAAAACACTGAATTAATCATCTCATTTAGTGAAAGTTGTCCATTTTGAAGATTTATTAAGCAGGTGACAGACATTTTTAAGACTTTTACACGTATGTGCAACTGTAAAACTTTTAATACATGCGAAAGGTAAATATTTATGTCTAGTTAAATATCTGAAAAAATGCACAAAAACTTGACTATAATAAGTATCAAAGGAATTTATTTTAGTATTTAGAATAAAATTTGCTAATAATTTCCTGTCAATTAGTGTATTTGCATTAATTTCATTGCATCTAACTGTGTTTTTAAAAATTTTATGAGGGTACTTTGGAATTCTTTTATTACTCAGAAATAAATATATTTTATTGTGGACAGAATATTTTGAAAAATGATGTAGCCATTTGGCTTTATTTTTTTATGTACTGAAGAATACCAAGCACTGTATAAAATTCAAACTAATAAATCATCTGGAAGAAAGTGACTCTGAAGTATTTTTTAATTACATCTTCTGATAAATTACCACTGAATCATAAAGGCACTTAATTATCTGTTTGCTTATTTAATGATCCTTTCCAAAGATTGTAGTTGCTATACCAACATGTATGCTTATGGATTAATTATGTTTTTAAAGGTATGCTGTAGTTACTGTTTATTATAGAACTGACTGTATAAATTATTTATTTAAACTGATAAAGCTTATATTTTTAAAAAGCTTAAAATTAAACATAACACTTTTATTAATGCATGTTCTATGTTATAAATTTTGTATGCTTAGTTATTCTAAAACAGGGTTCGTACGCATTTCTGCACAAGGAAATTAAGTACTTTTAAGGACCATTAATGAAAAGAATTAAGGACCTATGAGCAAATGGGAACTGAATAAATTCAATTAAAAGTATTATCTATGCCTAAACTTCATTTTTGTAATACCATCCTAAAAAGAAAATAGATCCGTAAGTAGGATGAATTATTATTAAACATGAATTAACAAAATCATTAATACGTTTGAGAATAAAATCAGCTTTATAAAATATATCAAGTAGCATTAAATATTTTACATTTATAATAGTTGGACATATTTGAAAGAAGATAAGTGACATTTTATTTATGTTTTGCTACCAGTTAATGTTTTTTTTTTTTTTTTTTCA